>VZTH01011698.1:358339-691463 GCA_013397815.1 Aleadryas rufinucha
GGGGGTAAGAAAGAAGGTTTTGGTGATCTGCTGCTACAAACTGGGAGTGAGTGGGTGGAGAGTCAGTAGAGCCTCAGCCCTCACGGTGCACTAATACAGGCAGCTGGCACAAGAGCTGCAATAAATCACTCCCCAAAGGTGAAGAAGAGAAAATAGTTTTGGGTTTTTTCCTTTGGGTTTGGGATGGGGATTTTTTAGTTGCCTTTTTTTTAAATGGGGGAAGGCATTAATCAAAATTTTGGGGTTTTTCCATGAGAGATTTTCCAGTTGGGCTGTTCATTATTATAAGGATAAGGAATCAGTCTGGTTTCATTCTTGCTGCAAGGAAACTCAGCCCTGCTTTTAGTATGGTCAGGTACTAGCTGAGATGGGCAGCCTTGCAGCCCTAGAGGTCCTGACATAGCAGAGACCAAATACTACCCAGCATATTACTACAATTTTATTTTTTGTGAAGAAGAGTACCTTATGCTGATATTCCCAACAACTGCTGACACAAATACCACAAATAAACACCAAAACAGAGACATGCACTCACTCAGAGCAGGACCTCATTGATGAGCATGCCATGGCTGTGACCAGATTTGTACTGGTCCTGCACATGCTAAAAGTCAGAATGTAGCAGGGCTAAAAACAACTGCAGCCCTTCCTGTGATGGAAATAGAACATAACCCTAAAAGACAACTCAGTAAACATTGATAGCACAGTGATTACAAGGGGAAAATATCCATTTAGGAATTCAGGACTCAATCTACTTGCTCTCTCCTATGTGTCTAGCACACCTAGATAGGTGTGGTGCTAATCTTGCCTGACCTCCTGCTACCACCCGGGGACACAAGAAGTCTCCTGTAGCTGCAGTGGCACGTGCCAAGGGCATAGGGAAATCTCAGATACTCTCACAGCTGAAATTGCACCAGATACCTATGTTTATCCATCCAAAGGCAGGGGTTTTGCCACAAAAATGATCAGAGTGATGGAACACCTCTCCTATGAGGAAAAATTGGGAGAGTTGGGGGTATTCAGCCCAGAGAAGGGAAGGCTCCAGGAAGACCTTATTGCAGTCCTCAATACTTAAAGGGGGCTTATAAGAAAGATGGGTATGGACTTTATAGCAGGGTTTGTTGTGATACAACAAAAGGTAATGGTTTTAAACTAAGATGGGGTAGATTTAGACTAGATATAAGGATGAAATTTTTTACAGTGAGGATGGTGCAACACTAGACCAGGTTGCCCAGACTGGTGATAGATATCCCATCTGTAGGAACTTTCAAGATCGGGTTGGATGGGGCTCTGAGTAACATGATCTGATTGAAGACGACCCTGCTCATTTCAGAGGGTTGGACCAGATGGCCTGTAAAGGTCCCTTCCAACTCAAGCTAATCTATGATTCTAAGATTGATCAGCCTACATAACTCTTGAATCCATCCATGTCTTAGTCTGGATCAGACCAGCATCTTTCATAATGGCTTAGACGTTGCTATTGAAAGCTGGGAATTCAAACATCAGTACTGTCATTCAAATACAATAGAAAAAAAGATTTCTAAAAATGAACCCAGTACTAAAGTGTGTGTTGGGGTTAATCCAGTGAGTTTGTATCTGTTTGCCTTCCTGAGCAGATCAAACTCCAAATCACATCACAAAACACAGAAGATTTCCACCAGGCCAGGAACAGACTTGATTTAACTGAGGTGGAGATTCCTATCTATGGACTTTCAGTCAAAATAGTTATTAGGAGAAGTAGGTTCGACACTGGCTCATTTCAGCGAGATTGAATAAAATGAATGACTGAAACAGAAGGGAAAGAATGAAAGGAAGGAGTGTCCAAAAGAAAGGGGAAAGAAAACAGGTAACTGGAGCCTGCAGACTTGATCTGCAGTGTGAATGTGTTCATCAGACCCCTGTGAGCCCCTTGTGCTGCCTGAAAGCTGCATTGAAAGCAAAAGCTTGTGCTTTCCTCACCACCAGTGTGCCAGTCTTGGTCCTGAGAAAGGGAGCAGTGTATAAGCTGCATTTCCCAAGGAGGCATTTAGAGGCCAAAGATGACTGCACTCCATCTGCCAGCACACTGTACAGGCATCCCTGGCACAACCCAGGGACTGATGACAGAGTAACCAAGGCAGCAGGGGGTCATCAAGGGTTGTGAGCCCCTCTCTGTCCTCCTTTGGGACCCTGAATCAAGGGTTAATCCTTTTGGGCTGCACCTGCATAACTCTCAGTTCCCAAGATGGCTGGTTTAGAGCTAGCTTGTGTACCAAAGTGTGACTCTGCAGCCACACCTTGTGGTGCTGCACAGACTCCCAGATGCACATGAGTGCCCTCCTTCACTCCCTCTGGTGCATGCCATGCCATAAATCATAAAATTTCTGCTGGCCAGTAAAGCTGGATGATGCATGGAACTGAACTCCAAACAGCTCATTCCCACTCTGGACATGGACCACATCAGTGCACAGCACAGCAGACTTTTGAGGGTGATGAGCTGGATCTGGATGCTCTGCCTATGCTCTTCCTACTCTCTAATAATGCTTCACAGCCCATTACCAATGAATAATTTGAAAGATACAATATTCAGTCTCACACTTTGCAAGACATGCAGGTGTAAAGACATCTAAAATTAGCATGTATTTCACATTCATTTCCTACTCCTAAAAAAACCACCCAGAATTAACACCTGATTCAGTGGAAATGATTGTGCTTCGATCTTTCCACTCTAACTTTTGAGTTGTTCCATTTCAGATGTAACCTACACTTGCACTGCGGAGGAGAGCTTGTGTTAGATAAACTCAGGCAAATCTTTTTTTCTTTTACATCTTGAAAGTGTGGGGAACTCATCAGATCAAATCTATTAGATCACTGTGAAATTTAGGTGTGGAGAAAGAGTGTAATTTGTTTAGTTCCTGTTTCCAGGCTTTTGTGTTTGTAAGGAGCTTGTACACGTTCTGTGAAATGTTGTAGATTGTGGTGGGGTATTTTACATGACCAAAAAACCCAGTGAGGTTTGACTTAAACATCAATCAAAATGAAGTGAAGAAGGAGGGGGTTCTCTCCTTTCCTTACACTTTTATATAACTGTATGCAGTTTAAGAGGTAACATTTGCATGGATGTAGGAGATAATACTCTGACAAATCCCTTCCTTTTCAGAACTACAAATTGACATGTAAAATTGAAACAAAAATTAATATAAATATGAAAGTGTAAGCAAAGTAACACAGGTCTTGCTAGAGTAGAGAAAAGGTCATGTACCCCACAGTGTGTAACGAAATGCAAATAACAAGTACGCAAGGAAGGAGAGCAGAAAAGCACTTGTTTTCCACTCTTTCACTATGGAAACAGAATATTTAGAAATAAACAGCATAAATTTTTTTTAAAAAAGCATTGCTAAAGACATTGTTCTTAAGCTAAAAAAAGTTATATTCCATGTAGTATTACATGTTGTATTACAATCTGCAATGAGAAATTAAGTGATGGCACTTTATCCTCATTTTGCTATTTTTAAAATGCACCTTCTGGCCTCTATTTCTTGCAGTAGTCCTGGGAGAAGATTTTTTTTTTGTGTGTCAAAAAAGACTCAGTGTCAATGTTGAGGTCTTATTAGCCTCAGGTACTTTCATAGATAGGAAGGTGCCACTAGATTTTCTGTGTGGAACAAGGAAGCCATCAAAGGCTTAGCACAGAATGTCTTCAGCAGAGCTGAGCTAAGTGTATAATAAGTTGTATTAGACAAATCACAGTGGTTGGCTGTACTGCACTAGTCCTGATTAATTCAGTGACACTGATCAGCTCAGAAAACCATGGCAGTACTAATACTAAACACACTCTCAAAATAATCATAGAACAGTTTGGGTTGGAAGGAATCTTAAAGATCATCTAATTCCAATCCCACTGCCATGGGCAGGGATGCCATCCACTAGATCAAGCTGTTCAGGCCCCATCCAACCTGGCTTTGAACACTTCCAGGGATGGGGCATCCACAACTTCTCTGCATAACCTGTTGTGGTTTTTTTCTTCATGTTTCCTTCAGCCTTTTATTGTTATCTCTGTGAGCTGTTTCTAAGGCCCTGAGACACATAGGCTGAAAACACAGAGCCAGTTTCAGCATTCATTCAGGATGTTGCATCTAGGTTTCCCTAAAAAGCCTTAAAGAGAAGTTGGCAAGGAATCCATATTAAATGAGAAAAAAACTAACAAGATACAGTATGTCTATCTCTCTGTCTAATTTCTTTCTCTCCTTCCCTGAATTCACACCCATTTTTGCACATGCTGGGCTGCACAGAGTGGGAAGTATGGGGATCAAACCACCTCTGCAAATGTACTGCTAGATGTTCCTAAGGATCAGGGCACTGATCCTGGTGGAGGCAGAGGGAAGCTTTGTCTCCCTCTGAGCTGGTGGAGGGTACTGAGATGTGCAGAGGGAAGGAAGTGCTTCCAGGAGAAACACAGGCAGTGTATCACACCATCCCTCTTGCCAGGACTTCTGCCAAAGAGCTCAAAACACCAGCCTGACACATTTCTGAATCTCCCAGCTGTCAGCATTTACTGGGCACCACAGATTCCAGCAGGATGAGGAGCATTTTATGTTTGATAGTCCCAGTCTTGTGTAAAGTGCTCCATCCTTCGGAAACCCAGGAGATTCAGCATGACCTACGCAGGGTGCAGGACCCAGACTCGTCCCAGCTGATGTAAAAGGTCTCATCTCCTTGCCGACCTCAGCTCTGCAAATTGCCATTGCACAATGCTTTAATCTTAAACACCCATGTGCCTCTTTTCTTTCATTGGAGCTCTAGTACGGTTTCCATGCAAGGGTGAGAACAAAGAGCAGTGGTTGATCATCAAGCTCCTTTAAAAAGTGATGGAAATGGGCAATAATGGCCATACTCTTATTGACCTTGATCTAAACCAATTCCAAACCTTTGAAAAGTATCAGTGGTGTTAAATGATGGAACAATTCAACATGCATCTTCCTTTTCTTAAATATAATGCAACAAAACTCTATCTGGAGGCAATTAGAGACAGTGGCATTAATCAAATTGGGTTACTTCCTAATACTAAAAATACTTACTAATTTTTTCACTTTCAAACTGAATATGTCCTTTAAATATGGCAATTACTAGAAAAAGTGGTCTAAATTTAGTTGCTTACAATTAACCACGACTTTTTAAATTTCTAGTATCTTCACATTCCTCTTATAAATCTATAGGCTCATCTTTAGCTCTTTATGTTAATTAAGTGACATTTCAGAGATTTTTTGTTCCCATTTGACCTACTACGTAAAATCTATCACACTTAATGAAAAATCCATTTCTGTTCCAGAACTCTACCTTTGTTTTAAGTGGCATTTTCTTTCTTCTTTCACAGGTCAGGAGAGTGACTTCCTTGCTGTTCTCTATGACTATCCTTCAGCAGACATAAGCCAACCTATATTTCATGTAGGGGAAAAACTACGTGTGCTATCAGAGTAAGTTGATCTATTTA
The DNA here is from genome assembly GCA_013397815.1 of Aleadryas rufinucha. Taxonomy (NCBI): domain Eukaryota; kingdom Metazoa; phylum Chordata; class Aves; order Passeriformes; genus Aleadryas; species Aleadryas rufinucha. The sequence continues at coordinate 363,807 of VZTH01011698.1, forward strand.
TTTTTAAATTAGGTTTTATTACAATTAAACAAAGCTCTGTTTTACATACCTGGCCCAAAATGAAACTGAGCAAAATGAACTGAGTTCAGAATTTTCAAGGAAGGATGCTTAGCCATAAGGTAAATTTCCACGCAGTTTAAGGATTTGGGATTACAGATTGTTCTTTGATCCTTAGATTTCTCTTAGGTTTCTCAGGTTGGATTCAGACTCTATTCTAAAATAAGACTCAGAAGAGAATTCTGCTTTGAAAAATGATTATGAGAAAGTATTCTCTAAATGTTAGTGGGAAACAGAGTAAGAGCCAAAATAGTTTGAATCGCATGAACAGGAAAATCATTCCGAATTTCTTTATGTCAAGTGTGTCTGTCATTTTCTCTCACCCTTTTTAATCTAACAACTCCATTATGATTAAGACTTAGAATTTCATCCTGCTTTAAGGCAAATCTAACAAAAATAAAATGAAAAGTGGTGGTTTTTTTCTTCTTTTTCTATTTTTTAATCGATTCTGCATTCTCTTAGTGGGGAAAAAAAGAAGTCAGAGATTTCTCAGCCAGTTCTACTCAAAAAATTTAAGAGCCCCAGAAGGAAGTAGGCTTAAGAGCACTAGTTCAGACTGACCTCAAGCATAGTGCAAATATTGTCAGACACAAGAATGAGCATGCTTCCTAAAAATTGAAGCCAGCAGCCCTGATATTCTTCTATGCACAACTTGTATCAGCACACAGTGACCTCTTGGAAGTTACTCAGCCCCACAGCCACTATTGGCACTCCTCAAAATGAAATTAAAGACTTCATTTTTGCGGCTGGTGGAGCAGATGGATTCAACGGGAGACTAGACAAATTAATAGCAGAGAAATCCTCTGAGGACTTCTAAATGCGTTTAAAAAAAATCTCAATCAGACAGTCAAATGGCTGGAGGAGAGAGGTACTCAAGAGAAGCATCACAAACTGATGAATTCTCAGACTCCAGGCCACCATGACCTGCAATGGCCTTTGTCAGTCACAAAACACAGGCCTTTGGTCTGACCCAGAATGGCTGCACTTACATTCTGCTGACAGTGCTTTCCCTGAACCTAAAGGTCCCAAGACTCAGACAATACCACCAGATAAATTTTTGGCTGATGGAGAGCTCCTCTAAACCAGGGGAAATCTTCTCTCGTAGCTTCTAGCAGTGTAAACCTTGCTGGGGTTTGCAGAATATACATGACACGGTACAACAACTGCTTTAGCTTGGAAATTCCAGCTTAAAGCCTCACTCAGCTTTCATCAGCTCCAGGCCCTCACACCACCACATGACTGCCTATGCCTGCATCAGTGGGAATTATGTGTGTGCCATATCATGTGCACACATGTGCTGCAAAGTATAATCTACTGCAGGAACTTCTAAAAGAACAGGCTTTGGCAGCAGAAGTTTTTGACGTTTCCCTGCTGTGCAGTGATCAAGGGCTTCTCCTGATGGATAAATAAGAGCCAAAGCAAGCCTTGATGGGAACTTCCCTCTTCCTGTTTTGCATCATGATCTTGATCACAGAAGACAGGACAGTCCAACGCTCTATGCAAGCCACAGTGTCCTAATGAAGGACCTGTTCTCCCCCACTGGGGTAGGTGCTGATGTCAGTAGGAATTATTTGCCTGCAGCCTCTTCCTGCTCATAAGCTGTAATTCTTTTTCCCAAATCATTTAAAGCAGTAAAATCCAGTAAAAAAGACGAGTAGCACGGCATGACCAGAGCACAGGTGATGAGGAGTCACCACAGAGGAGTCAGCATGAGCAGGCAGCACCTACTGCTCCTACAACAGCAGCTTTTCAGCCTTCTACCAAAGTAATGATGTGTAGTGGTAATCAGCCCCACCAGCCCTGCCAGGAACAGGACATATGGAAACTCCACAGGAAATGCAACTCCTCACAGATATTTGTGACTGTTCTAGGTTGGCAGAATTGGATAAGCACCACTGGCACAGCTTCTCACTCCCCACACTGGTCAGGCACCTTTCATTATCAGATGAACATCTGCATTTGGTTGGCAGTAGTCAAACCAAATGTCCTCCAAGATTTAACTCAGTCTACATAATTTCTGTACTTCCTGCCCCAGGAGAGATGTGCTGCTTTGGGATTTTTAATCATCGTAAAAGGGATTTTTCAGGGTTAGTAACATCAAAGTTTGGAGAGAGAGAGATGACGAGTCTCTCCGGTTTCTTTCTTATTGCAATTCTTGGTTCTGTCTAGGAGAGTTCTGGGGGAAAAAAGACCAAAATAACCTAAAGTTCTTATCGATAAATTCACTTCAGCTGGAAAAACAAACCCAAAACTTTTGAGGTATCCTGAAATTTCCAGCTCTGACCAGTAGACACTTCCCTTTTCCCCTCAGCACAGACATTCTGGACCATGGTCTCAGCAGCTATAACTCATGACATCTAAACGAAGTGATTTCAACTCCGCTGTTTTGACACACACTGAGACTCTGGTCTGCAATCTGGACATTATTTTGGGAGCATTGATATGAACATCCAAAAAACCAGCATTCAAATACAAGACACTATTATTTGGATTCAAACTCTTAAAGGGAAGGCGGAGAGAAGCCATCAGTCATCAGCATCCTTGCACTATCACTAAAGCTCTACATGTCCCTGTGAAAATTCTTGGTACCCTGTATTTCTGAAGGGATTCAAGAGCCAAAGCCAGCATTCAGAATCACAGCAATAACCTAAGATATACTGGGGAAAAGACATATGTCTGCAGCTTCAGCTACAAGGTCTTTTTTTTATTGGAGTCTGGTCTGCAACTCATGGAAGACAAGGAAAAGAGCAAACCACGAACGAGGTTCTGTTGGACTGAAAGCCTGTTCCCAAGCAGACAGGCTCCATTTCCCAGGAACCTCTACCCTGTAACACCAGGCTGTCCAGACACAACACACTCAGCTGTAAACTGAATATCTTGGACACCAGTACAAGTCTAGCTGTGGGAAGGCAGAGCACAGCATGGTTTAACCACTGAGTATTTACCCTTCCTCTTTCAACTACAGAAAAATATTTTATTACTTACGTAATTCAAATGGAACAAATGTAGCTTATTTCTGTGTCCAAATTTAATTCTCAAGTAGGTTTAGAAATGGAACTACTCTAAATGAAAGCAAACTGGGTTGCTTTCTGAATACATAGTTTCAGGAGCACACAGAGAAGGTTGCAGGCTAAACTGAATGTCTTCACTAATTTCCAAAAACGATGACAAACTCTGAAAATACATCTGAAAATATCCCTTCTCTTGTTTTCACACAGTGAAGGAGGCTGGTGGAGAGTCCATTCCCTTACAACAGGTCGAGAAAACTATATTCCAGGAAAATATGTAGCAAAGGTTTATCATGGGTAAGTGAATGCATTTCCCACAGCCTTTCAACACCACATTTTTACATATTCTCCTCTGATTACTCAGAGTCGTAATCCAAACAGTGCCAATAGTGACTTGACACACAGAAATTTTATTTATTGACAATCTAAAATAGCTCTTTTGAAAACTGAGAACATCAAATCCACATATAAATTTATAAGTGAAAAGGAAAATCCTCTTTTTAAATGCTGGAAAGAGCCAAACCCATCTCAAATGGCATATAAGATATTTAATATACTTCTGTTGCATGGACTGATCTCTAACTTTAAGACACTGATAAAGAGAGCCTATTTAGAATGAATTTTTAACATTTACATAGAGTAAAATTTAAGCTAGGTTTGCTCATGAAAAACAGGCCAAAAAAGAACAAATAGAAACATTAATAAATCATTCAAGAATGTAAACTTTCTCACTGGAAGAACTAAGGAAATTTCAGACATTTCTTGTTGCCATAGACACCACTCAGGAAAAAAACCCCAATACTAAAGCACACACTTAAAAGTTCTCTGGCAAATGTTTTAATATCTGTTTAGTTTTCAGGATATGAATTGTGAATGTCACTGAGAACTATGCAAGTGCTTAAATTTTAACATGCTTTTACATCCTCCTGAAACAGAGATGCTTTCCCAAAAGCAGGGCACAGATGTGGGGTAATGGAAGGTACTGTCTGAAGCTTCAATAACAGCAGACTGGATCAAACACATGAGAACAACTTTAAAATAAAATGCCAGTAACTCTAGACCAGCTGAGCAAGCCCAGGTGCATGGTCAGACACTGGCTGTGGCAAAACACAGCAGTGCACCAAGCTATGGTGAAAATTTGTAGGACTAATTCCACTTTCCCTTATCCACAAAGCCCATTAATTTAAATGGTTGGACTGTTCCCTAGACAAAGCAAAATAATTTCAACTTATTTGGGGTTTATTTATGATACAATTTGGGGTTAACAAAAGTGGTTTAAATGAAAAAGAGAGATTTAACTAATGCCACAGATGTCATCAATATACCACATGGATCTGTCCCCAGCAATTCAGATCAAAGCAGCTCAAAAAGTCTTGTTTTCCCTAATAAGTCCAAACCTTATGATGCTTCTCTTAACCTCACAAAGGTTAATGGAACTCAAAACTAGCAAAACTTTCTCCATAAACTGGGGAAATATGCCTGAACACAGTTGAGAGAATAACTATAGAAAGCCACAGTGTTATTCTTGCAGCCACTTTTCCTGGCTAACACAGCACTTTCACAGCCACATGCTGCTCTGTGTTTCACGGTGTCCAAATTTCAAAATTTGTTTTTTCCTGCTTCACAGCTGGTTATTTGAAGGGCTGGGAAGAGAAAAAGCAGAGGAACTTCTACAGTTACCCAACACCAAGGTCGGATCCTTCATGATCAGAGAGAGTGAAACTAGGAAAGGTGAGACAATACAGATTTTTTCCCTCTTGATTTCAGGCATTAACAGTTTTACAGTTCTTTAATTCACTCCCTGTCCTGCTTCATGTGGATCAGTCCACAATCAGAAAACGCATATAATGGGAAGGTGAAGGCACCCAGTGCAGTGTGCCAGCCTTCACCAGTCACCTACTGGAAACCTACTGGGTTATTGATGGCCATGGAAAGTTCCACGGGCATCGGCACAAACAAGACACAGTTGTTTAAACACTATTATTTACTTTGGTTGCATGCAAACCTTATGAGGCAGTGGGACTTTTCAATGAAGGGAAAGTCACAGCTTTGCCTTGGTCCACAAAAGATTGATTCAAGAAGCTTAAAAATGCACACCTAGTAGTGGGGGTGGCTGACAAGTGTATTTCCTATATAAATGGGGGTGGTCTTTTACTTATATTTTTATAAAAAATGACAGGCCTTCAGTTTTATTTTCTTTCTTTTGCTACATGGGAATTATACTGTACCAATGTTATACTTTCATTTTCTTCAACGGGGACATAGAAACAGAGTCTTAGAATATCCTGAGTTGGAAGGGACCCATGAGGATCATTGAGTCCAATTCCTGGCCCTGCATAGGACCACTCCAAGAATCCCACCATGTGCCTGAGAGGATTGTCCAAATGCTCCTTGAACTCTGTCAGGCTTGGTGCTGTGACCACTTCCCTGGGGACCCTGTTCCAAGGCCCAACCACCCTCTGGGAGAAGAACCTTTTCCTGATATCCAACCTAAACCTCCCCTGACACAGCTTCAGGCCATTCCCTTGGGTCCTACCACTGGTCACCAGAGAGAAGAGATCAGAGAGAGAGAAGTGCCTGCCCCTCTGCTGCCCCATGTGAGGAAGCTGAAGACAGCAATAAGGTCTTCTCTCAGTCTCCTTTCTCCAGGCTGAACAAATCTCCCATGTTCAGTGTGCTGTCTTCCTTTTCTGAAGCACCAGAACACATCCTAATATCATAGTACTATAGATGAAGGGGAATAATACATCATCTCTTCTGACCTCTTGCATTCCACAGGCCAATTAGTTTCCTAATAGCTATACTAAATTCAAAGAAATTTAGGATTAGCATTCAGCCCTTGCCAATAAGTGCTGCAAAACAGTTCTAAACAAAGAAACAGAAAAATCCCTGTGGCCATCTCCTGCCATGACTGCATTATCAGGTCTCAGCTACTGCATTACTTGAAGCTGACTAAATCAGAATATCAGACTGTGAGTCTGATCTCCCTGCTCAATGGAAGGCAAACAACTTCTGTAAAGGCCTATTTCCTTTATGCCATTTCAAAAGATCCCATACCAGCAAAAATAAAGAAAAAGCACACCAGAAATTTAAATTCAACCAAAATCTCAGGGCATGTTATACCCTTTATTATACTTACCTGTATATATAAAGTATACTATATAAGTATGAATTAGGATGGCCACTCAGGTTTTTTCAGCTCTTTCTGAGATATTTTGGGTAATGGCACCACATCTTACAGATACTCTATTCTGCTACAAATACCCAGCCAGAACTGCAGCCCTACTTTGGTGTAATTAGTTCTTCTCTCTCTCCAGGGTTATATTCCCTGTCAGTGAGGCACAGGCAAGTGAAACATTACAGGATCTTCCGCCTTCCGAATAACTGGTATTACATCTCTCCACGACAAACCTTCCAGTGCCTTGAAGACCTTGTCAATCACTACTCAGGTAAAAAAAACAAGTGCAGAACAAACATTATTTTCCACTGGCAACTGTAAAACTATCAATCAAAGGTCCAGAACAAGAAGTTTTGCCTGTGTCCAAGACTTGCAAATACTGCCACAGAACAAGCAACAGAAAAAGTTTTGGTTTATATTTTTTCCTTTATTTTTCATCCTAAATAAAAGTATGCTGGGTTTAACAGTATAACTGAAATCAATACAAGAACTCAGCTAAATAAAGCCAGATAGGCTCTGCCTGTATCAGTACAGGATATTTTATGGCCATGTCAATAACACTATTTGGGCAAACACCAGTATCTAGCACTTCCCTAGAGAACTTCCAAATGCAGTTTGGAGGTCAGCACAAGTCAGGGATTCCCAGCCCCTTCAGAGCACACCCAAAGTCAAAGTGTGAGCATACAAAACTGTTTAGCTGTACTGACTCCATGTACCCATAGTTCTGGGCTCCAGAGACAGAGTTCAACTCCTGGCTGACTCTGTTTGCCAACATGAACGTGTTTGCCACTCATTTATTTGCCATATAGACAGGCAGATAGCACCAGGGCATGCATCACCAGGTTGTCTATGCACATTTCTCTCAAGAACCACTACAGCACACAATCTTATCTGCAGCAGAAAATTTTCAGAAATGTTGTAAGCTTCTTCCCTACCACTTTAGCAGACGTGTATGGCTGGAATTTATCAGCACAACTTATATCAAGGGGCTCAAGCTGTTAGCTCAGTTGTAGATTCAGCTTTCACTGTTACTAATATCAGTCCAGTGGATGACACCTTTTTAATTGACAGATTTATGGCAATTTAACCTGTGTCAGAGAGACAACTTGACAAATGACACAATTAAGTGGCTGCAGTTACCATGCATCATAATGAGAACATTCTAAAATGAGGAAGGAAATTGCAAAAAACTAATTGCCCAAGTTACAAGAGAACAATACGTTCTGTGCTTTAACAAGCAATGGGTACTCTGCAATTTTAAAAGTGTGAAGTTAGCATACCTGAGTATTTCATAGGTAAAAGTGTGATGGCCAAAGAGTACACTGATAAACTGAGGAGAAAAGTCATATTCACATTCAAAACAAGCAAATGAAAATTTCGAGTCCAATGATACAAAGAGAGGAGTAAGAATTTGGACAGGAGATATATATTTATTTATTTACATGTTAGCTAGTTGACACCTTTTGCCAATTTAGAAAGAAGCAAACAATCAAAGCCTAAAATCTGGTGTGCAGCAGAGCCCAAAATTTATAACAATTAACATTTTTATTGAGTTATAGGTGTAAGAGGAGACATAGTTAGATTTATCTCTCCTCCTTCCCCCACCATGAGAAGATACCAAATCTCACCCTGAAATAAGGCTCAGAGATGTAGAACACCAGCATTCAGCCATGATGCTCTCTACTTGGGCAGAAGAATATCTTTGATGTTCCTAGTGGAGCAAGAAGAGTGTAGAGAGCAGAAACACAGATGAAAGTAACATATGAACCTCAATTCATTCCACAGTCATGGTCCACAGAAGAACAGGTGCACGCACAATCCAATCTGATCTTTTTTGTACTCATGGCTGACACAATAAGAGGCAAAAGCAGAACTCACTGAGGGCTCAGAAAAACTGGGTTTAAGTTTCTGCTCTGTCACTAACTTCCTTCTAGTCTTTGAGCAAGTCACTTCGTCTTTCTGTGTCTCAGTTGCTCATTTGTACTGCATGAAATATCAACAATAAACTAAAAAGCAAAGGTATGAGGAAAGGAAAAAATTAAGCCCACGTTATTGTGTCCTTGCTGAGAACACAATTTTTTGACTGCTACTGCTGAGTCCAAAACTGTTTATTTGAGCATGCAAGTATTAACTGTCTGTGTATTCATTTCCCTGTTCAGAAGTTGCTGATGGTCTCTGCTGTGTCCTTACAACACCTTGTCTTACCCAGTGCACTAACAACAACACCGTGACGAATCCAGTTCCTCCTGTGGTGATGCGAAATAAAAATTTCAACTGGAGAAACATTCACAGGTACCACATACAGCACAGGCTGCCAGAAACAACAGGGGTGCTTCCCAGCCTTGTATATTCTTGTACTTGCAACACAGAAGACATAGCTATTTATTTCCTTCTCCTGAAAGCAGTTTTAAATCTTGGACTATCTTCTGACAACAAGCTAACCCATGAAAACTGAATGTCCAGATCTCTAACTGATAAACTAGGTTTAACTTTGAAAGAAAGTAGTTAGCATTCAATCATTTCTCCTATGCAGCTATCCATGCATTCATTCCCTTTGGGAATCCTGAGTCCTCTCACCAAGAGGCAGGAGTAAGAGCCAGGTCACAAAGCCTGGTGACATCCACCACTGATGTGCAGTGGCTCACAGGTGAGCCCTGGCAGGCAGAAGCGGCTCCCCCTTGCTCACACACCCAGGAAGCAGCACAGGTGCAATGAACACATTATCCCAGAATAAACCCTTCCTGTTGTGTCTCTCTCAACACACAGCCCAATTCATGAGATTTCTAATATCACAACTGCCACAAGAGAAAGTAGGTCAGGTTTCGGAAGCTGGGGAAACAACCGCCCTCAGAAGCAAAAGCACCTTTTACTTTTGAAGTGTAAATTTCCCTCTGACTACTCTTCCTTCACAAAACATTCACGTGCTTACGAAGGCAAGAAAATTTTGTGCAGTATTGAGTTCATTTTTCCTACAGATTAAGAAGAGAATATAGATGATACTCCCTTTTCAAGTGCTAAAAAATATTTAGATATCACTGTTGTACTGTTTTTTTGAGAACTGCTAAGTGACAGAAATGCTCAGTGATTTATGAGGCAGGAATGTTTTCATACAACAAAAATAATGTTATTAGGTTTAACAACTGTTAATATTACCCCAAGAGGTTCAGTCCAAGTAGCTGAAATGGTAACAAAATTTTGTTCTTTTAAAGGATGGAGGTGACTGAAGATACCAAAAGCACCCTGGCAGCAATGGATGACTCTTGCCTCAGCTATGGCCTGAGGGAAAGCATCGCTTCCTACCTCTCCCTAACAGAGGATGACAACTCTTCTTTTGCAAGTGCCAGAAAGAAGAAATCCCAATCTCTCATATACACAGGGAGCAAACGTAAGAGTGCCCTTCACTTGCCACCTACATACTACGAAGACTAAATATAAGACAAACAGGAAAAAACCACAAACTGACGAGTTAGAAGAGAAACCAGAGCATCCTGTGGTCCTGCAGTCCTTCGGCAGCTGAGAAATACAATCAGCCCAGCTGGTGACCAAACCCCAGCAGTGCTTCTGCATTTCCTCTTTGGAATGTTAACCAGAGACCTTCTCAAGGGTGCTATCTCAGCCATGGCATTTGCTGGGAACATCCCCAGTGCACCAGAACTGGCTCACAAGTAGGATAAACTGAGAAAGACTCTCAGTCAAAAGCCAAGTGGTGTAGGTGACTCTTCATAAGGGGTGATTCCCAGCATTGTACAGAGGTGACTGCATAGGGAAGGACAAAATACAGCCCAAGAACTTTTAATTTAAGTCTTACTCTGGTATTCTCCACAAGGCTGAAAACCTTCTTTACAGAATCTATCTACAATGGAAAAAGGAGCCTTTTACTTCTCAAGATAGACTTCTCCATTGTCATCAAGAATGGGTCAGAAAGGTGTCAATAACCCCAAGAAAGTATCTAACATTTGGCATCCAAGAAACACCTGATTATAGTGACTCCATACTTACCTTTTAGGAGAAAAAATTAAAATCACTGACTTTAAAAGTAGCATTTAATTAATCTGCTGGCAATGGCCTGCAGTGTCATAAAATAGTCATAAAATTAAGAACAGGTTTAATTCACTGAGAAAAGCAGTTCCTGCTTATCCCTGAGATGGGAGTTCAGGCATACCCAAACCTGTAACTCAGCTGCTCACAGTAAAGCAGATAAAACAGAGAACAAAGCGGGGTTTAAGTGAAAAGTAAAATGTGATAATATTGCGCCTAACTGCAAAGGTTGGCTTGCAAAGGCATGACCTATTATGTGTACAGGAAGATGTTTTAACTTCGACTTCTAAAGTCAGCCACATATTTATGTATAATATTTATATTAATAGCAGCTTTTTAAATAATTAAACTAAGAGAACAAATCAGTAACAGTGGATGTTAGAGATTTTTCCTAATTTTTTGTCTGAAGAGAGTTATGTCAAATAGTAATTACACTTTCCATCAAACCACTTAAAGATTAGAGGGTTTTCTGAAATTTCATTTATTTTTTTACAGGTTTGTATCCTTTTCTAAGTGATAAAAGAGCAGGTATCATGTTCCTTTGAACCTGCCTTGTGATTGCTTTCTAAACCAAGCAATCGCTCACATCTGAGGGTGTGAAATGCTGCAACCCATGTTCTTGAGCTGAGTTGGTTTCAATCCAATATTCTCTTGTACCTTTTTGCACAGATTTGAATAATGAAGGTTTGGAGAAATAGAGAAGAGGGGGGCATTTTATATATATATATATATATATATATTTCATCTTTAAACACCTCCTAGGACAAATCATGTGTTCTTTAGATCTTGCATCAGGTCATTTGCACTGGCAAGAAAGGTTCAGAGATCAAAATATTTCACAGTCTATTTGAACATATTTCAGAACTTAAAGGATGAATGTAATTTGGCCAATAAACACTGAACTCTCAAAAGCAAAATAAACTCAGGAACTCAGGAATTTGTATAATCTAATTACTGTTACTGATAGTTAATATGTTACAGTGGCCGCATTTTATCCATGAAATATACCTGGGGAGCATTACAGATTTCTAAGTCATGAGTTGTATTTATTCATTAAAATAATATTCAGTAGTTACTTTGTGTTGCTTTTATAAAATGGAAAACCTGGCGGGCAACTGGTACAAACACTCAGCCTTGCAATGCCAGCACCAGAAGGTATCTTTGATGAAAGGTGACAAAAGAATCCCAGAGCCCACACATTTGGCAGCACTTGGACACACTCTGTGGGAAGGGGATAAGATGTTCTGATGTTGACAGGTTCAACAATCACAGACCAGTTCAGCTTGGAAAGGACCCTCAGGCATCCTCTGCTCCAACCCACCCTCTTCCAGCAGGGCCACCTCAAGCCATTTGCCCAGGACCATGTCCAGATGGCTTTGGAATAGCTCCAGGGATGGAGACTCCACAACCTCCCTGGGTGACCTGTGCAGATACTCTGTCACCCTCACAGTAATGACACGAGAAAGTGACAAAAACAAATTAAATGTGCCATAGGGATGGATGGATTTCACAGATGGTTATGAGGAAATTCTGAGAGGTCTGGCCATTTTTACAATTAACTGAAAAACTGTATTGGGAACCTTTTGGGAAACACCAGCTTGCAAGGGATGACAGCCCCCAGGTGATTTTACACAAAAATGACAGTACCTAGGCAACAGTATCAGAAATACAAAATTTGGGTAGAGATGTAGCAGAACTGGCATCACTGGAAAAAAAGTAACCAGAGGTGGCTGGTTTGTTTGAGAGGGAATGAGACAGGTAAAGGGCAGGGGGAAAGGAGATAGGAAAGGAGGGAAGAAAGGGGATCTAAAGAGTAGCTAATTACCAGGATCAGGGATATTTAGGGTCCATGACAGACAGCCCTGCATCTGACTTCAGTAGTTCCAGAAGGGCAATAAACCTTCACTTTCCACTATTGTCTGATCTGCTTCCACAGCCAGTAGGGACCTGGTGTCTTCCCTTGCACGGGGTGGGAGAAGGCTGGGAGCTGCCCTTGACACCCACCAGGAATGCCAGGAGAGGACACCTAACACAGCTGCCCTCTGCAGCCTCCTGCAATCCATACCATTGATCCAGTCTTCTACATCACAACTGCACTGGTAAATAAACCAATTAATCAAATAAAAAGATGAAGTCAAATGCCAGGCTAATGCTCTTAAACCATTTAAAACAAGACCATAATCACTGATACCACTTATTTCTAATCATACCACTTAAAGGTGAAATAAATTCTAAAAAGTCCCCATGATAGCTTTGCACTGATTTGTACAATCTGTTTTCAGATTTGTTCCAAACAAAAGCTATTATAGGGCAGACACAGGAAACTCAAAAGCATTTTTCTATTTCAATTACATATTTTCTAGTACAGAAAGTTTCATACACCACACCTCTCTGCATGCTCAGGAACAGCATGGTTTTATCATGCATAACAAAGACAGAAACAAGGAACACAAAGCTGACTTTTGCAGAAGAGCTGTACTGCTTCATGAGATTTTCCTTCAGGAAAGCTATATCTGATATATTTTCTCAGTTTCATTATTCTTAGTCTGTGTGCACCTCCTTTTTTACAGTAAAATTAAAAGTAATGAATGACTTTGGTGTCTCAGAACAAAAGCAAGACACATCCTTTTACAGGAGATGTAAGTGAAAAACCAACTCTGGCACCACTTTAAAAAAAAAAAGAGATCAAGTATATTTTTAAGCTACAAATTACTGCTATTGTTGCTTGCTTTTTATTTTGTCAGTGTATTTCACAAGAAAACTAAATCCACTGTGAGGCTGTCAGGATAAATAATTAACACTCTGAAATCTGAAATTAACACTATTCAGAACTCAGTGGAGATGTTGCTTTTGCCAAGACAGTCGTCTTCACAGTCCCAGGAAGAAAATTGTTATAAACACTAGAAAAGCGGGAAAAATTGGTGCACCTGTCTGCTCATTGCACTTGACACTGTTTTCCATTATTCAGTGTTCTGCTGTAGGAGAAATAATGAGTTTAAACTTTCTTTATGAAAGAAAAGATATAATGTGGAATTACTCTCCAGAAGCAACAATAAGCAAAGAGGTCCCTTCCATAAGCGGCCCAGCCGTTGAATTGCACTGTGTCAAGGTCCCATCCTCAGCCATGTCAGTAAAGGGTTTGTGACTTCAAAGTAGGATCAAACTGAGAGAAAAGGACACTGGGTCTTCTAGCAAATTAAATTCTATTCCAAGAGCTGACTAAAAATCTAGGAACTGTGTGAGGAATTATCTGAGAATTACACAAAAATTACCAGTTAATGAGCAGCAATTTTCAAAAACTTCCCTTGCCTTCCCCACTAGAGTGATGCAATTAAAATAAACTTATTGAGCCATGGGGATGCAAAAGGCAAGTTATGTTTCCTGAAGCAAGGGAACAGTGAAGAAAAATTAAGTACTGAATTAAGATGTCATTATTTTCAAGGCAAGATTTTATTTAATTGGGCCCTCAGCTTCCTGAACCAAGAATTCTATCCCACTGCTCACTGTTCCAAGGCAACACTGCTAGTAGAGATCATTTTGTCTAAGTAACATTTCTGCTGGATGTATAAACTTCCCCTGGTGATTAAGCCTCGTTTCAGAGCACGCTGAGCTTATCTGAGGCTGTGAAGATAAATGGCAGTATTGATGCTGACAAAACTGATCTCAGAGTCCTGAGATCCAGCACAGGAAAGGCTGTAAGAATATGGATCACTTGGAGTGACTGAGAAAATGGTCTAAGGTGACAGGAAACAACCCCATCTGTAAAACCATTTTTACTCTCTGAAACTTGGTTTTTCTTTTAAATGAAATCTGTCATAAGATCCAATAAAAAGACTGGATACTTTAACATGTGGGAGTTTGGCTTATCAGTTTCAGAGTCTAAAAGCTGCTGACCAGCAACCGTATTTATGGAATGGAAACTAAGCTGTTGTACCTACAGGTTACGAAACAAGGTTATTTATATAATACACAAAAACCACAGTGACGAAAACTGGATTCTTACTATGAGTAAATCAAACACCAAAGTGCATCTCTTGTACATCCTGGCGAAGCATCCAGCTCCTGGAGATAACAGTCACAGGTGAGATGAAAAATAACTACAGCAATAACAGCCCTGTCAGTGCTGTCAAGGTATGGTGGAAATAAAACCAGCACCCACACACTGCAGCATCCTCATCTCTGTAACAACATCCTTTCACAATGCAGGTGAAGCTGAAGCAGGAGTGGAACTTACCATCAGCAGCACTCTCCTGAAAAGGTCTGTATCTGCTGTCTCAGTGAGCAGGTGGATGCTGGTGACATCCGCCCCGCCGCGGTCGGCTCCCAGAGACACCCGGCCGGGATCTCCCCCAAAGCTGGCGATGTTCTGCTGCACCCACCTCAGAGCTGCCAACTGATCCAAAAGGCCAGCGTTTCCACTTGCCTCAGCAGAACCTGGTGGAGAAAACAAAATATGGCTGAAAAGAAAACTATAAACAGTGAAGTTTTGAGTAAATTTAGCAGCTCTTGCAGCTGAAACTTGACAAAACCGACACCAGAGTTTAAAAGTCTGATGTCGTCTCTTCCAAGGTAATCACTTTACACACTGATTCCATTTCAGTTTTTACCACCCCACAGGGCAGCCCTGCAGGTGCCTCTTTGTCCCATTGACAGAAAAATAACACTCCAGCTCCTAAGCTTCATTAGGACACATCACGGCCGGAGACCTGAATCCAGGCTCAAGTATCCATAGATTTAGCCATAAGATTCTTTTCTTCATAAGTAGCTCAATCTTAACATGAATTAAAAGCAAACAAAAAAATCTGTGTGTTTGCCAAGTTCTCAAGTTGGAAGGGACCTATAAGAATTACTGATGGTTTCCCTGGAGTACACCTGATTGTATGTTTCCTTCCTACACCCCTTTTACACTTGCCCTGCCTGACCAATCATTATAAATCACAACATCTTGAATTTCTTGACACTCTTCCAGATATTATTTTAAAACTTATAATATTTCTGTCTATATCCTTTGAGATTGTCCTATGTCTATCTGATAGAAATCTGATATATATATATATTTTCATATTTTTGTAAAAATAAAATCAAATAATTAATCAGGTGCTTCTCATGCCTAAGTATGACCACTTCCTTTTCAACACCAAAAAGTGGTAACCTGATACTTTGATTAATAAGAAACTAATGCTGAAAGCATCTAATCATGCAACCCTGAAAGTGAGCTTGATTTTATGTCAACAAAAGCGGAAATAAGTAATTCCTCCATGGTTGGTAAAAAAGGAATAGAAAATGATTATTCACTGTCTACTTCTTTTTAATCCACAATGAGCCATTCATTTCAAAGTTTTAAAATTCTTCACATTTAAAACTTGGAAAAAACCAAAAACCCACAGGATAAAACAGAAAAGCCATGAATAGAAAAACAGCTGAAACTATTTGTTTCTTCCATTGCCAAGACCAAAGAGTACAAGTTTAAAAGAAGGGTAGGTTCAGAAGCTAGTGAATCGAAGTTAACAGTGTGGAATAAAAAGCTGCCACTTCTTGGATAGGTCTTGGGCAAAGAGCAGTTAAAGTGCACATCCTTTACACTGCTGTAATGAATTACTGAGGTATCAAACACATCGGTTTACACAGCAGAATAAATATAGAGCAGAACAGATTACCAGTAACCTTGCAGGGTTTAGAGATGCCCACACTACAACAGCCATTGTTAGGAACAGCCTTTCAGTAGGGCAGCCAAAAAACTGAATGGCCCAAAAAACTATGACCTATAGCCATTGTTTCAGATGATCAGTCCAAACCAAACCAGTGAAGCAATGGAGAAAAAGCTTTCCCTGCTTAGTTTTTTGGTTTTGTTGTTGTTTTTTGGGTTTTTTTTTTAGTTTGTTCTCCACACCATGACCAGTTCCCAGAGTTCTCAATCCAGCAGTAAACCCACTCTTTAAAAAGGACATCTCATTTTAAGGGCTTGCTCCATCCCTATTGAGACCACTCCAAAGGAAGTGAAATCATAGAATCCTTCAGGTTGGAAGAGACCCTTAAGATCATCAAGTCCAACTGTTAACCCAGCACTGCCAAGCCAACCATTAAACCATAACCCCAAGTGCCACATCTACATGTTCTTAAATATTTCCAGGGATGGTGACTCCGCCATTGCCCTGGGCAGCCTGTTCCAATCCCTTACAATCCCTTTGGTGAAGAAATTTTTATGTGCAGATCCATGTAAATATTTTAGCCACACAATCTGCCTTGCTACCATATACTAAACAAAAAGACCTAGGAGGGAAACATAACCAGTTCCTTTTTCCCTGGCAAGAACCACAGCCGGGTTGTGAAATATACCACACTGGAGAACAGATGCATGCATGGACATTCATAGGAGTTAGACTGAAAGAAACATGTCTGCCAGGAATCTTTTCCACTGCCTTTTTGTCGGAAAATATCACATTCCTGAGGACCACAGGAAACTGAAAAGAAACCAGAGTCCTTGTGTGCTTCCTTCTGTTATTACTAACCAGGAGAAGAACAATAGTGCTAAATAAAAGCATGAAAATCATTCTGGTTTATATGACTTCATGGAAACTTAAGAGAATAAAACCTAAAAACATGACTGTCTTCTCCATATTCTTACCATCCATATCACTGACAATTCACCTTAATTTTTCTGAATGCAAAGCAAGAGGTGAAGGCACTAGTAAGAATGTGCATCACTTTTTGCCACATTAATGGGTGATAGCAAATTAAATTAAGCTTCTTTTATGCTTAGAAGAAAAAGAGCTCTTTCACTTTTTGCAAAAGCCCTGCCACTGGGAGACCAGAACTGTAGAACTAACAAAAACTCCATCCAAGCAAAAGAAAATCTGTTGTTTTCACCACCCTTCAATTCCCTAAAAATCCATTTAACTCCTTCTTTTCTAGTTTTGCAATTTTTAACAACTCAACTTGAGAGGATTCAGCACTTTGGACAATGAAATTAATATTATTCACAAGTTCATAACTTTTATTTCTAGGGCCTTCTAACAGTCCTGCTTCTAGGTCCTAAGGGTGAACTTCTGCCCCCTTTGAACCCAACGGCAAAAGTTCCAAAGGACCAGGCAAGAGACTGGAATGTTAATGGTTAATGACTTAAATAATCACCCATTTGTTGTCATAGCACCAAGCCTGACAGAGCTCAAGGTGTGTTTGGACAACACTCTCAGGCACATGGTGGGATTTTTGGGGTGTCCTGTGCAGGGCCAGGAGTTGGACTTTGATGATTCTTGTGAATCCCTTTCAACTGAAGCAATTTTATGAGCCTAGGACTGTCCAATTTTTCCAAATACACATCAAGGACTTCCCAAAGAGGGAGAGGCCAGGAAAGACTGCACTTTTCCTTGGCCACAGCTCCACAGTACAGAGCAGCTGGAGAAGATCCTCAAAAAGTCCCTGCTTGTAATGCATCACCTCTATCTGAAGGTTTGCAGGAATGCCAGCCACATACACCAAGCCCATGTATTGACATTTTGGGACATGCAGGCAGAATCCTGTGAAAAAAGAGGCTGAATAATTTCCCTGATCCCTAAATTAGGGACCATCATATAAATACATTGTATTCAGCCCAGCCAGCAGTTTCCACTTAGGAAGAAACCTAGGTGAGTTTCACAGGGCTGAAGGAGGGTGGTGGGTAATGTGTGGGCAGTGCTGTGTAATGGAAGCTCCCACAGCACATATCCACACTGCATTTGGCTCTAGACAAAGTGAAATGATGGTATCATTTTCATAAACATCGGGTTTGCACTGATGAAAACAGTGATTTTTTTCCACAGATACACCCATAACCAACTTCTTATCTAAATAAGTAAGGAGCTTGTAGTGCCATCTCTCTATTTACAGAATGAAAGACAGGCATTGCTGGAAGGGAGTTTTGAACAAAACAGTAAGCAGAGAAGTGCAACAATAACCAATAATTGCAGCTCCAACCCCAAATTAGGCCAAATCAACATCATCACTAGCAGTGAACACTCAAAAAAATAATAAGGAAAAGTATGTAGGTCAGGTATTTGCAAACATGGCGAATATGACTTTCTAAAGGTCATAAATGTATTAAAATATGCACTAAAGAGACCGAGGATTGCCACCAGACTGAAAGAGTTCCACTTGCAATTGCTGCATTTTCTCTCCATGAATCTCTACCTTAAGCTCCCCTGCCCCAGGCAGAAGTGAAAGACAGTAGAAAGAAGTGTTCCCTACTTGCTTAAAAAGGCAACGCTACAAAAAGGCAAAACAAAAACAAACAATCCCCAAGACCAGATGGCACAACCAAAAAGGTTTAGGGAGATTGAAGATATGTTTTCATGTGTACGTGCCTCTTTGTACAAGACAAAATCCTTTTTGTAATGGGGATTTGTGTAATTTTTAATGGCAATTGGTATTAGGAGGCAAGAGGGGAGCAAAAGTCCATTACACTGGAACTTGGGGAGGGTTGCAAACAGAACATGCAAATATACAGTCACATCCAGGACAGCACAGATTCAGATTAAATGTTGCAAGTCCTTCAGAGAAGTCAGGCTGAACAGCTGAGGAACCAACCAACTATCTTTGTGCCATACTTCTCATCCTTTCACATCCTTCTTTCCATGAACCTGAAGTTATCCATCTCTGCATCTTCCCCACTCTGTCATGGGCACAAGAGAGCATCAGCAAAATTTCATGGATGGAACAGGTTGGAAGATGGAGCCATTGAAAGCCATACCCACAATGGCAGACCACTGGAATTAGCATGAATTTTGATGACTAACCTATCTTCACATGTGTGTGCAAAACTCAACATCCAGAATCTCATCTACAATCAGAAGTCTAGCCAGTGCTTTGATACAGATACTTGGGTTTGGTTTGCTGCTGTCGCTGTTCCCCCAGCCTCTCCCCTTTCTCTTCTGATCAAGTCTCCACCATTTCTCAGTCATACTTTTTCAAAAATTAAAATAATCAGTGAAAGATACAGATTTTTCAAGTTAAAAAATAACTTTAAAAAATAAAAATCAGAAACAGAAGTGTTCCAGAATGTATAATTGTGTTTGCTCTGGAAATCCATGACTTACCAGTGCTCAGGAAGCCAAAGACACCGACCCGGTAGTTTGCCATCACGACAATGACGTTACCGATGGCAGCCAGGTATGATCCATCTAGGGTTGTCTTTCCCTCCTCAGCGTTGTAACTCCCCCCATTGTGGAAGAACAGCAACACTGACATGTTTTTGACCTGCCATGACAATGACCAGATCAATATTTCTGTAGCCAACTTCAGTAGGTCACTGATGAGAACACAAGCAGCTTCCTCACGAGCATTATCTAAGCCTTTGATAGCTCTTTAACAGTGACCATAAGGAGGGGATATCTGCCTATCTGTCTGGAATTTAAGGGGTGTTGCCCACAATTGTTCACTAATTGACCACAATGACCTACATATACAGAGGGCACCATCTCCAATATACAGCGGATCTAACAGCACCACTTTGTTCCACCAGCCAACATCTCCTCTAGGCCAGCTCCTGCTGCCTTGGCCACTGAGCATGTGGTGTGCTTGTCTTTGCTAGACCACATCTGCTTTACACAAACATGCAGGAAAAGGTCAAACAAGTGAGAAACAGGAGAAGGAAAAGGCCTGTTGGGTTGTTCCATCTTGAGTAAGACAAAGTCAATAGCTGTACACAACTGCTTCCTGCTCTCAAGTCTTCAGCACTCAAACACTGTCGAGTCTCAATTAATACAAAATTAATATTGATAATACTCCATGCTCCTTCAATCCCCATGGAACTTTCCCCCTACCAGATATATAGAAGGATCCTTCAGAGAGGACTTTGTCTCTGCAGAGGAGAGACTCACATCTCACGAAGCACAGAGGGACTCTGCCACAGAAGAGCCCAGTAGGATTCCTGGAATGGCAAGGAGTCCTGGTCTGCACCCATGTTATCACTCCTGGCAGAGCCACCTGATTTTGCACCGAAACAGAAGCTTTTTCCCAAAGCAGCACCAGGTGTGGACCCTCTCTGCACACACAGCAGGGCTGCAGCCAGGCTGCTGCTGCATGAGCAGCAAAAAGGCAGAACAGCCCCAGGACACCTCAGCATTCACCAGCAGGTTACAGGTCTGCCAAGATGACACTCAAAAGACATATCTTTCAGTGAACATAAGGGGGGAGCTTGGTTTGGGTTTTTTCCTTTTTTTTTTCTTTTCTGTAGCAGCATCAAAGTACATCTGGGGTTGGTTTTCCCTGCACCTAGAGGGCTATGGGCTCTGTTGCTGTTATTTTCTGGATGGAGCTTAGCTAAACACAGCAGTGCCATCTGTTCTGGCAAAGAATGTCTCCAGCAAAAACACAAATGGCTGTATGGGAGAAGCAGCAGAGTAGTGATAGCTGCAGCACCCTGCAAAATTACAGGTCAGCAGGCAAACTACCCTCAACTGCCCTTAATTTGCACACAAGTGTGTGCACTCCTCACTTACCTCTCTGATTAATCAGTTCAGGGGCTTCTTGTGAACCTGACAATGTTGCCAAGAAAACACAAGAAACAACAAGCACTGAGACTCTTGCTTTTTTCTCATGAACTTCTCTTGAATTGGAGCTGCCTAACTTGCAGTGCCTTGTCCCTGTCCCCATTTCTGCACAGCTTGCAAGACAAAGAGAGACGAGGGTGAACAAAAAAATCAAATCATCTGTTTTCACATGGAAATTCATTCTGAAATACAACTACACTGAGTTGTGTCAGCTAAAATGGTATTAACCGTTATTTTGAGCCTGCTCCATCCCCTCAGTTCAGCATGGTTAAGCCTGAGGCTCACACTAAGCATTTCCCAAGTGTCCACATCCTCCCAAGTGTCCACATCCTCCATAGCACTATGACCTCCAGCTGATCCATAAATTGCATATTACATTATTCTGAGTGACTTCACACAATAAAAAGCTTGAGAAGGGCAAAGATGGGCAGTAAAATTTGGAAATAGCAAACCAAAACAACAGCTGCAACAGATATGGAGTAATTCAGGGGAAGATTTAGCACTGGGACTGTGCACAAAGCCAAGTGTCTGGATGTAGCATTCCCATTTCTGGTCTGCACCAAGCCATGGGAAGCCCAGGAGCTCCATCACGGTCTCATGACTGCAGGGGCTTAGGTCTCATGTGCAAACCCTAATGGGGGAATGAAATTCAGCTGCCACCAGGAAGCTGCAAGTCAGCTGGAAGTCTGAAAAGCTTCATAATATTCACAACCATCTCGTCCATCACAGAATGACAGCATGGTTAACCTTGGAAGGGAACACTGTTGGGGCCATCTGGTCCAACCTCCCTGCTCATCCTTCTGTAAAACTCTTGATGAGCTACTTGGCAGGGATAGATTTAAACTCGACCAAGACAGGCAACCCCCAGTGTTTTTACTACTGTACGATATTGCTCTGTAAAGAATTGAGTGCAATGGGGATGATGCACTAAGGACGGGAATGTGCAGGAAACAGTAGGAAGAGAGAAAGTTTCTATTCCTATTTAATGGAGATTTTAAAGTCTTTATCTTACAATTGAACCCTTTCTAAATAGAGGCAGAGCACAGCTTTGCTTTGCTAGTGTGGCAGGTGGTGATGATGATAGGAGGAAAAAAGTCAGAAGTGCCAGTTTAACTGTGGTACATGTAGCTATGGAAGCAAAATGATGTCGTTCACCTTCTTCACTGCTTGACACTTTGAGAGTCCTTCGATGACAGGCAGCAGCCCCTGCACAGTGCTCTTTTTGAGGCTCAAAATGCTCCTGAATGACCTCTGCATTTGCTGCTCTCTGGGAGATTTTATATTCCATACTTACTAGCTAATTTAACTTTCCATGGGCTGAAAATACGTAACTATCTCTCTGTACGTGAGCAAAAAATAGAGCTCGCCACAAAAAGAGTCAGGAAAATGCAATGCCTTCTGTTCCTAGCTACTTCTGCAAAACCAGGAGTTTCAGTTCTCTCCTGGACTAGACTTATGCATGCGAAACTGATTTTCTTGATTGGACCTACTTCTACCTTACACATCTACAAAAGGCAGGAGAGATTCAGTTCACAGGACTGACAAGGAGAAGAGACAAGCCTATTTAGTCTGGTGGAAAATACAATGCTTTCAAATAAACTATCTTGAAAGCAGCTCTTAAGCACAGATGGCAAACTGCCTGGGACAGTGACCTGATGTTTTCAATAAGCGGTGACTGCACTCAAGGCAGAATGACAGCCTCATGCTGCAGGGAGAAGACAGACTGCTGGTCTCTCTGATGATTAAAATGGGCCTGCGAGGGACTCTCTGTGCTGCTGTCAGATTGCTAAACCAGCTCTCTCCAGACATGCAGTATGACAGATTCATAAATTTCTATTACAACTAGAATCACCTTCTGAAAATTGCCAGCACTGTGGAAAGAAAAAGTTCCTGTCTCTGGGCCCACTCTTCAGTGGGATTCACATGTTATTCAGCATCTTTATCCCCCGCCCCCAGGGGCTGGCCAATCATTTTAGCTTGGCTTTAACTTGTAGCTTTCTTTTATATCTGTTTAGAATGAGAAAATCAAGAACTTTCCAATGACAATTCCTCATATTATACCAGCGGCCCAGTCATTTCTGAAATGTTTATTTTTAAGCTCTATGAGCTGGCCACAAATCTAGCATTGCTTGCCACCCTCATTTCCCAACAGACCTCCCACAGATGTCAAGAGGGGAACAGTAAAGATGAGGGTGAAAAAAAACCATCAGCAGCTCCCTGACTGGTGGTAAGTGTTGATGTATTGTATTGCATTATTTTCTCCTGGACAGATGGTCTCCTTGCAGGAACACTGCCATCTCTGTCCTTAATTTCTCCTCCTTTGCTGCCACCTTCTTCTCGTGCTTTGTTTTCCTAACTCTCTCTTATTTCTAGCTTTTTAGTGTGCTGTCCTCCTAGTTACCCACCACAGCTCACACAAAGCCTGTAGGGAATACTCTTGTACCAGTAAAAACACCAGAGTGCCTAATTTAACTTTGCAGGCTTTGTATGAACAACACAGGAAAAACAGCCATTCATGCCAATTAAAAGTACTTTGGAAAAAGACAATACTCAGCTACAAAAAAAAAAAAAATCTACTTTAATTACATCTCTTACTTACAGTGGTAGCAGGAACAAAGATGTGCAGGTACAGACAATCTTCACTGACAGACTCTGATGGGGCCTCTCCATCTCCTGGCTGCCAACATGCTGCCCTAGAGACACAGATTGAGAAAGTTACAATAAACAAGGCTGTGGTACTCTTCTTCCACTGCTGCTACTTCCTTATATTTTGATGCATTAGGTTAATTAAATTTTTAAATCTGTAAATCTCAATCACATTTAAAACTGTGTCTACATATAGGCTAGTAACAGGTGTGTGGGTTTGTATGCACACACATAATGCATTGTATTTGTGTGTCTAAAAGCCTTCCTCAGACACCCTGCCTCATTTTAAAAAGCTTTAAACTTGAAAATATGCTTTCAAAAAGCCCACACTTTATATAAACTGCATAAAATTAGCACCAACTGCAAGGGGAGCAGAACTGGGGGTCTCAAGCAATGTCCCCTCCTATTGGCTTCACACCTAGAAAATCCACTCTTTTGCTGAAATGCTGGTTACACATTTAAATTTCTAATAATCTTTGGGCTACATACATTTTGATTTATTTCCTAGTGGTCTGTGGGCTACATTTCTTTGTGTTTAATTTAATTTCTAATGGTCTGTGGGAATATTTTATAAGTTCAAAATTTTAATGCATTTTTAAAATCTCTTTGCTCCAAGCATCATAGCAGATCATTAACAGTGTCAATTAATGTTAAAAGTACCCTTTCAATAGGAATTCAGCAGCCAACCATGTAGGGAAAATAATTTTCTGGCCATCATCTCAATGAGATTCATCTGCTCAAGAAAATCGAGCTTGAATCAAGTAGATGATTTTTGCTGTTCAGTGACAAGATACTTTGAAGCCAGTTCCTTCTATTTCACAGCTATATTCATACCACACAATGAGTTATAGAAAAACCTCACAATTTATTAGTGAAGAAGCCAAAAGAGGCTTTGAAAAAGATGGTCATATCTCAGAGAATTATTTCTAAATTACCATTTTTAATGCCCTTATAGAATTTTGTCCTAAAGGTGTGAAGAAATTATTAGAAAACTACAAGCAAAAGGACCAGACTTAATGGAATTCTACAATTTTTTTTTTCCATAAGGGAAATTCCTAGGATGGTGATGTCACTCAGCAACTTTCACACTGACATAGTGAAGCACATCATCTCCAACCAAAACTGTTAAAGCCATTTTAGCCAGACAAAATACAGAATCCCAGGCAGGAAACCTTCCAGGACAATAAGTCTTACACTATTAATCATACAGCTTTCCACAGGGCAGCAGGGATCATCACCCATGATCATTGCTTTTTTTCTCCAGCTCCCAGGAGAAATGCTGCCACCTGCTGAAGCAAGTCCACAGCTCTTCTAGCAGCTAGAGACTTCAATGGCTGGCTGGGGTTTTGGGTTGGGTTAGTTTGGCTTGGTTTTGGTTGGGGTTTTTAAGTTTTTAAAGTCTTTTATCAAGTCCAAATTGAAAAATATATATTTCTCTTCCATCCGTAACAGCATTGTGCTAATGTGAATTTCTTATATACAAATATTGAGCAGCACCAATATAGAATCCTAAAAAAATCAACAGTTTCTACACATAAAGTGAGGTCTCTCCAATTCCCCAAGTGTAAACTCAAATAATTGGTTTTTTAACCTTAAATGAATAATAGAAGATAATGGCACTGTGGACAGGAAGCACTGTGGATTCAAAAGACAGGAACAGATTAACTAAGGTCCCTAAATTGTTTTGAAAATCTCAGCCAGGATGCTCATTGAAACCCCACGTCTTCAAGGGAAGACCACAGAGGCAGGTGGGTCTAACAAGACACCACACTGTGGCTCAGACAGCAAGAATTGGTGCTGTGTGTGCTAAACTAACATCTCTATACACCTGAGGAAACAAAAAGCTATGTCCCACCAGATGCCTTCAATGTACACGAGGCTGTGGCTACTGTGGTTATGCCATTCACACCTCCACAGCTCAGCTGCAACCTGAAGGATGGGATCACCAAAGGCCAAATACACTTTCAACTCCCCAGGCATTTGCCTTTTAATAGGTTTTGGACAGAAGAGACTGATTTTCTGGGTCCTTCAGCCTGATCTCCTGGACACTACTAGGCAGAGAATTTCTATATGAGGCCCACAGCTTCTGGTTACATCAGTGTTTAAGTGGAGCCCTGTTGGATTAAATGTCTACAGATTTATGGCTCAGCAGGAGGAAAATGTATTTGTATAAATATAATAAATACAAAATTTATTGTATTGTACTATTCATTCTGAATAGTATTTGTATAAATACTATTCAGAATGAAAATGGGCTGGCAGCAGACGGTGGGGAGTTATGCAGAGATTCAAGGCAATGGAGTGTACTGGAATTTGACTTTTCTCTTGAGGTACTTGCAATGCTTTAACATAGAGATGGAGAAATTATCCTCTTTGCTAATCAAAGTCTCAAACTTGTATCTATCTGTACTCTGTAGGTTGCTTTGCAAGAAAGGACATGAATATTGTGGCCATCACTCCAGCAGCTTTCATGCCCCAGGATGCACAAGCACTCCTGCAGATGATCACAGGCGTTCCTTACCGAGCCACTGTGGCATTCCAGGTTTCCACCCCAGCAAAGGGCTCTGGGGCACTGAAGCGCCTCTCTCCAAGGGGAGGGGCAGCGTAAGGGATCCCCAGGAACTGGCTGATGTTTCTCCATTCCGAGCCCACGCGGATCACCTGGGATTTGCCCATCAGAAATCCGTGGGACGGGATGTACACGGCTGGGGCTGAATCCGATTCAGAAATGGGCAGGAGTAAATCTGTCATAGGGGGGAACAGAGGAAAAATAATTTGTTTTTTCAAGTTAGTACCATTTCAGAAATGGAAATTAGACCAATTTCCCATAGTTTTAAACTGTTGTGTCCACTTCTTTAAATGAAATATAGATAAATTTGTGTTGGCTTTCCTATTAAAATGTTCATTAAAAAACAGCTAAAACCTCCTGCTATTTCTCTCCTAAAACAATGTATTTGATAGGCAAGAATGAAATTTGAAGTCAGGGGACTAAAACCAAACCTGTACAGAACAATAAACACACAAGTCTAGCTTTTATGTCTCAGTCTGTGATTTTGTTTCACTTGGCAATGATAAACCCCTTTTTCTCTTGTTGAGTTTCAACCTAGAAGGTTCTCATTGACTTCATAGAGTTTCAGTGAAAAGAAAAGGAAAATTTTCTTCCCTACCCTCTTATTGTTACCTGGGTTCTAATTATCTCTAATAAATGAAATAATCAGTATTACATAAAACAAAAGCAGTCTCTTTAAAAATCAAGGGGAATAAACTCAACAAAACTTATAGTTTCAAATAAGTATGTAACCAAACAGAATTTTTACTTATCTGCACTGTCTATATGACTTCTTTTTCTCTCTTAAATAATTTTCACTTCTTTAAAATATTATTTTAAATAATATTCCTGTTTAGGGAGCAGGGATGTCTGGTTTCTTTTGTTTTCTCAAGAGATTGTCCTTAATACTTTCAATTGACAGTGGCTTTTCAACACTCCTAGTCTTATTGTCCGAGTTTAAAAGGAAGAGCATATCAAAGCATCTTCTGCAGATGAAAAGGAAGGAGTTGGACTTTCATCACTGTTGTTGTTTGGTTTTACTATTCTGCACTTTGCAAAACATCTTTCATAAACTAGACTCCGACTGTCATGCCTGCTTCAACACTAGAGGGTGACACTATGATTTCATGCATTTTTAAAACAGTAATTGGGGACACTTTTTCCCATCCTCCTGGCTGTAACTCCAGTGAAACAGCCATGGACAAGTGTCTAGGAGGTATCCACACTGCTTTATGTCTAGTGAGGAATTCCTGACTCCTCCATTCACAAGAATTGTGCACAGGCCACCACAGTCAAGGTCCTTCCTCCACAGCCTTAACCTGTTCTTACCTTGTCTCCTATAGATGTAGGTGGCAGGTTCTTTGAGTAAAACCCAGCAGCTGTGCCCTTGCAGGCCATGTGTGCATATCTGTGTATCAGGGTAGAAAATGCACCTTACGGCTGAAGGCTGGATTTCCAGTGTAACCACTGTGCATGACTGGTTCTTTGAACAAGCTGTGAAGTGAAACATGAAGAAAAAGACCAGGTAAAATGTATTTTCACAGTATTTTGTATGACATTGTTGCACTCTTCTTAAAAGAAAGGTTTTACAACAGGTGAAGCCTCAAGGATCTGATGTAGTTCTAAAGCAGAATAATGGGACATAAATGCCCTCAAATTCCCAGAACAGTCTCCAAAATAGCCAAAGGACAGAAGGTTATATTGGTTTTAAAATTGAATAATACAGCAAAATAACAATTATCACAGGTTTTAGAAGGAGAAAAATATCATCTAGTAAAGTGCTGATAACCTCATCTGAGTTCCAACAGTCCCCAGTGAGTAAGTGGGAACTTTCCCCTATTTCTACCACTCTGTGTCACTGAGGGTTTCCCAGTCATGTGAAATTAAAGGACTCTTTGCTGTCTAGCCAGGCTGTAGATAAAAGCACTTCTCTTTGCTGTTACTACAGCTCAAGCCCTGCTTCCTCCCAGCTCTCAGTCCCTCACACACCACTGCCACAGGTTGCTTTAGGTAATGGCAGGTGGGTTTCTCATCTGTCCCATTCGATGAGCTTCCCTTAACTGCTCTTTAGAAAAACAAGACATCATTGCTTTAATTATTTGCTACAATACTGTACAATGCCCAGAGAAGTAAGAGATCTCTGTGCCCAAGAGGTATCAAAATTACCTAATTACTGTATGGCATTTTATATCTATTGTATCTTTCTTTAGCTAAACTACTTCAGGTCCCCTCTCTCAGATTAAGAAACAATGTGACAGTCCTTAAAAACAAGTAAAATCAGTGTATCTATGTCAGAAGTGGGAAAGCTGTTCTTGGCTTTTCAGGCTCACAAGTCAGTATTTTCTGTAAAGCTGTGAATGACCATTTCTTACCAGACAGGCAAAAATCTCTGGCAGTAGAGAAGTCATTGGATATATCTCTACTAACATGCACAACTTCAAAGTTTGAGATGGATGAATCCATGAGAACAGATGACACATTTAAGCGTTGCCATGCATCCACATACTCTGTAAAATGAACCATAAAAAATAATATGGCTAGAAGGAGCAGTAAAAACTTCAGAGGAAGCTAATATAGAGTTAAAAGCATTGGGGAATTCCCCAGTGAAAAACTGTCATCTTACTCTGCATCAACTGAGAATAAATTAAATATTCAAAGGCCTCTGATTGACTTGAACATCCATTCCCATATTCAGAGGTCACATATTACGTGGTTTACAAAGGTATTTAGTAAAGAAACAGGCAAATCCAGACCAGTTTTATCCAGATTTGAATGTAAATTCAACTGATTTAAATAAAAGGTCACTGAACAGGCCTAATTTCATTAAAGGGCATGGGTTATAATGCTTGCACACAAGTTCCTGAACAGGTACAGCCTCTAACTTCTTGGAAAGCAAATGGAGGTTAATTTGATCCTTTTAATTTGATTTGGTGGACTGAATTATATTTCAATTCTATGAACAGTTTTAATGTCATGTAACTTCTACATAATTGAGATTTCATTTAATTTCATATGCATATATACCCAAATAAGTACATAAGTATATATATAATCATGTCAATTACATATATGTATATTCCCATATATACATCTTACATGCATGTACTTGTGTGAGCATGCATATACTCGTATGTCCCAACTCTGGTATTCCTCAAAAATTGTCCTTCTGTCTCACAATACATTTTTAAAAAATACCACAAACATTCTTTTCTCATACACAAACAGATAAAAATATCTGAGAACTCTCAATTTTGCACACGGAAGACAAAAAAAGAAGGTTTGGGACAGAATGAGCCTTTAATTATTTTAGTTCCTTTCAGCAGTTCAATATGCTTTAAAAACAAAAGGCCCTGCTGGGCCACTGAGTCCTAAACAGTAGGTTGGTGTTACCCTCTCCATGTAATTGTAGGGTGAGGACAGAGCAAAGTCAGCTGTTCCTTTGCTATTCCAAGTGAGCCGGTCTTGACCTTGAGTTCATTGACCCACACAGATGCAAAAGTCATGACCTGTCATTCATTAAATGTGTCTTTTAGTCTACTGAGAAATCAGTGACTGGCAAAGATGGCCAAAGTTTCCTTTCTCTCCCTGTCACAGAAAGACAGTTTTACCATAGCACTCAACATCAGACCTGAGGCTGAGGTCTGGAGTCCATACAATCAACCTGAAACTCCTGGTGTTGACACACTTATCCAGTTGATGAGAAACCAAGACCCAAAACACACCACAGACAAGGCTGGTTGCATCCTTCCTTGAGCAGGGAATAGCAGTGACTAAATTTGATTTCATAATTACTGTATAATTCATGACAACACAGAGTAACTGCCACAATTCAGGACTCTATGATGACACAAAAAGTCTTTGCTTTTGTAGGGTAAATCCTTCACTAGGAAGAGTAAACCTCAAGCATGAGTTATCTCGCGAAGGACAAGCTGAAAAATCCTGATGTGCTACCACCATTGCCAAGGCTGTTGCCTTAGGGCTTGGTTCCTTTGCCATCCCCCTTGCTGAAGAAAACATCTGATGGAGTGATGAACTGACCTACTGTACTCCATAGAACTTCCCAAAGTTCATGTTTTGAACTAGAGGCAAGAAAGCAGGACTGGATCCCATGGGTCCTTTACAGCCACCTCAAAATCACTCCATTCCTGTTATACTTGTGAGCAACTCTTCTAAAAGAAGGAAGATGAAGATCCCCAGCTAAGTAGAAATGAAGGTTAATTTGGTGTTGCACTGTTTTATGTCAATACCACAAGCTTACTTGAGTCACAGAGAGGCAAAGTCATCACCAGCACTACATTCAGAGGGGACCTGAATTAGTCAGGAGCAATGGCCCTGCAGTCACTGCTTGACTTGTGCAATGGACTGACTGCGTTGGATTTTTTTTTCCCCTTAAAGACTGACTATTCAATTATTTTAGAGGAACAGAGTGATTTTAGTCATGTGGAAATGAGTATTTTTCATAGTTTCAATGGTTTCTCTTTTTAAAAAACATCTACTATGAGCTATTGCACAACCTATGTTAGAAAATTTCAGCCTCTACATCTAGGGTGACAGTTCGTGGCACTTATTTAGAAATATACTTTAAAAATAGACTTAAATTTTAAGTGATGGGGAATTAACCATTACATCCTCTCCCGATATTTTCTGCCTGCATTACTAGATTCCCCAGGTCTTTCTTTTCCAGATCGGATCTTACCAATTTATGTTTTCAGTTTGGGTTTGGTTGTTTTTTGTTTT
Organism: Aleadryas rufinucha; assembly: GCA_013397815.1. Taxonomy (NCBI): domain Eukaryota; kingdom Metazoa; phylum Chordata; class Aves; order Passeriformes; genus Aleadryas; species Aleadryas rufinucha. The sequence continues at coordinate 394,545 of VZTH01011698.1, forward strand.
TTTTTTCTGAAGACATGAACAAGAAAAGATTTCTTTTATCACTATGACTCAAAGTTTGTTTTTACCTAAGAGCAATGTTGCCATCCTGTGCTGTGGACAGCTCCAGCAGCTGAGGTCCTACTACTGGAACGAGCAAAATTTCTAGGTTAAGACAAAGCTTCAAATTACCAGCTGTGGTTCTTTCAAAAGAGAGCCTTGTCTGGATTCCACTGTAACTCAAAAAGTCTGGGTGCATCAGTGGTTTTGCAAGGTATTTCCCCAGACTCTTCTCCCATAGATTCCCTGACTCACTGAGTGACCCTGGGCAAGTCTCATCATCCTCATATGCCTCCGTTCCCCACAGGCCAAACATTCAGAAGGGTCCTTGCTCTCTCAGGAAGGAAATTCAAAACAAATCCACAAAAGCAAAATAAACTTTTTGGATTTACACCTCTGACACTTGAATTTTTCCTCCTATGCCTCTTTCACAAGCTAAACTTTCTACTTCTACATTAGAAGATATTTATTTTATCCCTTTATGAGGAATAGAGTCAAATCAGGAGCATACATTTTATATACATATGAGGCACACTGGGCATTTTGCAGCCCACGTGAGGCACGGGAGAGGGACCACTCATGATGCAAACATCCACAGATCATACATTCCTACCTAACCTGATTATTCATTGCCCCAAATCTCACAGAAGTGACCCTTGCCACCTCCCACATGGGGTTGTTCTTAGGGTTGGGTTGGGGTTTATGTTGTTTTTTTTTCATTCTCGGTCCTGGATGAAGCATTCATAATCTCAGATCAGATTTAAATGCTGAGACTCCCAGTTTTTTTCATTTCCCTTTTTCTGCCCAGCTGACCTCAGATGCAGAGAGATGCAGAAACATTAATGCTTATTTTAACAACAGAGCAAATCTCTTTAACCCAGAGCCGTGCATGACACCCCTGTGGACATTGAGAGCCAGCAGTGAGCTGCTAAAGAGATTTTGGATATTAGTTGTTTCTTCCCATCTCCTGGAAGCAGATCCAGCAACACCCACAGCCATGCACACCCACTTCATTCCATGAGCAAAACACAACTTTCCATGGCTGATCTAAACTTGTCTCATATGGAAACTGCTCTCACGAGGCAGAGCTACAGACTGGCCCTGTGCTACTGGCAATGCAGTGCACCTGATGGGCTGGAAGACGTTTCTGATTTATATTTAGGTTAAGCTCTGACCTTCCAACCCACATTTTGGCAAAGGCTTTCATTGGATAATTACAGCCCTCTGAATCCAGCCAGCTCTGTAACTCTTATTGCAAAATTATAGATGTCCCATATGGAGAGCCTCTCTCTGCCAGATGTTCTTGTTTAGGTAGGCAAGGCTTAAGACTGGATTTGCAAAAAGACTCACGCTGGCCTTACTCTGTTCCCTCCCCAGTCACAAGATCACAAGACTGGCATAGATTTGGTGGAGACACAGAGTTCAGCCTCCCACTTTCACAGGCAATGAGATTATAAAATCCTTGTCATAAAGTCAACAAAAGCTTCATCACTGACTTCAGTGGAAGAAAAGAGGCATCAGTTCTGAGTTTGCTGCAAAATTAAACACTTGATATAAGGAAACAGAGATACAGGAGTGCAGTAAAATAACAAGTTAAATTTAGAAGAGAACTTGTGAAGTTGAGGAGGTCAATATGAGGTTAAGGAGGTACATAAATCAGACCTCTGGGTTCAGTATGCCTGATTTATGTTTGAAAGACAAATTCTGATCTTAATTCTGAAATCTATGAGCCATATTAGTAGTCCTGACTCAAGCCCAAAACATGTTTAGAGACTGAACTTGGTGCTTTATATTCCCAGCATTCAGAGGGGTTTTTTTTCCAAAAGGACTGCTAACCTGTCTGTACATCAACAATCTTCAAAGCCAGAAAATCAGCTCACAGTGGACCTGCAGAAAATATACTCTCCCTAAAATATAACTACTTCTCATTTTCACTGATCCATTGAGATTTGTATAATTCAAAATGAGTATTTTCTTTAAACTGCTGCATAATAACTGTAATCACACCTCAGACAAGTCTCAAAAATAACAATTGTGTATTTATGGCCTTTAGCAGGGAGCAATCTTGCTATGTTCCTGTTAAACACAAGCATTCTGCCTCTTTTAGGGGTGCCAATTATAGCAAATGATATAGTAAGGGGATATTAAAAATGTACTAGATATTTATCCAGGTTTAAAATAAGCTGGCTTACAGAAGGCTAAAATCCTCATAATTACAAACAATAAAAATCAAACTTAAGACCAAAGATAGAGTAATTCCACGCCAGAGATCCATTTTGCTATGTGGGAGCTTGGTAAATCAGTTGCCAAAAAAGGATAAAAAAAGGCTGTCTTAGTTTCACACCAAGGATGTCTCTGACAAATACTCAACATTGTGGGAAAACAGCAAGATAAATGATACTATTAATCACCAAAGTCAGCTACATCAGCACTTGTACTACCATCAGCATGTCTCTTGAGAATGGAAATACCCCATATGCAGACATAGCCCTATGGGAAATTTATTCCCATGCTGGAATATCCTGTAGCCACTGCTCTGCTCAGTCCTGCCTCAAGGGAATGACTATAAATCATTAGGGGATCACAGGAGGCAGGAACAGGAAGGGTCTAACAGATCATTACATCCACATGCCTCGGTGGTTTCTCAATTAATTACTCGATTTGCGTGGAGTGGGAACAGAGCCCACATGATCTGCATGCAATCCACAGTGCCATGCAGGGACCACCCTTTAAGGGCCACTGTCTTCTAGCAGTTGCCAAATCTACGACAGATAGATGTGTCCTAGTTAGAACTGAAGATGCAAATGTTCATTAAAATCTGGATAATTACTGTATGCAATTCATAAATCTCATAACAAAGTTGAAAGCCATCAGGGTCACCCCTCCCTCATTCACAGGAATATTTTCAGGCTGTCCAGTCTGCTTTAAGCACAAGTATTCCTTCTATAAATTCAGGTAATATGTCTCATGGATTGTTTTGCTTCTTTCAGACTAATTTGTAAACACATAAAAATTACCCTAACTCAAAACCTTGTGCATAAGCTGTTTGAATAACAGCATTGCATATCTGGAAAATAACAATACAAAATATATAATTAAAAAACTCATTTTCTTATCTCCCCCCCAGCTTACAGCTGGCTGCAGGAAGTTCCATCTCAAACCTAATTATGAGACCTGGCTGTTTCTCCTTATAAAACATTCCACCGTGTTCACACAACTGAGCAGAGTTGTTATTTAAATACCAGCCTAAGTAAAGCAAGACTGCAGGATGACATGAGCATTTTCAGCACAGGTAGTCTTAAAATAACAAATGTTCTCCCATTGTTAAAGGTTACAGATCGTACCTGAAACTCGCTACAGATTGTTCCATACTCAGCATCATCACAGCACATGAACTTCTTCAGGGGAAAAAAAATGCTCCAAAAGTAACAAGCTGGACTTTCCCAGTCAGTTCAGGCTGTCAATTTTTCAAGCACCATTTCTCAGATCACAAAAACTACATGGAAATCACAACAGACCAGCAGGAGCATGCTCTGCTCCATGCAGTAGATGTATAGAAGTAAATGGAAGTATTCATCCAGTTAAAGATGAAAATCACGCATTCAGTTAAACACACAACAGCCTGGTGATGAGATGACTTGGAGACTTCAGTCTTGTATCAGAAAGGCTTTTACAAGGAGGCAAAACTTGCTGAAGCAACAACAAATCAACAANAAATGCTCCAAAAGTAACAAGCTGGACTTTCCCAGTCAGTTCAGGCTGTCAATTTTTCAAGCACCATTTCTCAGATCACAAAAACTACATGGAAATCACAACAGACCAGCAGGAGCATGCTCTGCTCCATGCAGTAGATGTATAGAAGTAAATGGAAGTATTCATCCGGTTAAAGATGAAAATCACGCATTCAGTTAAACACACAACAGCCTGGTGATGAGATGACTTGGAGACTTCAGTCTTGTATCAGAAAGGCTTTTACAAGGAGGCAAAACTTGCTGAAGCAACAACAAATCAACAAAAGTTCAGGTAGAAGACATTGTGCAGTTCACCTCCCTCCTGCTAGAGAGTAGTGGCCTACAAGCACTATAGAGTGTTGCATCCTGTGAAGTAGCCCCCAACCCTGCAGTACCCCCCTAGTTCTGGCCGGGCATTGGACTGGTCCCGGTTCTCTACCCCCCTGGTATGTTCCGTCCTTGGACCCATCCCGTGGGACATACCCCTGCCATTTGCTCCTACCCCGTGACCCCGCCCCTAGCCCTACCTGGGCCCCGCCCCCTGCCTGCGCCCGGGAGAACACCTTGTATTTAAGAGGGGACACGTGGGGGGATCGCGGTTCCGCCATCTTGCACCCGTTCTGCTAGCTTGTGGTGCGTGCCCCGCGCTGCCATTAAAGACAAGCAGGACATGCCAAGGTGCGGTTCCTCCTGCCTCCTTCATCGTTTGACGCTGCTGGATGCGTGAGCGTGCCCGTGTGCAGACAGCACCGGGCTGGGTGAGTGGCCACTCTCTCGTCTGGCCGTAGAGCTGAGGTAATTCCCCCAGGAGGGAGACCTCTGTGAGAGTGGTGGCTATATNGTGCATAAGCTGTTTGAATAACAGCATTGCATATCTGGAAAATAACAATACAAAATATATAATTAAAAAACTCATTTTCTTATCTCCCCCCCAGCTTACAGCTGGCTGCAGGAAGTTCCATCTCAAACCTAATTATGAGACCTGGCTGTTTCTCCTTATAAAACATTCCACCGTGCTCACACAACTGAGCAGAGCTGTTATTTAAATCCCAGCCTAAGTAAAGCAAGACTGCAGGATGACATGAGCATTTTCAGCACAGGTAGTCTTAAAATAACAAATGTTCTCCCATTGTTAAAGGTTACAGATCGTACCTGAAACTCGCTACAGATTGTTCCATACTCAGCATCATCACAGCACATGAACTTCTTCAGGGGAAAAAAAATGCTCCAAAAGTAACAAGCTGGACTTTCCCAGTCAGTTCAGGCTGTCAATTTTTCAAGCACCATTTCTCAGATCACAAAAACTACATGGAAATCACAACAGACCAGCAGGAGCATGCTCTGCTCCATGCAGTAGATGTATAGAAGTAAATGGAAGTATTCATCCGGTTAAAGATGAAAATCACGCATTCAGTTAAACACACAACAGCCTGGTGATGAGATGACTTGGAGACTTCAGTCTTGTATCAGAAAGGCTTTTACAAGGAGGCAAAACTTGCTGAAGCAACAACAAATCAACAAGAATTCAGGTAGAAGACGTGCAGTTCACCTCCCTCCTGCTAGAGAGTAGTGGCCTACAAGCACTACAGAGCACTGAATTCCCCTTTTTCACACGCTAATGGAGTATTTAATGAGGGTTAGAAACACACAGCAGCGCTGGTTGTAGGGGCAATAATTTGGGAAAAGCCCACTGTGCTGAAGCAACAACAAATCAACAAGAATTGAGGTAGAAGACGTGCAGTTCACCTCCCTCCTGCTAGAGAGTAGTGGCCTACAAGCACTACAGAGCACTGAATTCCCCTTTTTCACACGCTAATGGAGTATTTAATGAGGGTTAGAAACACACAGCAGCGCTGGTTGTAGGGGCAATAATTTGGGAAAAGCCCACTGTGCTGAAGCAACAACAAATCAACAAGAATTGAGGTAGAAGACGTGCAGTTCACCTCCCTCCTGCTAGAGAGTAGTGGCCTACAAGCACTACAGAGCACTGAATTCCCCTTTTTCACACGCTAATGGAGTATTTAATGAGGGTTAGAAACACACAGCAGCGCTGGTTGTAGGGGCAATAATTTGGGAAAAGCCCACTGTGCTGAAGCAACAACAAATCAACAAGAATTGAGGTAGAAGACGTGCAGTTCACCTCCCTCCTGCTAGAGAGTAGTGGCCTACAAGCACTACAGAGCACTGAATTCCCCTTTTTCACACGCTAATGGAGTATTTAATGAGGGTTAGAAACACACAGCAGCGCTGGTTGTAGGGGCAATAATTTGGGAAAAGCCCACTGTGCTGAAGCAACAACAAATCAACAAGAATTGAGGTAGAAGACGTGCAGTTCACCTCCCTCCTGCTAGAGAGTAGTGGCCTACAAGCACTACAGAGCACTGAATTCCCCTTTTTCACACGCTAATGGAGTATTTAATGAGGGTTAGAAACACACAGCAGCGCTGGTTGTAGGGGCAATAATTTGGGAAAAGCCCACTGTGCTGAAGCAACAACAAATCAACAAGAATTGAGGTAGAAGACGTGCAGTTCACCTCCCTCCTGCTAGAGAGTAGTGGCCTACAAGCACTACAGAGCACTGAATTCCCCTTTTTCACACGCTAATGGAGTATTTAATGAGGGTTAGAAACACACAGCAGCGCTGGTTGTAGGGGCAATAATTTGGGAAAAGCCCACTGTGCTGAAGCAACAACAAATCAACAAGAATTGAGGTAGAAGACGTGCAGTTCACCTCCCTCCTGCTAGAGAGTAGTGGCCTACAAGCACTACAGAGCACTGAATTCCCCTTTTTCACACGCTAATGGAGTATTTAATGAGGGTTAGAAACACACAGCAGCGCTGGTTGTAGGGGCAATAATTTGGGAAAAGCCCACTGTGCTGAAGCAACAACAAATCAACAAGAATTGAGGTAGAAGACGTGCAGTTCACCTCCCTCCTGCTAGAGAGTAGTGGCCTACAAGCACTACAGAGCACTGAATTCCCCTTTTTCACACGCTAATGGAGTATTTAATGAGGGTTAGAAACACACAGCAGCGCTGGTTGTAGGGGCAATAATTTGGGAAAAGCCCACTGTGCTGAAGCAACAACAAATCAACAAGAATTGAGGTAGAAGACGTGCAGTTCACCTCCCTCCTGCTAGAGAGTAGTGGCCTACAAGCACTACAGAGCACTGAATTCCCCTTTTTCACACGCTAATGGAGTATTTAATGAGGGTTAGAAACACACAGCAGCGCTGGTTGTAGGGGCAATAATTTGGGAAAAGCCCACTGTGCTGAAGCAACAACAAATCAACAAGAATTGAGGTAGAAGACGTGCAGTTCACCTCCCTCCTGCTAGAGAGTAGTGGCCTACAAGCACTACAGAGCACTGAATTCCCCTTTTTCACACGCTAATGGAGTATTTAATGAGGGTTAGAAACACACAGCAGCGCTGGTTGTAGGGGCAATAATTTGGGAAAAGCCCACTGTGCTGAAGCAACAACAAATCAACAAGAAGTTCAGGTAGAAGACATTGTGCAGTTCACCTCCCTCCTGCTAGAGAGTAGTGGCCTACAAGCACTATAGAGTGTTGCATCCTGTGAAGTAGCCCCCAACCCTGCAGTANACACGCTAATGGAGTATTTAATGAGTGTTAGAAACACACAGCAGCGCTGTTTGTAGGGGCAATAATTTGGGAAAAGCCCACTGGAGCCTCAGGCTTTTGAAAGAAATCACAGGGCTGCATTGGGCTGCTGGATGAACAATCTGGTACAAGGCCAAGAACAAGAACTTCGACCCTCCCCTCTTGCTGTGTCTCTCCCAAGGTTAGCCTTACACAGGGAAGGGTCTTTTTTTGCATCTCCTTGGTGGTTGCAGCCTGCTCTATGATAAGGCATGAAAAGAAGTCATTCTTGAAAATTATTTTTGTCATTGCAGATTCAAAGGTCGACATTTTATGATGATTACTGCTGATGAACTTCTTTAAAAGCCCAGACCAGGGAACAGAAGGAAAACAAAAATCTCCCCCACCATCTTCAAAGTTGTTTGAGAGTGGCCTCAGAATGATATTAACCAGCTCCCTCTGCATTCCTGGATTTGTATGTCCACCTTGGTCCCTGACCTGATCCTCCTTCTCTAAGGCTAAATCTTCCTTGCTGCAGTGTTCCCCCTGGTCTGAAGATCCTGAAGGCTGGACTTGCCAGGAAAGACTGAGGTGAAGGCGGCACCTTGTCCTTTTCCAGCTCCTTTGTCATCAGGTCTCCTGCCCCATCCAGCAGCAGACCCATGTTTTCCCTACTTTTTTCCCCTTTTGCTATCCACGTATTTGTAAAAAGGCTTCTTGTTGAGACGTTTCTGTTGTTTTATGGTCCTACAACGCCTCTACCCCTCTTTGTTGAGAAGAACAATGAGTAAAACAGGCAAAACATCTACTTCCCACCAGGCTGAAAATAAGTCTGCTCATCTGGGTTTCTCCACAACACACTGGGGCTGCAAACGCCACAGATTTTGAACGGAGCAGCATCCTGAGTGCAAATGGGAGGGAGCAAAGTGCTGGGCACTTTGTCCTGAGCATTGCAAACTGGCTACGCAGGAAATGAGGCAGTCCATGCATTAACTGTCAGTGAAATGCAGGCCTTAATAGTGCTTCAGTTAACTCAGGCTCTAGATTGGGCATAAATCAGCTTCACAATTTCACAGAGCCTTCTGGCAAAGTGTGCAAATGTAAGTATTTTTCTGATCTTTCAATGGAAAGGTTTATGTTTTTTACACATATAGATACACTTATATGCACACGAATACATATCTACTCATGGCAGTGTCCTTTAAATAGTGACATTTTCTCACACTCACCATCTGGCTACCACAGAGCAGCCACAGTAATTTTTTGTCCCCATGTAGAAGAATTACCACAATACACAAAATTCAGTAAATGTCAGCTTTTCTGTGATGTCCAACTCCAAAACAATTAATCTTCTATAGCACATATTAATATAACATACAATCGTTGAGTGTTTGGAAGCAATGTTTTTGCAAATTTTCTAGAACCTCTGACAACACAGCCCAGATAACAATCTGACCTAAATAACCAGGCTGGAACTTTTACTATTGAAATGAGGCAGAACATAAGAAGGACAGAGGGTGTCCAGTTGCATTTTGAATGTGCTCCACCCACTGGTGTCAGAGCCCCAAAGTGTCCAGGAAACTGGTGCTAATTTGACTTCCAGCCTAGATGTGTTTTTTGTAATTCAGTGGCTTCTGGTTGCTATCAGTACCCAAGACAACCACTCTAATCCAGAATCCTGTATCCTTGCGGGAGGCTCAGCTTGCTGGGGTTGCTTAACCAGATCTCTGCAAACCAGAGACATCCCTGGTTGCTCTGCCTTTGGAAAGATGACCTGGAAAAGGGTGTGACGGATCAGGGTTGTTACTAAAGATGAGCACCTCACTTGCTGGGGCTACTGTTCTGGGCAGACTTTAGAGTTGAAAGAAAAAGACAGAAAGACCTAATTTTCTGATTCTCTTAAGTGCTGCTTAAGCCTCTGTTTTCCTAGATTTAAGCAAGCAAGAAAAACATAAAAGGAAAATGACAAAATTACTACGAAGCTTCAATCTGAGAGGAAGAAGACTTTAATGAAATTGTTTTCCACATCCCATGGGAAAAACAGTTTGCAAAGGAATTGAATTGCCCAACCTGCACACCAGGCCTACCCCACCAGCTCCTCAAAGTGTTTCACACTAAAATTATTTCTGCTTACCTATGAATATAGGAGTTTTCCTTCTATTACATTAAAATGATCATTTAAAAAGTACAAATTCTATTAAAAAGTAGACCGAACTTGGTCATGACTGGTGGTTATAGATATGATGATAAAACAGATCAGAGTAAATTCTGAACTCAGTATTGAAAATCTTTGCAAATATCAAGTCTCCTGCATGCTCAGTTGCATATTGTTTAAGGAAAGACAGATATAAACATTAAATATTTGTTCAGATCAAATGGAAACACAAGGGCAGAGATGGAAGTACTTCTTCATTTCAGTATAACTGCAGGGTTAAATTGAGTTTTCTAATAACCAGTCCACCCTCTTCCTTTCCGTTATACATAGCATTTCACAGCTATGCCGTGTATTTCTGGAAAGGACACACCAGGGCAGCCTGTAGCTGCTGACAATTTGCATATATTTTTAGGGGGCTAGAGACACAAAGCCCTGAAAGACAGCAGTTAAGTTTCATTTACTAAGAGGATCCACCCACTTTTAAAATAACACATGCGAGTACCATAAGATTAATTGTATCTGGAAAGTGATATGACATCCACACTTACAAATAAATTTCTTCATTGATCCTGCCAAATATTTTGTCTCACTGATCTCGTGTGGCAGTGAGTGTGAGAAATTAGGTCAGTATCGTGGATATGGCAGCTCTTTCACTTAAATTATACACAGTTAATGAAAATGAGTAAACATCTAAATGAGTAAACTCATGGGGAACACAAACATTTCATTATAGTGTGATCTTTCAGCAGTGTGCACAAAATAGAGGATGGGGGACTTTTACTGCAGCTTTTGGAGGGATTGGGTTTTACCGTTTGGTGGGGGTTTTTTGGTTTTTTTTTTGCTTAATACACAAATACACTTACCACTTTCTGGCCTGAGAGGTAAACTAACAGGTGGACACAGGTTAGGAATGGTGCTCTTCAAGTCAGCTAAAAGCAGAAAAAAACAACACATCTGAAAACAATTGTACTTGAAGGTTTAAAATGCAGTTGATACTCAATATTTCCACCATTACTTCTAGGATCTGGATGTTGCATCTTCTCCACACCAAGAGTAAGGATGCAAAGGCTGCTTTGCTATCTAAAGCTTTTGAACTCGTACAGGGAACCAGACTTCCCTAAATTCCTGTATCTATAAAAATTCCTACAAACACTTTTTGACATGCAGTTAAGAACAACTCATTTCAGTAGTTCTGTGGTTTTTTCTATGCCCCTCTTTGTATTTGGGGTTCTGCATGAGGAGAGACATGAGATTCTCTGCTTCCAGCAAACTGGAATTTCTCAAAAACACCAATTAGAAACAGGGCCTTTTTCAGCATAACACTTTCCAAATTAAAGTTCAAATAAGAATTCATCATACACAAAACTTCATATTCATTTCCATACACAAAACTTCTCATTTGCTATACTTCCCATAAATATTTTGTAGTCACAAATAATAAAAATGAAGTTTCTCCTGTGCCTTCATATTTTGTAAAACACTTTGCCTAGTCAAATGAGTTATAGATTTTCCACTAAGACATAATAAATGACAATCCCTACAGAAGCTGAACACAGATCAGATTTTCTGTTCATTTCTTCCACTTTGTATTTCCCATGCATGGAACCAGATGATGTTTCTAAAAACTCAGAGGTTTTCCTGTTCACAGCAGCGAAGAATTGGGGCTATCCGTAACTCTTTTAAGTGCCACTCCCTGCTCCTTGCTGACTGAGCCGCAGCTCTGACTATACAAAATCAAACTGCTCATGAGCAGAGCTGTGCAGCAAACAGCTCACACATCAACTTAGCCTGTTATGAAACACGGAGACAGAAGTACCTTCCGCAAACAGGACTGTGGAATAAAACCAAAGACCCTGCTCCATGCTAACGTCCTACTGCCTACAGTGAATCACTCCTTCAGATTTCACCCATTTTCCTTTTCAGCCTCAGAACCTTTTTGTTCCTTTTCCTGGTTCCCAGACCTTCAACTCACCAGCACAACCAAGACAAATTTTTGTCCGTAAATATCTCCATTTGCATAAACATCTGTGCCTTGCTGTGTGTTACAGTGGAAACACATCTGTAGCTCCCTCGATGCATAAGGAAATGTCACTGTCTGTCCTAACACTCCCTACTTTGCATACACCCCAGGCTCCTCTTCATCATCCCTCTGTCCGTCACGTGAGAAACAGCCTTTATTTTTTGTTGGTTCTTTGCCAACAAAGGGAAAACAATTCCAAGAAAGGGAAGTGTATTTACACCTCTGCTGTCTCTTCTTCGCTCCACCTTTCTTTTATTCTTCACTCTTACCCCAGTCTGCCTCTCAATTCCCCATGGCATCAGGATGCTGCCATTGCTTTGCCAGGGCTGTTGTTCCCTTCCTCTCAGTGCTAGACCTACAGCCCACCCCCTCCCAGCTTCCATGTGTCCATGCTGTCTCTACCCTTTAACAAGCGCTGTCCCACAGGAGGAGGACATGGATGGTTCTATGGGCATAGGGCTAGTGCAGGACTTGAAAAGCTCAACACTGAGTTCATATTTCAGATGCTTAGAGTGTAAATGAAGGTTTTCTTTCTCAACATCATAAAAGACAATGTATTGCCACAATATCTGATCAATCTCTACACAGCTTTAACTGGATTATGTTTCTATCACTTTCCCTGGACAATATATATCCATGCTTTGTGCCCCCCTCTCCTCTCAGCTATCAGCCCCTCTTTACTCTGCAAGAACTAAGGGAGTGTAAAAGCAGGAAAAAGTACTCCTTATTCAGACTTTTTCCCTGATTCTGTCAACATCCCCAGACCTGCCCCTATGGGGCCTCTCCGCTCTGGAGCTTTGTCTGTGTGACCAAGTAACCCTCCCATAAAGGGGGAAAAACCCAGGCAGGCAATTGTTTTTGTTATTGTTTCAGTTATGCGAAATCAAAGCTTAACAAAGTAGAACTAGACCTGCCCAAAAGGTGTGTTACAAATGGCAAATCCATTTAAAGTTTTCAACAAAGCAATGAACCTTTTGTTTCTCCACAGGAAACAGAATCCACCTTGACTAGGAGCGGTTTCGATTCCTCCTGCAGAAATAACCCAACCTCTCATAACTGCTCTTCTGTTTAAACACATGATGGCTTCTTACTGCTTGAAAAATACAGGGCTACTTTGGAATTTGGTATTGGCCCTTTCTTTACCAAAACAACCAAAAGTGAATTTTAAATTCTGTAGCAAACCCAAACCTTTTGAGGTTATGTATCCCCACAGATGATAAAACTATAAGCCCAGGAGTGAGGAAAAAAAGAATGGTTTCCTGACCAGGACAGTCCAGTGAGGCAAAATATATTTGATTTCCAACTTTGTCCACAAGTCCCCCATACAATCTAAGAAATTAAATTATACATCTATGAGGTACTGCTATTCCTTTTCTATTAAAATGGATTTTAAATTGCACCTTTCTTTCCTTTGCACGCACTTGTTTGCCTTGCCTATTTGTGGTCCTTGCAAATGGGTCCTACAGCTGGAAGCTGAAATTTTTATACACTGAAGCTAAATAGTAAACTTCAATGTGCAGAAATCCCTTTGAAAGGTCATGTGTCCTGAATCACTTACCAGGCTTTTGATACCAGCCAAATGGGTGTATTTTGACTTCAGCATCTGGTGAACTGCAATTTGAAATGTGCCAAGCACTTGTTCTTTCCTCAGCACACGTCTGGATTCCGAGGCTGTTCAGAGTCACACACACGATCTTTCCACCTGCCAAGGACATACATGGTTTTAGAAATAAGGAGGAAAACTTTCCTTTTCTAGATAGTGTTGTGAGGAAAGACAACACAGCATGGTTCCAGTGAGTGCCAAATGAAATTCAACTGACTTAGAAATCAAAGGAAGGAAATACATAAAATCTGCCAAGTTATTGGAACTAGTTTTGAAAAATCCCAATGAATTCAGTGTGAGGGAAGGTGGGCTACCAGCATTATAATCCATTATAATCCAAGGTCACAGAGCATTTCCACTGAGCAAAGATCAGGACTCTTTGAGCAAGCAGCCCTTTCAGATTAATGGAATTAAAAATCTGCGTGTATGTTGAAACATGACCTCTACTTACATCAAGATAAAAATTCTTTCAAAGTCGTAGTGTAAATAATTTTATTCCTGAAAAATATGGAGGGTTTGAAATGCAGTTTCATTCAAGATTTTAGCTCATGTTAAAATCACTACTGAAAGTTCTCTTGACTACATGAGTGCCAAGACTGGATGTCTGAAATGTCACAGATTTTAAATATTAATCAGATAAACTAAAAATGTGTCCATTTTGCATGTTGGGTGCCGTAAAAGTTGTAATTTTTTTTAGAACTATTTAGAGAAACTCCAAGACACATTCAGTTAAGACTTCATATTTCATATGATCATAAGGAGGTATAAAAACTGTCAACTATTTTTTATTTGCACATTAATTCTTACCTAAACCACACTGGATTAATTTTCTAAGCTACTCATTTTTTGAATATTTTGTCTGCTCACCAAAAAAAGGAATTAAAAATATGCATTTCTGAAGTGTTTCAAATTCCAAAAGGAATTATAAAAAACAGCACATCCTAATGACCTCAGGGAGAGTTGATCAGCACATGACTCTTCCAAAAAAAAAGTTACACATTTCAGTGGCCTAAATCTGAATTTGGAATAAAATATTAAAATCTATTTCATTGACTTTGACCTGGGTGGTATCCAATTTTAAACACCAGCAGAAACACACTTTCTTCCGTTTGAAGAAGTCTAAAATTTGGGAGCAGAGGTCAGACAACCAAGAAAGCCAAAAGGCTAAACTGCCCCAGAGTATCCACAGAAATTATGTTCTTGCATGCACCTAATTTCAGTAATATTTAGGTTTCAGAGTCCTTTAGACTTTAAAAGAGGAAAAAAATCGCTAAAAGAAGTCAAGCAACACTTTCAAAGAGAAGTTGATGAATGAGAAATAACTGGAGTTTGTTTGAATTTTATGCTGTTGGAACTGCAGCCTCTTAAGGACTCATTCTCATGAAGTTTTCTTAATAATTTCTGAAATATAGAACGTGTCAATGGACTGTACTCCTAGAAATGGTTATGGTTACTTGAAAAGGTGCTAAAGAGAGGTGCATGAGATCTGGAAGGGCTTTTAAAGTGCTCTTCAAAGCAAAAGAATGGTAACATTTGGATAATGAAGAAAGACTTGAAGTTATTTTAAAAATAAAAACAGGGGAAAATACCTGACAGTTGGGGGTCATTAAAAAAGCCAAATCCTGTGCAACAGGGGTCAGCATCACACCAACGCTCACACTCAAAAAACCTTGGAAAGGAAAAACATTACCCTTAGTATCATTAGACATTTTAGACACTGAGAACCTGTAGAGATACCTTTCACAATAAGGCTGAAGAACCAGTATGGTACTTCATACACACTTCCATACTTTTTCCAGATGTAGATGAAATTATGCTTGATCAGAGAACATCTACCAGAATACATCCAATAATTTAGATGATTATTTTGATATCTGCCCTAAAAATATCAGTCTAAATTGATTTGGTGTATCATTGCTAAGAGATTTAACTGGCCAGCTAGTAATTAGCAGCATTATAAGTAACAATTTTCATGTCTAGAATTAATAATTATATAGTAACTCAATTATAAATCTCCTTTAAACCATATGCTTTTTTCTCTTCATTAAACTCCCAAATAATGCAATTCTTGGATCAATACTTCCGATCACCTTTATCTGCATAATAAGGCCTTGGAATTCCAGACATTGTTGAAATTCCAGAGAAAACAAAGGAACAGTCATGTCCTACCCATCTGAAACAGCTTTTCTGCTCATGTCAGTCTTATTCCTCACTGAGATTTCTGTTACTTTCTGGAATGGTACACGTGTGTAGAAGCTCTTCACAGAACTTTTAAGAGTGACTGGAAGGAAAAACAAAATTGGAAAAATCAGTTTAACTTTGTTATATACAAATACTGGTCAACTAATCAAATAGTAGGGGTCCAGTCTATATTTCTGTGCTGGGCTCTGGTTGATTAAAAGAGAGTTTTATGTTATCACAGCAAAATTTTGATTGTTAAACCTGAAGATGAATAAAAATTTACCAAGTGAAGGCTCTGAAAGCTGAGCAAAGTACATCACCAAGGCAAGACTTCCAGCCAGGCCTTTTGCTTGTTAGATCTGTATTGATGCTACTTCTTCCACAAGGCCTTAAACTGGGGTACAGCTCCAGACTGGAAGACTCCAGTATGCTCATGCATTATTCAACCCATGCTGCCCTTTGGGCTCCCCAAAATGACATGATTGAATAGCGCAGTTCAATGGACCTTTACATTTGTCACAGTAAAATTACATGTCCCTGTACAGTGATAACAGGCTTGTTTGTCCAGCTTCCTTACATGTGCCCTATGAGAAAAACACTGAACTTCCCAAGTATTCAAAGGGCAAAGGTTAAAATCCACATGTCTATAGCTCTGCATTTACTAACAAATAATTTTAAAAATTTAAAAATTACACTTAGTGCTTTCAATTTTTGCATTATTTAGCTAACATAGAAATTTTAATGGCAGATTGTGACATTCTAATGACATTCCTATTTCACCCATATTATAAAAAGTGCTGAAAACTGGTATAAAAATTTGAGATCCACTTGGACTCTCTGATTTGAGAATAGCTGAGTTGGAGAGAGTGAAATTCGTCGTTTATACCTTCCCATTCTGAACTGAAAATGAAAAACCATACCCCAGACAGCCTGACCTGCCCTTGCACCATCACATCCCAGGACTCATTCATTCATGTAGGCTTTTTATCTCAGAATTGAGAGCCAGAACACTGACTTGCATGACCAGGGTTAGAGCAGACATTACACACACAAATATCAAAACTTGCCTATTTTATGGTACAGGGTCTGTGGTTGCCAGGGTAGCACAGTTGCACAGTTTCCTGGTATTTGGTCGATGCTGCTGTCACAAATCTGTGCCTCTGGGTAGAGGGTGCACACAAAGTATTTGTCTGTGGCATTTTGCAGATCTGCCATTCGACAAAACTCTTCCTCTTGGGCACAGCCTAGAAAGCAAAATCATGAACAATTACATAGATGAGGGCTCCCTTCCCTCTCTGCTCCTCTTTGTGCTTTCAGAGGACTTAAAACTATCCATCAGCAAACAACTAAAAGTGAGAATTTCAATACTATCCTGCTAATTGTGCAAATTAAATAATTTAATTAATTAAAAGTGCAAGAGAAAGAGGGACACATTCTCGCTCTAGTGGCACTGAGGAGCAGGTTTACCTGGAGAGCACAGTGAAGGAGTTACAGCACATTTAAATGGGAAGACAAATTCCCCAGCTGTGACAAGCATTACTCCAGTGTATTGGTCTCTCTTTAATATTTTAATTCATAATGATCTCTTTCTTTTTTAATAAATCTGACATGCAAATTGTATAATCATAAAAGAATTCTGCATCAGCCATGGTTTCCAACAAATAAAAAGGACAATAATGTCTACAATGTCTTAGGAAGGTTTTACAAAAAATATTTCTGAAGCATTCAAACATCACACAAAATCAAACATAACTTTCCTAGAATCAACTGTTCAAGACATTTGCTTGTAGCAATTTGTTCTGAAGTTTGCCCCAGGGTAATAGAGCACCTTCAGAAAAGGACCAAAGCTGTCAAACCCATTTCTCAATTACCATGGCAATGGCTCCTGTAAACTTGTATGTCAATGCTTAATTTTGAACAGAAATAGCTCTACTGACCTCTTACAGTGATGTTTGTGCACAGTTTAGCACTCTTAGATCTGACTTTATGGTAGAGCTAGAAAACCATCTCCATTTAATGCATTAAAATATACTTTATCATTAACCCCAAATATCTGCATTTTACCTTCTTTTACCACTATGCCATGTCCCTGTTTGGAGGGGTATATTTCAAGAACAGCAGAGCACTGCCAAAGCTGTACCTTTGACTTCTCTTGCCCATGACAGGGGGTGAATTATGGGCACCTTTTCTGCCATGGCAGGCAAAGACTGTAAGGAAGAAACAGGTGGCCCCACTGGCAATTTCTGTGAAAATTTTAGATGTTTTCTACATAAAATCTCAAAGTCCAAAGTTTCTATTCATCACTATTATAACACCTATTAAAAGATTTTAGTTAATTATTACTCCCTACAGAATAACAGCCCCTAAGATGTCTTACGTGTCAGACACCAAAGCAGAGCTTCCTCAGCTGAGTACTTCTGCCTGAAGACCCAGTACTGCTGGTAAGGGAGAGAATTGTTCTGGTCACTTCCTATCTGGCTGTTGTCCATTAGGTAGAAAAGATCCTTTGTGGAATCTGAGATACAAACAAATAAACAAAGAATCCCACAAAAAAATTAACTATGATCTGGAATGAATTAAATTTATTTATATATATAATTCTGCCTTTCACAGTAAAACAGCTGCAATCATTTTGTAGGGCTAGAATACACCAAAGGCTGCTTTTAATAACAGAATTGTCCACCCACAGTGACTCTCCTCTAGGCAATGCCTCCTCACCTACCTGCACTGCACAAAATAACACTGCCAGACTATTTCCAACATCGAAAAACTAGGAGGAAAATCCCAGCTCTGAGAAATTCGAGGGTTCTCTCTACTCTGTCATGCAACACAATATCCAAACAGTGAAGCATGATGATTCAGAGGATGTTTGCAATCCCTTAATCGATCTAATTTTGTTAATCCAAAATGCAGCAGTTTCCTTACATTCCCTTGAGGAGCTTTTACATCTCTCAATGTTGAAAGTTTTCTTGACAAGCTTAATACCTATTTCAGTCATTTAACCTCATTTCCCCTAATTTATGCTCCCACAGACCACATTAAATAACTCCTTTCTGTCACCTGCCTGTGACCTTTAGACATGTATGGAATGATTTATATCTCCTGAGCTCCCTCTGAAACAATCAATCACAGCTATTTTGTTCAGTTTCCAAAATTATCCCCCTTCTGTAAGGGTCCAGTATTAAAAGAGATGAACACTCTTCACTGATCTCTTACAAATTTCCTCATAAACACTTTCTTGTTTATCAAATGCCACCAGCAGGTCTCATCCCCAGTTCCAACATTGCGAGACATTGTGATACTTAATCTTATATGCAGTGAAACAACCAGACAATAATGAAAACAAGGAGAAGTAAAGACATGCTGATGATTGCTGTTGAAGTGCTGAAGCACCTACTGACAAGCTGGAAATGCACTGTAGCTTTGAATTTTCTATCAGAAGCTAGAAAATATATGTTACTCTCTGTTTTATAAATGATTATCAAGTCATAATAGCTCTGTAAACATTTTCCCAGATGTATTCATGGCTTCCTAAAAAAGGCAACCTATAATTCCTGTTACCTCTCAAGTCATAACTTCAACCTCCAGTTTCTCTTAAACAGCTGGTGTCAAGACAAAGACTTAGGGATGGAGGTAAAATCTGCATTCCTTGCATAACTGCAGGTTTTAATGATATCATCAGCCCCAGCAAGGTAAATGAAGAACCCTCAGGGCTGCACTCATGCCTTGGCAGGTAAATGCAAGAGAAATTCACCCACTGTATTAAGTGCATTCTTTTCTCTCTCTTTTTCAGTCTAGACTCTAAAATACCCCTAATTGTATAGGAGCTCTGCTAGGTAAATGGGCATTTTTAGGTTTTTAAATTAATTTAGTTTACCTTCCTTTCAAATTCTGTAAGCAAAATCAGCAATTCACTTCCTTTTAGGATTTTGCATATATTAAATCATGTCCTCAGACATTCATCAAGACTTCTCAGCAAAGATTACAGTTCATTAAAGATGAACCAAGGTGCTCTCAGCAAACTCCACTGCTCCCTCTCTCTTGGGATTACGGTGATGAAGGCCCAAATGAACTCCAGTGACTTTCTATAAATTATTTTGGACCTATACACGACTGAGTACAACCAAGAGAAAACCCTGGAATAACAAAGGAACTAAGAGAAGTTCACAGGTCCCTCACTGTCATCATGCATGGAAGAAACTCTTATGATTCATCAGTTTCATCCTGGGTTTCTCTAAGTGTGGTATTTACAGCCATAGTGTCAGTAGCAGTAAAGATGCCCAGGTACCCAGGCCAAGGATCTCATTCCTGGATTTATGTAACATTTTTTCTCAGCCAAATAGTATTTCCTGTGTCTCTTCAGTTCAATAAGTCTGAAAGAATAAGTTTCATAGAACCTTTTAAAACTTTCATTCCCAGCCTGGCCTGGGAAGGTAAAAATCCTAAAGCCAGACCTACATTTTGAACATCTTTCTCAAAACCCATATCGGGCTTCCTACTTAAGAGAAATCCTCTGGCCTTTACAATACCCATACTATAATGAACATATATACAGCAGTATATGATATTTGCTGGTTAAATTCTGCACCCCCTCTCTGCTCTCTTCTGCTGCCTTCTCTATCTGCTCTTGCTATAATACCTGATAACACAAGATCGTTTTCTGTCTTCAAAGCAGCAGCCTCACACACAGGGGTTTTATTCCGGGTGACCATATCGGAGTCTGAAATGAAAGAGGATCAAAGAGCAGAGTAATTCCCTTTATCTTTCTTTCACAAGACAAGACAATCCTTAGTTCCCAAAATTTAACAAATATATAAAGTGCACCACTTAGGAAAACTCCTCTGGTAGTTCCACCAAATGTCAAATCAAGAATGAGTAAAAACATCTCTGTATAGCTCTGGGGAAAAACTAAACCAAAATGCATGTTTGGATGACAAAAGTCAATGCCATATCCACAGTCACTCTGCATTCAGAATCAATGCTCTGGAGGCTGTGTGCACTCATAAAGCATCACCTCACAAATCATTTGTGCAGGTCCTGCCATGTAAAAGTGATGTTCAGAAAAAAAAATAACAGGGTTATCCTGCTAATAAACATAAACCATGTGATTATGCATAAAGTACCAAATTATTATGGTACTTGGACACTGGTGGGGCAAAAGCAGGTGTCTTCATGATATCAAGAGTATTAAAAGTTATAAATTATGTTCTCAGACACAAGAATTTACCCACATTTCACGAAACTGACAGTAGAAGAATTACTCCAGATTATACATCCCTTCCAAAATAGACTTCTGAGTTGTGTCTTAATTTGGACAGCATAAAATGAAGTGACAATGACACTTCCATTATAGAACAGACAGCTGCCACTGCCTACAGTTCATCATAAGTATTTGTAAGAAATTTTTTGAGATAACTCACCTCTCCACAGGTAAACTTCCTGAAAGGCAGTGAAATTTCTTTCTGCCTCTTCCACCAACTGAGAAGCTAATTAAAAAAAAAAAATAGAATAGCTGTTGAAATTAAAGAGATATTTTTAAAATGCTCAGAAATTGCATAGAAAACACATCACTAGATTATGCATCACCTTCATTACCATATAAAAGTCTAAGGAAGAAGGCCCTGGGTGTCATGGGGCTAGTCTGGGCCCAGGGTGCCAAACTTTATTCAATTTCCCATCATCACTTTTACTGCGCAGCTCTGGGCATCTCCCTTTTTGTCTTTGCTCCAGACTTTACCTTTCTTTCAGATTATTGGCTTGGATCTGCCTGAATTAAATGCTGGAAGTATTACAGAGTGACACACTGAACACAGTCTCAACTTTCATTAATGTTCACATGGCAAAATGTGAGAGGTCCATCTATCTAACAATGCATCCAGTCAGAGAATTCTTATTCTCTTGTGATGTGGATTAACTTGAAAAAAGCACTGGAGCACAAGAGCAGTCTGTGAATAAGGCAGAGTCTATACAACAATGAAAGAGAACTAATGCAAATTGAGGCAATTCAATGACATACTTCCACTGAACACTTGTCCTCCCAGGGTGAAGGAAAACCTCTTCTCCTCCTCATCATAGCTCACACCGTTACACATCCCACCCATGGCTGAGGTTGGTGCTGGGTTCCAGCCTCTGGCACTGCAGATCAGCACGTCTGGGGAGCTCAGCAAACTGCACAGGATGGTACCTAGGGACAGGAAAAGACACAGCTGCATCACTCCACTAATGCTCTGCACCTACACAGAGCTTTTCACCCAAGACCCCCAATAATTTCTCTAAGTGCCAACTGAACCTGTGTCACTGAGAGAGATACCCTTCTGTACCAAAAAAAAAACCCAAAAAAGCAAATCAGAGCCATATGTTCAAATTGGAGTGCTAAGGTTAGCTACTCATACCCAAACCAAACGCAGCCTGTTTCTCAGAGATTTCAAGCACATACTATTATCACCTAATAAAATATTAGCATTATCTGATAATACCCAACAACGTTCTCAGCACTTTATAGCACCACAGAGACACATCCAATCCTTTGATGGTCTTAGAATCTCAGATTCTGAACCAAAAAAGCACTTGAATATTTTTACTGCAATGGTTTCCTGAACTGGTGCCTGATTTCAGCCATCCCAGGCCTGAGTCTCCCCCAGCACTGTGGTGTGAGCTGAGGGACCAGCGTGTTAAAGGCCACATGTTCTGATATCTGTTCCCATAACTTCTAGACAATACTCAGCTCTTGCTTTGCACTTGCTGTCACAGCTCAGGCATTTCTAAGGTTTTACAGTTCCCTCTCTAGTTTGTTTTTATGGACCGGGTACATGAGATATTGAATACTCTACCTTTTCCTTCTTTTTTCTTTTTTTTAATGCTTAAGTTCAAATAATGCATTTAGTACTGAACTGTAGTACTGATCCAAACAGGTCACACCAACTAAACAGAGAGTTCTACAACATTCACCTTCTACACTCACAAGTAGAGAGAATCAAAAATCTGATGGCAAATATATGAGAAATGGACTTTACAAGATCATCTAGAATATTTTTGATGTAAAAAAAAAAATGAGATGCCAAAACAAAAAAAATTTCGGGAAATATATTCTTGACAATTTTCACAGATAATTTCTGACAGATTTTCACAGATTTTCATAAATTTAGGATCAGTTTGCACTCCAAACTGGAGAAGTGCTTGTCACATAGCAGCCACTAGCACATGCCTGGATTTCACAGAATCATAGAATATCCTGAATTGGAAGGGACCCACAAAAATCACTAAGTCCAACTCCTGCCTGTTGATAGAGCTCGTCTTAAATACTTGAGGCATGTCATTTAGAACTTCACATTTCCTGCAGGAAATGCATTTCCAAGGGGAAAATCGATACCATGTGAACTTTAAACTACAAAAAGTGAGCACTGACATAAAGTGCTTAAACTTGCTGGCAAAAATCTGGTTCTGCCAAAGTCCCACCTCTGCCAGGCTCCATCCATCCCACCCCCACTTGCTCTCCTAGCTCCAGACCTGGGAGATTTGTGCATGGTCCTGCATGCACTAATATAACATAATTCTGTTTAGCATCCTTTTTTCCTGCTCTTAAAAGGGAACTGATTTTCATTTGCACTACAAGAACTCTGTCTGGAGGCACCTACTTAGTTCCTGCATCAGCTGAAAGGCACCAACTTCTGGCCACCAAGCTATGCTGAGTACAGAGAGAGGTGTTTTCAGAATGATTTATCTCACCACAATGAGATGTCACACACACACAGAGAATAGGCTGAGTTGGAAGGGACCCACAGGGATCACTGAGGCCAATTCCTGGCCCTGCACAGGACAGCCCCAAGAGTCACACCATGTTCCAAAGGGCATTGCCAAACACTGCTGAAGCTCTGTCAGGTTTATCCCTCCAAAATGTCCATTTTGTTCCAAGAGCAGGTTGCTACCTCAGGTCTTTATCTCTACTGCTACAGATAAAGTCTTGGGCATTACTCAAACCTTGACAACACCAAAAGAAATGTCAGTGATGTAGAGACAGGCTTTGACACTGGTATGTTGCAAAGGTGGGTGTGCTGTGTCCAGCAATGACTTCTACTCATTTAGCACTGGTTTCCTAGAGCAGAAGTCTTTCCTGTGCAGTCAGGCAGTACCTCCATCCAGCGGGAGCTGGCTCAGGATGAATCCATCACAGCAGGAGTCCCGGCTGCACTCCTGTCTGCAGAGCAGCTGAGCGTCAGTCTGGGACGTGCCGGCTGCCGGGAGCACCAGGGAGCGGAACACGCCGGACAGCACGTTCTGGAAGCCAGTCCTCTCAAAGGCCTTCAGTCCAGAGGAGGTAAATTCCTGTCCTGGGGAGACAGAATGCAAAAGAAGCTCAAGAGGAGCTCAAGGGATGCTTCTGAACTGCCTGCAGACTGGAGCTGGTTGAAAGTTTTATGATCAAAACTCAGTTTCAAAAGGCCTTTTCTAGACTTTGAGTTTCAGAAGCAAGATAAGATCATCAAATGGTTTGGTGTCATTATTCTTGAGTAGCTGATCATAATGTATGGCCAGCAAGAGCTCCTAAATTGATGCATGCAGTAAGGCTGGCAATATTCCACCTTCAAGCACTGTTAGTAACTCCCAGATAAAAATGAAACAAATTTATCTCATTTAAAAAGTGAAATGTGTAATTTTGTGTAATGGCCAGCATAACTGCATCTGCAATTAAGGCTTCTGCTGACTAGGAGGGCATGAGTCATAGAATTTTGGATGCAGAAAACTAAAGTAGATCTGGTATCAAGAAGATTACACTGATTGCAACAAGCTTTGGGGACTTGTCTTTTTTTCACGTGAGACTTAGATCCTTATTTTTATTAATATTAATAAATAGTGACTCAGAGATTTGGATAGAAGCACAAAGAACACAGTGAGAGCAGAGAGTTTTTGACTCAAATCCTGCAGCATTCTGCATTTGGTTATTTTGCTTCCAGTTTGGCATGAGGCTTAAAGCTGGACACACAATGGATGTGGTGCTATCAGCCACACTCAGGCCATAAATAAATAAATAAATAAATAAATAAATAAAATTTGTCTCATGCATTCATTAATTCAGCTGAAATGTTTTGAGATTCATGGAAAGCAGTTTACTTCTTCGCTGGTATATTACTAGAACAATTCACAATCAAAAGTAACATGAACTGTTAAATTATGTACAAGCTGGTCATTAATAATGTCTTCTATATTCAAATAAACTGCTTAGAAATTATAATACAACAGAACAGAATAGGAAAATATATTGGATAGAATTTGAGGTTTTATGGGACTAGTTGCTGGCAAAAGACATCAAAATGGCTTACAAAAGCTGTATTCCTAATTTCTAGGGAACAAAATATGAAGGGAAGACTTGCTGAAGTTCCTGGACTGTCACTAAATTTTGAGCTTTAAAAAGTGTTGCGTCTTCTTAAACAAAGATGCTCCCCACATTTAGTCATGATCCTCTACAGAAGTAACTACCAGCTTGGGCACAGAGTCAGATTTAGGTGAGTGATTCACATCTGGTACCTCTCTTCAAATAGACCATCAGAGCATCTCCCTCTGGGTTCCTGATATGAAGCAGGCAGCTGAGGCCACCGACGCCAGTGGCAGCAGGGTTCCCCAAGACACCTTGCACCTGAGAGAGAAAACAGGCAAGAAAATAAATACAACCTAATTGATTCCCTCATCTTAAATGAATTTTCTTTATTAAGAAACTCATGGGGAGGAATGAGCACACACAAAGGTTATCACAGCACAACTCCATGTGGACATTTTTTAGTCTATCTCATACAGACATTTTTTACTCTATCAAACTGAGATCTCAGCTCTTCACTGCCACATTGCTGTTTAAAAGTAGTGAATAGGAAAACAGTACAGTGGTAAAGAGCATACAGTTCAAACCCTGGGCTAGAGGAAGGGACTCAAAAAGTGTCATTGTTTCAGGTGACCTGATTACCAACCTGACTACTTCTAGTTTGGACTATCCAGATTAACCCTCTTTTTAAATCAGCCTCATATCCTATCTGCAGGAGCTCGGCGTGTTTTAGGAATAACAGTGCTGTGTGATGTTTCAACCAAACACTGAGGTACTCAGATGTCACTTTTGGAAACATCTGGGTGTAGTTTCTTTACCAGCTTGCAGGGATTTATTACTGCCATAGGGAAGAGCACTGTCCAAGGGGTCAGTGCCTTTGTTCTGTGCCTGCCTTTGTTCTGTGATCTTGTCTACTTACATTGAACACACAGCACTATGATAAACATATATTTTTAAATATGATCATTGTTACCAATCTAGAGGTGGTGCAGTTGAAGTTGACTTCAGCAGCACTGTATAATTCACAGAGCACTTCAGTACCAGCAGCAGCTACAGTCACAAAGCCACAGGCATCTTCTCTCTCACAGCCTGAAAAACAGGAAAGAAATTTCAGGCTTCCTAACACTTCACATGCAAAATGTTTGCTACAAATTCCACTGCTTACTGCCATTTACCTAGATTTCCATATGTCTATCAAGCTCCAAGCACATGAATCTAATTAGCCATATGAACTTTAGTACTCAACTATTTTAGTAGAGGGTTAAGGATTTTAAATTGAATTAAATTCATGCAAAAAGTTGCTCATCACCTGATGATATAAACAGCTGAGACAGTTCTAAACACCCACCCAAATATTTAAAGTCTGCTGGATAATTTTGCTCGAGGCAGGACTCTCATGAACCACTTTGCCAGCACATCAATCTGCCTGATACAGTAACCCCATGGCAAAGAGGCTGTGACAGATACCAGAGTGACAGGAAGGAGGGAAGCATCAAACTCTTCAATCATGCTGGCTGCCCCTGCAGCAATCCCCTGGCCATTGTAAGGGAGAAATAGCCACCTCCTCCAGAGTTAGAAGTGGCTGAAGATCCTTCTGCCCTGACACATTCACCATCAACTCGCTCCCACAGCTTTGCTCCTAGCACAAGTGAAACATTTTCCAAATGCCTTTAGTATAAAATCAACCAACTTAGATCAAAGCATCAGCAGAAGTGCAAGCTGAGCTAACTGACCTAACAGGGACTAAGAGAGGGAAAGATTGACCCTTACCCCCAATGACCACTCCAGCAGTAATATTTTGAAGTAGTGTTGCCATTTATATAACTTATAAAGAAAATACAGCTATGAGCACAGAATCAGATTGGTTGGCAAAGGGGCATGATTTCCTCCCCAGGTTTGTTCTCAGACTCTCTCAGTTCAGTGTCTTGCTTTTGAAGGTCTCCATTTGCAGGGAAAGGTGCAAGAAATCTTACAGTATACAGCCAGGATGAGCTGGTGCAGGAAGATCATTCTAGTAACACGTAAAAGGCTTCATGTATTCAATTCTTAGCAGGAGAGGTGATTGCTCCAGCTAGACCATGGCATGTGACACAAAGCCAGTGATTTGTCAGAATTTTGATATGTGCCTTACAAACAGGACATCTGTGTTATTATTGCCAGGGTGTTTTTGCTTTGAACATATCCCCTCTGCCTCCCTTCTGAGCCTTAGGAGACACAAAGTGAGACTCACTCAAAGCACTCTGAAAACAGTGTGGTGATTCCTCTTGGTTTGAGATGATTCTGAACCAACTTAAACCAGACACAATATATTATATAGACTGCAAGACTTGGCAGAAGAATATCTCTGCACTCCTTATAATACCCTTCTGACGTAAGCAAGGATGATTATTCCTATTTTATGTGCCAATCAGGTAATTTGTGAAGAGGTAAAAGCTTGGTTTTCATATGTCCTGAACACATAATCCTTCTTTTGTCTGCACATCTGCGCAGTCTGATGAATGTTTCCTGGTTTAAATCTCAGTTTTCATCCATATTGCAAACTACACCAACTGGCTTGAAAGTCAGATGACTTGTCTGAAGTGGTACGTGAAGTCAGGAGACTTCTTTCTGAAAGAAACATCCATCTCTTCCCTGAACCAAGGTCACCAAAAGTTGTAAATATCTTGCAGTGAATTGGTGCTGAACTGCAGAACATATAGTTCATCTATGAACTTAACTATAAACTCATCATATAAAAAAATTATTATTTTCCATGATGGTCAGTGTTGTCTCTGCAGCTTTTCTCAGTTTTCTCACCTGAAATGCACTGAAAATATGTACTTTGCAGGTCTCCCCCAAATGACTGAGACTGAAGAATTTGAGCTTCTTCTGATCCATAAATCAGGGTGGAGGCAGGTACTCTTTCAAACTTTCTGAGCACTAAAAAAAAGACAAAAAAGTCCCAACCAGGTAGTATTATCAGTTCCCACGCTGCAAACAGACAAAGACTTTAGGTAGAAATTGAAGAATTCTGTGGGGAGAGAGGTCTGCTCATTAAATGATGTACCATAACCTCACAGATAATGCAGGAGACAGCTAGCATGAGGATAGAATTTCTGATTTGAAAAAGAAGTGTCACAAGATGTTTTAAAAATCAGTAAGCCAGGAGTGGGCTGGGATTTTACTTTCCAGTGAGGCTTCTCTTCCAGCAGCAGACCTGCCATCTCTCATTACTTGTTCATGGCATTGAACCAACTATTGAGTCAAAGGGGGAACCAACTTTCTACAAAACAGTCACAGAAACAAGATCCAGCTCCAACAGCTCTTGTTTAGACAGGAGCTCCAGGAGCCTCATCACTTGTTTCCAGAAACACAACAGCCTGATCTCCACTGACTTCAGGCCCAGGGCTATACCCAAGGTAGTATGTCCTGCATGCTGCTTTATTACTCCTACATTCCACTTTTAACACCTGACTGTCACTTCACTGACAAAACCCTTTTATCTGCTCCCTCTTCACTGGACCCACTGCACCTGTGTGTGAGGAGTCTGACAAGCAGCACTGTTCACACACTGGGAAAAGCTCATGGGGTCTAGCAAACCCCAAAGGTCACTACATGGGGTGAGGAATTTAATCCAGGCTCCAGAGGGTTTGGCCCTGGCTGTGCCCTGAAGAGGATTACAGACCAATGAAGGCACACACAATGCCACCACCACCCTGCTGAGGTTGTTACTACCTGTATCACCAAGGGGTTGGGCACAGTGTGTCCACAGGTTCACACAGCTGATGCCATGATGTTTTTTTGCNCATTTTAAGACCAGTACCTTTGAGTGAGCACAGCACATTATCCTCCCCGTGGCAAGGGAGTTGGAAGTAGAGGATCTTTAAGATCCTGTCCAACCCAAGCCGTTCTGTGATTAAGAGAAGAATGTGGTGACTTAGCATCATCCCTTGGTGACCAAACGTCTCTAAAGGACCCAAGAGAAGGCAAACCTTGGGCTCCTTGCAGCCAACACCTGGCCTAGACCTAAAAGAGGGTAAAAGCAGGAGCCCTGGTGTGATCCCAGCTGTGGGAGACATCTGCACATGGAAGAGCTGGAAGCTCAGCCCCTCTTTCCCCTGGGCTCACGGGCACAGAGGTCCAGCTGGAGGATCACAGCCCTCTCTCCCTGAAAGGTCTGGGTAAACCACAAAATAAAAGTCAGGGATAAGTTCTTAAAATAATCATTTGTACTCTTACAGCAAAACAGTCAGGGCTAAATCAGAAGCAAATGTCCACTGCTGTCAGGGCTGAGTCAGCAGGTGCTTTTGATAAAACCATCATTTCTGCTCAGAAAGAAACCCACATGGGTTTGTCAAATGCTTAGCATAAGAAAATCCTTGCACTCCAGCTTGGATGGGGACAGGGAAGAAATACGGTGCAAGCAGAAGTAAAAGTTTTTTCCTTCCTAGAAATACAGGGCACCAAAATACGAGCATTAGCTAACCTCTGCACAAAACTGAATTCCTTCTGCAGGAAACTGAATCCCTTCTGCATCTGCAACTTGCAGTGATGCCTCATTAAAAACTGCCCTTATTTCTATTCCAATATTCAAATTTTTAAAATTACACTCTCAAAAGTTTTTCTTTTCTTCTGATTTTTCTGCATAGTTCTGGTTTCATCCCACCTCTCCATTTTCAAGAGAAAATATTTTTTCTCTATTTTTCTCCCATATCATTGAATACAATATATATTGAACACAACAATACAGAGAAAAGTAGAGAGAAGATAGAAAGTGTTATGAAACAGTAAACTAAAAACATTGAAAAAATAATAGAAAAGCTGCCTTTTTTTAATTTTGGAATTGTGCTTTTTATTACAAAGAAAGGTTAAAAAATTGCAGCCATAAAACTATTTCACAGGCTTAGTTCAGAGCAGAAATTCTATATTCACTCATTACTAGAGTAAAGCTCTAGGTTCTTCGTTGCAGTAATCACAGAATCACA
The DNA here is from genome assembly GCA_013397815.1 of Aleadryas rufinucha. NCBI lineage: Eukaryota > Metazoa > Chordata > Aves > Passeriformes > Aleadryas > Aleadryas rufinucha. The sequence goes on from VZTH01011698.1 coordinate 424,145, forward strand.
GAATGGTTTAGGTTGGAAAGGACCTTAAAGATCACCTAGTCCCAACCCCCATATAATAAATGTTAAGTAATAAATGTTGAGTGTAAATATTAAGTGGCCTAAAATATAACAAGAGGGAGAATGATAATAATGAGCATTGGTTGTTACAGCTTATTCCTGTGCATTCATACAAGGCAATTCTTCTTCTGACAGAACATTCAAAAACCAAAGACCAGCTGGGTTTTGGTGACCCTTCCCAAGTGCCTGACTCTTGTCACAGCAAGATCATCCTTCAGCCCCTACTGTCTTGCTGTGTGCTGAATTCAGTTAAGGGAAATAGTAAAGGCAGGGGGAAAAAGTAAAAACAGGGATAAACAGTTTCACTTCACATCATGATTTCTGGAAATGCAGCATGATCTTTAAAAGAAAAAAAAATTATATTAGTCAGCAAATTATTATTAAAAAAACCAAGGAAGTAAACAGATTTCTTAGGTGTTCATGGGACCCTGAGCTACCTGATTTTTAGGTGGCATCCCTGCCCATGGCAAGGGTGCTGGAATGAAATGGTCTTTATGGTCCCTTCCTACACAAACCATTCTATGATTCTATGATACATTGTTGCTGGTTTTTTAAACCTTGAATTTTCAACAGTCATAAATATTTGTAGTTATATCTCTAGCATGATCCACAAAAACAAGCACAGATATCTACAACTGCTCCACCCTGGACAGAGGCAGAAATGCCCAAGCAGAAAGATTCATGGTAACAGAATTGAGATCCTGAGTCCTCTCCCCAGAGAAACATCTCAGCTATCCTGTGATTGAGGGCAACAGAGGCTTTCACCTGAGGTTCATAACTATGATTAGTCCATGAGTTTGCTCAGTGGGAAGAAAAAAAATAGCTATTTTAAGAGAAGATAGTTTTGCAACCTCTTCACAACTGAGGACTTTCATTTCACGCTCCTTCCACTGATCACACTTTTCATAAGACATTGTCTAATTCAAAGTACACCATGACATCAGTTTCTAAACAGAATATTCCATTAAATTCAATACCAATCATATGATGAGCACATAAAAACTTCTGGGAAAAAGGAAAAGCTTTGAGGCTGAGAGGAGTAATTAGACCTTACTGCAGGCAGCCTGGGGACTGCTTGATAGATTACTTTCTTTGTTTTTTCAAGTTTTTCATCCTTGAGAACCAGAATTTCACAGCTGTGTTCAAGCAGAAGTAACCTCCCCCAGCCTGTCAGGATGTGTTCCCCAAGTTAGATACCTTACAGCAGGGGCCCAGAGGGTGATGTTATGCTGTGGCTGTGAGGTCATCGCTGAAAATAGTCAATTTCCCATGAATACACTGATGAGGGATAATTTTACAAAGGAATTAATAATTCTGCTTCTTTCTCATTAGCCCTCCCATTACTCTTTTGGGTTTCCAAGCAGAGAGCATGAGGTCAGCACACATCAAAAGATGGCAGCCATCTGAGAGTACAGGAAACCTGCTTCTCTCTCTTCCCTCACCAGAAATAACTTCCCAGTGTAGTCAAGAAATGCAGAACTAAGGAGGAATGTGGCTTAAGGCAGAGGGCACAAGTATGGGAAAGTGAAGAACTCTGGGACAGTGAATCCCTATAAGCAGTGGAGTGATTAGTCTCTTCACAAGGTTTCATCTATATGGGGTCAAAACATATTCAAAATATCCTTCTGCCACTTACCCAAGCACTGGTCATCTGTAAGGAGATCCTCTGTTTCAGTCCAGTCCAGTGCTGCTCCAAAGCTGCTGACACAGAAGGATTTCTTGGTGTCAGGGTCTTGCTGGGAAGGTCTGTACTCGCCACCTTCATCACATTGCAGGCCCTGCTCATTGCTCTGGCAGGATGTGACACCTGTTCCAAGTGAGCAAGGGAAGGAAAAAAGGCACTTTGAGAATGCTGCCACTGGTTTTCACAGAATGGCAGAGGCTGGACAGGACCCCTGGAGGTCAGAAGGTCACAGCCCCCTGCTCAGGCAGGGCCAGCTGGGCTGCTCAGGACCATCTTCAGATGGGTTTTACTCATCTCCAAGGAGTCCACAACCTCCCTGGGCAACCTGAGCCAGTGCTTGGTTGTCCTCACAGTACAAACATTTTCTGATGTTCAGAGGGAACCTCCTGTGCAGCCACTGGTCCTGTCAGTGCAGTAAGACAGTGTTTCAGTGCTGTAGGACAAAAGTCCCCTTGGCACAGCAGAGACTTCACTGAAAATTAAGCTATGATTTGCACTGTGTTTCATGCTCTAAAGCATGGTAGTCTCACTGCTTTGTTGTTACTTCAGTTTGTGTTTCAAACATTTTTTTGGATTCTCTGCCATGCATCAAATCTCTGTTGATGTATTTCCAGTACTGTAAAGCAAAGTACANCTCTCCCCAGAGAAACATCTCAGCTATCCTGTGATTGAGGGCAACAGAGGCTTTCACCTGAGGTTCATAACTATGATTAGTCCATGAGTTTGCTCAGTGGGAAGAAAAAAAATAGCTATTTTAAGAGAAGATAGTTTTGCAACCTCTTCACAACTGAGGACTTTCATTTCACGCTCCTTCCACTGATCACACTTTTCATAAGACATTGTCTAATTCAAAGTACACCATGACATCAGTTTCTAAACAGAATATTCCATTAAATTCAATACCAATCATATGATGAGCACATAAAAACTTCTGGGAAAAAGGAAAAGCTTTGAGGCTGAGAGGAGTAATTAGACCTTACTGCAGGCAGCCTGGGGACTGCTTGATAGATTACTTTCTTTGTTTTTTCAAGTTTTTCATCCTTGAGAACCAGAATTTCACAGCTGTGTTCAAGCAGAAGTAACCTCCCCCAGCCTGTCAGGATGTGTTCCCCAAGTTAGATACCTTACAGCAGGGGCCCAGAGGGTGATGTTATGCTGTGGCTGTGAGGTCATCGCTGAAAATAGTCTATTTCCCATGAATACACTGATGAGGGATAATTTTACAAAGGAATTAATAATTCTGCTTCTTTCTCATTAGCCCTCCCATTACTCTTTTGGGTTTCCAAGCAGAGAGCATGAGGTCAGCACACATCAAAAGATGGCAGCCATCTGAGAGTACAGGAAACCTGCTTCTCTCTCTTCCCTCACCAGAAATAACTTCCCAGTGTAGTCAAGAAATGCAGAACTAAGGAGGAATGTGGCTTAAGGCAGAGGGCACAAGTATGGGAAAGTGAAGAACTCTGGGACAGTGAATCCCTATAAGCAGTGGAGTGATTAGTCTCTTCATAAGGAGGTTTCATCTATATGGGGTCAAAACATATTCAAAATATCCTTCTGCCACTTACCCAAGCACTGGTCATCTGTAAGGAGATCCTCTGTTTCAGTCCAGTCCAGTGCTGCTCCAAAGCTGCTGACACAGAAGGATTTCTTGGTGTCAGGGTCTTGCTGGGAAGGTCTGTACTCGCCACCTTCATCACATTGCAGGCCCTGCTCATTGCTCTGGCAGGATGTGACACCTGTTCCAAGTGAGCAAGGGAAGGAAAAAAGGCACTTTGAGAATGCTGCCACTGGTTTTCACAGAATGGCAGAGGCTGGACAGGACCCCTGGAGGTCAGAAGGTCACAGCCCCCTGCTCAGGCAGGGCCAGCTGGGCTGCTCAGGACCATCTTCAGATGGGTTTTACTCATCTCCAAGGAGTCCACAACCTCCCTGGGCAACCTGAGCCAGTGCTTGGTTGTCCTCACAGTACAAACATTTTCTGATGTTCAGAGGGAACCTCCTGTGCAGCCACTGGTCCTGTCAGTGCAGTAAGACAGTGTTTCAGTGCTGTAGGACAAAAGTCCCCTTGGCACAGCAGAGACTTCACTGAAAATTAAGCTATGATTTGCACTGTGTTTCATGCTCTAAAGCATGGTAGTCTCACTGCTTTGTTGTTACTTCAGTTTGTGTTTCAAACATTTTTTTGGATTCTCTGCCATGCATCAAATCTCTGTTGATGTATTTCCAGTACTGTAAAGCAAAGTACAAAGGAACGCTATTTTCACACAGTGCCTGCTGCAGAGGATCTGTGGAATGTTGTGAGCAGTGAGAAGAGCTATAACACCAATTAACTCAGAAAAACTCTTCAGACTCTGCAAGGAGACATCACGGAATGGAAGAAAGTAGGAAGGTAATGTGTAACCTGGCCTTTTGGAGAGGGCTGGTGCTGAGATGCAGCACAAAGGTAAAGTGAAACCAGGCTGGGAGCAGGTTTAGTAAAGAAAATTGCAAGTGCAAGTTTTTAAACCCTAAGGAGCAAACTTTTAAGGACACAAGTCCAATACTTACCCAGGGAACACACATGGAAAAGAAGAATGACAACTGTAAGCAAAAGCTAATTGATGTTAGGATACATTACAATAAAAATGGGGGGGTTATCCCACCTAAGAGAACAAATAGGTTGAAAGAGAACAAAGTAGACCATATACTCAATGGCACTCCCAAGAAGCCCATTCTTGGTACTCTTATTTTTATCTTATTTTTATATAAGATAATTCTGTAGACAAAACTGAATTTGGACCTAATAACTGATTTTCTGCATAGAACTGCATGAAAAAGCAAATCATTTAAAATAAATTCACTAGCCTCAGTGAACATTTCAATAATTGCTTTGTGAGAAGTGTTTGTGTTTTCAGGGGAAAGAGCCGCACAAAGCAAGACTATTTTAGTGTTCATGAAAGTGACAATGAACTACATAAGAAGTTTCTTACTGATACTGAACACCCAGATATCATTCCTGAGGACAATGAACATGTCTAGAGGAACCACAATGACCTGGATGAGACTGACCACTTGTTTCTCAGGCATTTTTGGTCAAAACACCAGACAGTTTGTACTTTGTAAAATGCTTTTGAATGCATGCAGAAGGGATCATACCCATCCAAAAACCCCCAGAGGGAGGATTTTCTTTTTTTTAACTTAGAGATGAATAAAAAAAAAATCATTAGCTATTTGAAGCCAGAATATAAAGGATATGGAAAAAATGAGTTCAACTTACAGTGATCAGCACTGATTGCCCCATAGGAGATGGTAGTTTTGCCCACAGGACACTTGATACAGAAGGAATGTCCTGTCTGATACTGATAGTAGCCAAGAGGGCAGGGAATGCATTCATCGGCCTGGAAATGACTGCCTGGAGGACAAACAACTGCAAAGAGAACAATCACCTTATTACTCATTTGGAATTCAACCAGTTCTGGCATTTGCACACATATGTGTGGGTATATATGTGTGTGTGTATATATATATATATATATATATTTATAATACTGATACATTTCCCATAGGCTTCAAGCTCTTAATATATGTCTTTCTACGTGGTATAACAAAGTAAACACTCCTTAAGTGATCATTAAACTCACCAGTGACAGGAATATAGGCTGTGATCTCTTTTCTCACATCACCCTAAACCTGTTCTTGAATTAGTGCACATGAAGCTCTTTGGAAAGGCCAAGTCCAGGCCTGATTTCCAGCTGTCAGGTCCATTTGTAATAAGATAATGCAGGTGGATAAGTTGTGAAAGGAAACAGAGGAACACAAGCTAGAAAAAGAGTAACTTCTAACACTACAAACAGGAACAGGAAGGCTGTGAGGAGCAGAAACTCCAAAACCATCATAGAGAAATCCACCATATGGTAACACTTTCATTCAGAATTCCTGGTAAAGAAATTTTTGTTAAGCACTTCCAAACTAAACAGTAATGGCTGGATTAAATGCACTAGTTGTGCACATGACAACCCAAACAAAACAAAAAAATATGTTCTTAGTGATGTTCTCAGTCTGTATATATATCATTTTCAAAACAATCAGGAGCAATATTTCCAGCTGACCTGTTGCATTTTACAAAGAAAATTCTTTGTCTTCTGGGATGCCATGGAATACTGTCTTTCCCTCCAGAGCATTCAAATGAACATTAAAGCAGAAGAGTCACAGACATATTTGCAGGACAATACCTCTGCTTGTTATTTCGCAGCTGCTTTCCAGATGTAGATTTCCATCAAAACACTATCAAATGTATATTTTGGGACTTTGACAAGGTGCAAAACTTTATTTCTGTTCTTGCCCTGCATCTTGACAGCAGCTTAAGCTTCCATAAGAGAGAAACAGTAATGGAATATTGGCCATTCTCACTACAACCCATATGATGAATTGGTGTTCTGCCCAACACACCAGAATGTAAATTAATTTAACTCATGAGAGCACCTAAATTATAATAGACTAAAAAGACAGCTTGTAGAAAAATTTCATATCTTCCTTCATCTGCTGTAAATAGTCCAGTGGGAAGGTCTGGGATAATACAACTGTGAGACTGAAATTTTCCTCCAAGTATGCATCAAGACAATTACTCTGGGTAAAACACATATCTAAAATCAATTACAGGATGTAAAAAATCATGGATCAGTCAGAATTCTCCTCTCAAAAGCACATTATTTAACACACAAGAGTGTCTGATATATTTTAAAAAGAGTTTCCAACACATGCAAAAAGCATAATACTCATTGAACAACAGCAGAAATTAAAGTGGAAGGAGCAATCCAAGCCTAAAGTGAAGACAAAATGCAATGAACGAGGGAAGCTAATTAGGCAATTACAGCTTAAAAAGAAACAAATTAAGCTTTTCAAAGCATTCTCCTGTTGTTGTAGTTTTAGTCACAATGTGAAAGAAACATCTGTGTCTCCTATCACATTTTTAGCAAGGAAAATTGCCTTTCGTTTCACACGCTGGATTGACAAAAGGGCACAAAGAACAATAAAAAGTGTTGGTGCAGAATCACGTTTTCTAGGCTTTATAACTCTTGAAGGGACCCATCACTTCAGCTACAGGCCACATTGACACAATCACATAGAGGTTCAGTTTGATCCTGCAAGTGAGACAAACTACTATATTGTACTTCTTTCAAGCATTAACACTAATACATTTTAACAACATAAGAAACTAGAGAACAGCATTCAACCAAAATCTCAGAGCTAAGTGTTACCACTGGGATCAAACTTTGTAACCTTAAAACAGGAAAAAAAAATTAAAATATAAAAAAAAACTATCCCAAACAAATTTAATCCCTTACTCCTGCTCATGGAATCTGGAGCCTGCTCTCACTTCCAACCTGACTCTGGCTTCTGTGTTCCAGGGGAACAAGTTTCAAAACCCAGGGTAAGGAGCAACTCACTCAAGTGATTCCACAGGGATACCACCCTTTGCAGGAGCCTCAGCTCTCACTACACTGAGCAAGTTCAAAAACTGTCACAATTCATCATTGCCCAATGCTTGCACTGCTCCTTTTTCCCTCCAGGGATACTGGAAAACTTTGGGATATCAGATTCTTGATATAGATTATTAGAAATGAAGTCCTGAGCTGCTAGTCAGTTATAAGTCTAGCCTGCCCTTTTGTTTGGGTTATGTTATGCTAAAAGTAACTCTGATAGAATTGTCAAGCATTTTAAACAATAAAAAGAACCAGCATAAAAATGTGTAATAAAACAAAGCTAATTTACAAACAGGCTTCAGGTTTTCTCCTGAAATAAACGGGGGAGAAGGGTTATGTTCCCAAAGTCCTCCTTGGCAGTTTCCAACTCTCTTTGTTTTGACTCATAACTTAGCAAAGAAATTGCCTTTCTTCCTAATAAAATTTAGATAAAATAAAACTGTTACCCCCAACTCTTAAGGAATTATATTCATAGATACCTGTGACATAACATATCTCAGTGTAAGACTGAGACTAAGAAAAAATGTCACATAAGAAAAACTAACACATGATAAATGTTACCAATTTTACAGGCAAGAAAACATGAAACAAAGCTACAACAGATGCAAACCTAAATAAGCAGATGACTGTAAGGAAAGTACAAGAGTTGAAGATGCAGATTCATGTAAGTTTCATGTTTCTAAATGAAAATATTAAGCTTATTGAGAACACCAGAAACCTGTCACTACTGAGCTGACCACACCTCCTGAAGGAAAAGCAAATGACATTGACAGTGAAATAAAACCAAACAAATCAAAAAGATCAGGATCTGAAAACACAGTTTGCATTTCAAGAACAAGCTGTAACAGGAAAGAGGAGAGAATAAAGAATCTCTGTCACCCTCACACAATTTTGGTTTCTGTAGTCACCGGTAATACTTCTTACTAATAGTCCCTATTATTAGTAGAGAAACAGATCCAGACAAGAGGAATGACCAGGACATATCCATATAAATAAATAAATAAATAAATATGTGTGTGTGTAAATATTAGAGGAACCAGAACCTGAATTCCTAAGTTCCCTGTTCAGCATAAAATATGCAGTCCTGCTACACAAACCAGTGTCCAGCACCAGGTACACCATGACAGCTTAGAGTATGAAACCTCTGTCAAAAGCTGCAGCAGAAACCGTCTCCTTTCCACATCTCTATGATGTCTGCTTTTCTGAGTGACACTTTCCACAGCTAGCTGGTTCAAATATGTATGAATTAACTCAGAAGGCAAGTTAATTCACTGCTTCCTAGGGGCCTTTATGCCTGGCAGGCAGTACTTGGCAGAAAGATCCAACTCTTCGTAAGTTCTGCTCTAAGTGATGGATTCTACTTAAAAAATAATGATACCTTTAAGCAATACAGCACTACATCTTTTTAAGTAGCTGCAAATTGTTATGGACTCTGGACTCAGGAGGAATTAACACTTTTTCTGCATGTATTTAAATAACCCTGAAGTGTTTCAGACTGTGGAGATGAACTGAACCTGCAGTCAATTTACCCTTAAAGGTCCAGGCTGGAAACTGCAGCAGTTCAAAAGTGGTTCATCACTTGATTACCTTACCCAGGCATTAGAAAACTCTCTGAACTTAAAGAGAAACACCACACCAAGCAGGGAGATAATTTTTTTCCACATATTCTGGTTTGCTTCATAGTAAGGAAGTGATGAACACCTGAAAATATTCCCAACGTTGGAAAACTTATCCAATACCTGCTTCTGTTATCTTATACCTACAATTGGTACATCTCTCCTCTGTTCCCTAGACAAAACAGGGCTATATATAGTGAATACATCATAAACTGGTATAAATGAGACATGGACTCATTAAGGACAACTGGGCCAACAAGAACAATCAGGAACTGAAAGAAGGTTGGTGTTGATAGAAACAAGAGTGGGGCTGTTAAGGTAAAGGCACTTCGGCAGCATGATCTGATACCAAGGACAGATTGGCAGAGCCCCGGGGAGCTGTGGAAAAGGCAGGTTTGGCAGCCCTAAGCAGGATGAGGGCAGAAAGGCAGCCTGTTCCAGGGAAGCAGATTAAACAGAAGGAAAGAAGAAGAAAAAAGGGCAGAAGTGCAGTCAGGTCTGAGTGTGAGCCAGAATCAAAAAAGCCTCCACCTGAGCTGGCTGAACTTGGCCCAGGAATTCACAATCTCAGGACTTTTGTCATTTCTATGTCTAGGTTTCTATTCCAGGTAATGTATCATTTTCTGAAGCTCTGGCTACATTATCTTTGTGAAATCTTCTTATTAAGGGTCCTGTATATTACAGAATGACTTTCTGTTGCCAGACAGATCTAAAATCATCCCCAAAAATGTTCACAAAACTTTCTTTACCATGTCAGTGCCATGATGCCTATTTCCAAGCATTGGTTCAACATAAGGAAGGAACAGTAAGCAAAACACTAATTCCCATCTCTCCCATTCACGTTGGTGCCTCATGCCTTTCAAATATAAACCTTAAACACGAGTTCACTGATGATTTTCTAATTTCAGCTTTCTACTGATTCCTGACAACATCTAAGAATGGAAAGCTAAAAATGAGACATACCACATCCTTGTGAATTAGGGCCTGCTTTCCCAGGAGATGAAATTCTTCGAAACCCGGTTGTACATCCGAGCTGCACACGTGGAGACAGATCAAACTCTTCATCCCGGGGAAAATCAATGACAGTATCTGCTAGGAACTGCTTGGAATCCAAATGCAGCAGAAAACCACCATCCTTAATCTCTTTTATAAATGCTCCAATGAGATTTTCCCCAACAATTGCATTTTCTAAAGAGGGGGAAAAAAATACAACAAATTAGCACGGAAGACATTTTCAATACGGGAATAGAACACAGAAACCACACAGAAACTGATGAACTTGAAGTTAAAAACAAAGGAAGATGCAGAAATACAATCACGTTAACAAACAGCAGACCATAATGAATCTGTACAGTGTCTATCAAATTATAGTTTTACTCTGCTCATTCTGTTTAAATATACCTGAAAACACCAAAAACAGAAAGACCCAAATCTGCCTTAGAAGGTAATGGAAGTTGGAACATAATGGGAGATGATGGTGCCATCAGTATACAGAGAGCAGATTCTCCTCTGTCTCTTCTGAAACCATACAATCATTCCCTCAAAAAGCTATTTTTGTACTACAGGGAATTTACAGTGTGGAGAGGGTCAAAGAGGTAATGTCTTCAAAGAGGAACACTTTCAAAAGAAAAGTTGAAAATAAAACCAAACACAATTATACTTTGATTCACTTTCTGCAAACTGCTCAAATATTCACAGGGCCAAGAGAATATTAGATAAAATATAATTCAGATTAAATATAATTTAGATTAGATATAAGGAAGAAGTTTTTTACAGTGAGGGTGGTAAAACACTTGACTAAGTTGCCCAGAGAGGCAGTAGATGCCCCACCCCCTGAAATGTCCAAGATCAAATGGGAAGGGACTCTGAGGAACCTGACTGAGTTGAAGATGTCCCTGCCCATGGCAGGGGTGTTGGACTAGATGTCCTTTAAAGGTCCCTTCCAAGCCAAACCACTCTATCATTGCGTGTTTTGTGTTTCCCTGAGAATATGGAACAACTGGGTGGATGAGAACAATATCAGACTGTAGAGCCAGGCACTACAGGACCACTGCAGCTGCCATCTGTGTCCTGAAGGATTTTGAATTCAGTTCTGATCAAGCAAAAATTGCTGTAGAACACATATGTCCAAGCACCAAAGTAAGAAGGAAGGACACATGAAGACACAATTATCTCTGTTTAGTGCTGGGAACACAATTCAAAAGCAGTAAAACTGGAGAAAAGGTCACCAAGGTTGGGAGAGTCCTTCAAGACAATCTAGTCCCACCACCAACCCAGCAGCACCATAATTACCCCAAAATGATACCCTCAAGTGACACATCCAGATGCCTCTTGAACATTTCCAGGAATGGTGACCCCATCACCTCCCTGGCCAGCTTATTCTAATGCCTGACCACTCTCTCAGTGAAAAAATTTCTCATTTCTAATCTGAACCTCACCTGGGACAACCTGAGCCTATTTCTTCTTGTCCTGTCACTTGAGACCTACGAGAAGAGATTAACCCCCACCTCCTTTCAGGCAGTTGTAGAGATGTCTCCCCTTTTCTCCAGGCTAAACAGCCCCAGCTCCCTCAACTGCTCCTCATCAGACTAGAGCTCCAGACCCTTCCCCAGCTCCACTGCCCTTGTCTGGACATGCTCTAGAACCTCAATGTCTTTCTTGAAGTGAGGGGTCCAAAAATGAACACAGGATTCGAGGTTTGGCCTCACCAGTGCTGAGTACAGGGGGCAAAGACTGCCCTGGTCCTACTGGCCACATTACTCTTGATACAGGCCACAATTCTTGACATGCCCACAGAGGGCATTTGAACTTGAGATACATTTTTAACATCTTTTATTTTGAAGGAAAACACTGACTGCTTTGGAAGAAGTTCCTTACACCATCCCTAACTCTCATGGAAACCACAGCCAGTCAGTGGTCTCCACATAGTTGCTCTAGGACTTCAGAGGAAAGGATCATTCTTTAGTGCCAAAGGTAAGGATCATGCTTTAGTGCCAAAGGTAATACAACTAATAGAAAAAGAGGGGACAGGAAAAAACAAAGAAAAAAATAACTTGGAAGAAATTAGTTAAATTTTTGACAATGTGTGAATTGTGTTTCTCTGAGTACAATGAACAGAAACACTTTTCCACCACTGAGGACTTGCCCAATGGAAATTAACATCTGGGACAGTTCAGCTCATGCCCTATAAAGTAATTTTCAATCCCAGTTAAAGCAGCTGGGAGAGGCAGTCCTATCTGAAAGAAACATTCAATTATAGCTTCTTTCCAGTCTGCGGTCACAGCCTGAAAAGGGTAATAGATCAACACCAAAAGCTCAAATATACCCCACCAGTGTTATAAAGACAGAGAAGCAAAACATTTAAAAGTAAATTCGGTTTAATCCACAGAAACATCAGAGGAAGAAAAACTTACCAATATCATGTAAGTCAGGGAGAGAAGCTGTTGGGATGTTTTCCAGCTGAGTCCTCCATGTGATGTTCACTCCCAGGCGATCCACGCTCAGGCATTCAACAGAGACAGTGGAATCATCACAGACAGAAACTGAGCCAGTTTTTCCAAATGTATTTACCTCAAATTCAGAATTAAGTGAAACCACAGTTAGTCAACCTGAGCACTTTCTAGTTCTTCCCTTGTCCTATTCATTTGCACTGTCCTATGCTCAAAAGTAACACTGTCAAAAGGGGCTATAAAACCAGACGCAAGAAAATATAATTTTAGCAAGTCATATACTCACTGTAAGAATAGTCAAAACATTCTCTTCCATTGAGACAAATTTTTAATAAATATTGGGCTAGTGTGATACGATTTTTATGGCTGGAACTAAGCTGATCTGCTGATGTGGTGTAAGTGAAACTAAACCTCCTATTTTCCCACCCATTCATATGAGAGTGCTGTCAATCCTGACAGATTTCATGGCATATTCCATTCTTCCACCTCTCTCAAACAGGCAAAGGTCTATGCTGTGTTTCACTCTTTTTTATTTTTAATACAAAACAAAATCCAACCAAAGAAAACAAAAACAAACAAAACAAACAAAATCCACCAACAATGGAGGATAAGGAATTTAAATTACCTGGAGGTGACATAAACCACGAGCTTTCAACTCATCTAAAATAAATATCTGGAATGCCTGGAATAATCCAGAGTAGTCAGAACTACATGTCTTCCCAGGAGGCAGGAGTAGTTGAAAGTGTGTTTGAGCTTGGACTGTCTGAAATAATTGGAGCTCTGAAAGTGAAGTAGAAAGGGCATTTAGTAACGTCACTAATGAGGAACCTGACTTTCAGAGTTACTTTGAGAAAAGACAACATTGATTTGAGGTTCTCATGTTGCATCAATAGCATCTCCCCACTTTTAGGGGAAAGCAGTAGAGCTGTCAGTAACAAATAATAAGCAGCAAGACACAAGCTTGATATATATATATATGTTGTGTGTTGGAGAAAAAGCCAAGTGATGCACTTAGATAATAATGAAGAGATATTTTACACTAGAGCACTAACTCACAGAAGGATAAGGACTATCTGGATCATTACTGATGATTTTTCATAAGCCTTAGTAAATAGGAACTTCCAGAGAAGTACATGAAAGCTGACATTATGCCAATACTTAGAAAAGAAACAGAAAGGGAAGAATTATTGACCTGTCGATTTTCACTTTTCTTACATGCAATCATGAAAACACTTCTATTAAAAAAGGAATTAAATGGTGAAAGCAATTAGTATGAATGTAAATGGGCTTTTGGAAACCCAGCTTGTCAAACTAACCAGGAATAAGTTTTAGGAGAGAAAAAATTTGCAGAATAATGGCATTACCATGGATGTCTACAAGAGCTTTCTGAATTTTTGATAGCAAACTTAAGTGATGCTAATCACACAAATTGATGACAAATCTGTGAGCTCATCAATCACAAAATAAAAATCTATATAATCAGTTTTTAGCAAGAAAAAAAAAAAGATGCAAATTTCTTGTCTTCCCTGGAGTAACTCTGATCCCAGGCTTCATGGAGAGTTTGTTATCTCAGGTTCAGCACAACAGTCATGCTGTCATTCCAGCTCCAAATGGAGCTGGCTCTTATCCACCAGCCTGGACAAGCAGCAGAGCTCTCCCTCATTCAGCTCCTCTGCAGACCCTCACTGCATCACATACAAGTGTCACTGCTGGAGCACAATTCCTCATCCCTCACCCCAAAAACAAGCATGGGAAAGCCTGGACAATGCTGGAAGCATTCAAAACAGAATGGTGGAAAGGACCAGAGGATACAGAAACCTGCTTCCTGCAAGGCACAAATCCCTCTCTCTGCTTAGTTTTTCAGAGTGTATTTAAAGAGCTGATTTAACCACAGTCTCTAGATGTATACATAAAGAACAGGAAATACAATTTTTGAGAGTGAGGGTAATTATCCATTGGAACAAATTGCTAAGTGTTTTGGCAAATTCTCCATTATTGTGAAGTTTATTCTGTTGCCTTCTGATGTGTTGGGAATTTTTTCTCTCTCTTTAAAACCATGCTCTATTCCAAACACAAATTAATGGGGGAAGTCCTTGGCTTACAGTAAACTTTATAGCAGACTGACACACACTCCCCTCCTTCCTTACAAAGTTATTCCACTGCCATCAGGCAAACATGGAAGTTATTTCATAACATGCTACACAAACCTAACAAGCACAATCACAGACAGACAAAAGCTTCAGTCTGAAATTTAAAGTTTAAAAATATTTGCATTTGGAATATAAGAGTTTAACCCATCCTGAAGATTAATTAATGTGTGTAACCTACTCTGGAAATGAAAAGTAGCTCCAAACTGGGCAGGAAGACCTGCATTTCTCAAAGTTCAGCACTGCTATAAATTGCCATTTTGATCAGAATGTATCTCTTTTTTTAAACAATTGAAAAGGTCAACATTAATATCCAATTACATGAGCTCTGAATGGACATCCAATTCTTCCAAGATTTAAAGTGCCATTTTTTTTCTTGAAAGCAAAATGGTTTGAAAAATACCAGAAGTCAGCCAACAAATACAACAATAATCCTTAAGAACAGACTGCTGCAAAAAAGATGCAGAAGTAACAGTGACTTGATTATGCAAATAAACAGTCAAGCTCTGCCAAATTCAAACATCTGGCGCTCATCTGTTCTTCCAGGACTAAGTAGTTCCATCAGAATCACTTATGGTGCCAGCAGCTTTTAACTAACAAGAAAAATCTGCATATAGATTGAATAGCTATTTATAGCTCTATTATTACAGGCAAGAGGGACAGTTTCTGGCACAGGGGCCAGCCAAGAGCTAGAGGCGAAGATGGCAGAAGACAGAACTCATCTCCTGCACCTCAACTTAGCGATTCCCCTATAACTGTGGGTGTTATTCACAGTAGTTCTGTGATAAAAGCTGCTTTTTGCACTGTTTACACTGCTCTGAGCCCTCCCCAAGCCCCAGCAGATCAGATCAGGTCAGGTCAGATCAGACATACTCTGGCAGGCCTGGAGCAGAGGGGCAGCCGAGACCCAGCGCCGCTGCCGCGTGTCACACCAAGCTGAGGTGTCGGGAGTGGCACTGTGGAAGCCCTGGTGACACATGAGCTGGCACTGCTGGATGCTTGGAGCTTGCCCAGGGACGTTTTCACAAAGCACAGCCCCGTTGGCAACTGCTGAGGCACCAAAGGGCAGAGCACACTGCGGACCTGCAGGCACAGGAGAAAGAGGGTATGCATTAGAGGCATGCTACGATGACTTCTAGGAAAAAGTCCATAAATCCCTCATATCCACAGATTCAACCCTAGACAGCACCCTGTGCCTTTCCCACTCATCAATTTTGATCTGGTTTGAGGTCAGCTTGGTTCAGATTGCTGAAACTGATGGAAAGACACATATTGACTGTGATGGGCAATGCATCGGGTCCAGAAAGGGACGTGCGTGGTTTCTAGGAACAGATATATTTTGAACAGCCAGGAATAAATTTAAGCAGGAAATGAAAAGGAGATTTCTAACCAACAGCAGAACAAAACTTTACAAAAGATATCTAGTGGAAACAGGCAGGGCCAAATAAACCTCATCTCAATTCCCTTTAGACTGAAGTTTGAAATGTTTGAGATCAGGAGCTCATGACTGTGGTGTCTTCAGCAGCACAAGGATGTTTCTAGTGACCAGCAGGTCAATATACACATTTCANTATATATATATGTAAACGGTAGTGTAGAGCTTTGGAATTGGAGCAGTTTTCCCTATCAACTGACTCTGAGTACAGTGATTCAAACCCTCCTAGCCCACTGTAACAGACGATTACAGGCTAATTACAATGATAATTAATTTCTACTAATCAGTACAAACCAACTGCTTCACTCAATATTAGCCAAATCCCAACTTAATTACCAAATATATCCAGTAATAATTAAACACTTATGAGTTCCAGGGCTACAAAACATAGGAATAAAAAACAACTTCCTCACTTCTAAATAAATATAAAGAAAAAGATGTTAGCATATAATACAATTCACTTGCTTGGTGCATAGATATATATTTTCCAAATTGCAATGGTCAGATCAGTCCCAAACTTCCTGATCACTGGAGAGAGGCAAACATCGATGTTGGTTCAGGTCTGAGCACCCTCCATCTCCACTTTTGATGGAGATATGAAGATAAATTCCAAAACCAAGCAACCACTTCAGTTAAAGTATGAAAAATCTTGTATTAAACTTTCAGTTAAAGTATTAAAACATTGCAGGATGAATCTGGGATCCAGTGTGTGCAGCACATCTTTGTTTTCCAACTCTGAGCATTTCAATGCCAACAAAAAAGGCTTTCATATCTGCCTCTCTGAATTGCCAAATGCATATTTTTGTCCAAGTCTCCTTTATAGCAACTTTTTTGCAATAACTCAGTAAATGGGGCCACTACATTCCTTCTCTTCACTCATTGACTCTTGTAGCCAGACTCTTTCTCAGTAAAGGTGGAAACCTGGCACCCTTGCTTAACAAACTTCTAATAAATCTCCCAAGGTTTTAGGAACGAAAGACATCTCTGTAAAAGAGACAGTAATACTTATCCTGGCCATTAAATTACATTAATATATCTTTATACAGAGTATGTAAAAATCAGCCTGTGGTTTCTTAATTGCTCTAACACATTTCTATACCCAGCAAGTCACATCCAGTCTCAGCTGAATGCTGCTACAATCTCTTACTGCCTCTTCCAATGAGATTTGGTGTGTTATGACAGGGAAATAACCAGCCTCCAAAACAGAAGTGATCAATGCTTTCCTGGTGTGGATCAGTGGTTTCAGCTCACCATCAGTAATGTGGTCATTTATCCCTTAAGAGATGCCACTTCATTTACTATTTTTATCAAACCTTCACCATTTTGTCACTATCCTGTTTCTTTGTCCTGCAGGAGTGAATCAGAATCCAGCTGAATACTGACACTTCTTTTATAGGTGTTTCCAAATATTTCCACAAGGAAATTACCATCTCCAGGACCTTCTCTGGAAATCTTTCTCTCCTCTATCTGTACTCAGAGTTATGGGAAGTGGGCATGAGGATAGGAGATGCATGTGAGGACTGCTGGGGTACTTGGCATCATCTCTCCAGTCAATTAGAAATTGGATTCTACCTCCGACAGAAGTGATTAAACTAATGAAAACCTCCTAGCACACACTGGAGACAGTTTACAGCTGTCTGTTCTCATGCTGGAGGAGAAAATTATCATATTTTCCACCACAACAGCTTATTTTGCTGATAGACAAGTTCTCCAAGGTAGCAGTATAGTACTCCTTTTTCCTGAACAGTTATTAGTAATTCCCAAGATTAGAGGCATAAGGCTGGGGAGACTGAGGAGAAAACTAACTTTTGATTCTTTATTTTTACTCAGTAAGTTGTTTATCATGAAAAGTTCCATTGCTCTTTCAAAATTCAGGGAAACCATTAAAGACTATTTCAATCTCTATGCAGAAAATAACAAATGGCTTTCAGTAAAGCCAGGGTTCCACTACACTTTCAAAGAAGTTCTCCTTCTCAGCTCAGTATTTTAAAAAAGAAAGGTCATTAATAGCAACAATTAATTGCTATTTTCTCTAGGAAAAGTACAGGATGGAGGCACCACTGAACTTGTGGTCAGCTCTGCTTCTCTGAAGAGCTAAAAAGCTGCCCTGAATGGGTACGTTCAGGCGACTACAGCACCCTACTTTGGAGCTCATCTCCTCAGAGCTCAGTTGGCATCTCCATACAACACCATAAGCATGGGGCAGATACAACCATGGGGTCTCCTTCTGGTTTCTCACAAAATCCCATCCTCAGAACTCTCTATTGATACAAGAGAGTTCAAATAAAATTATTTCCAAGTTGGCTGAGCAGTTACCTAGTTGATAAAAACCTTTCAGGCAGTTGGGTTGACACATTCAGATATTTTATAATAGAACTGTGGAATTATCAACTTTGGAAAAGACCTGTAAGATTACTGAGTCCAGCTATGGACCCAGCACTGTCAGCTCCACCGCTAAACCATGTCCCCAAGTGTCACATCTACTATTTGGATGGTGAGCACAAGCCTGTGTTGCTTTTTATATGGCAGAATCACAAAAGGGAACTGAAGCAAATTACATTGTCTTGTTTCCCTAATTTTTTTTCAACCCTTCTCCCCCAAAACAAACAAACAAACAAACAACCACCAGCAAAGGAACTATGAAAACAGCAGTGTCCTGCAGACACCAGCTGAAGGTTTTCTTTTTACATCATTACTTTCCACACTAATCATTACATTTTGGAGCATAGCCTTGTAGAAAGTTTAATTAATTTTTCTTCACTTCAGTGATGGGAAAATGCATAAAGGCCATTGAAAATTAAATTTATCCAAATGTCTCCCATTTGGATATCTCACTGGAAACCATGAGTGAATTCCAGTGCTTCACAGCTCTGGTCATGCAGGAAATACTCTGTGAATATGCAATGTTTTGGCACATCCTTTTCACAATTCTGGTCACAAGCCAAGAGTCAGAATGGCAGAAGCATACATTTTTCAAATTTTATTTTAGTCAGCTGAATGGTTTTTAATCCCAGAGCCAGCTCAGACTGGAGCAGGTTCAAGTTTTTAGCAAGCTGTTCAGATTGGCTTTATATCTGGGTTTCATAGCTCAACTGGTTTGATTCAACCAATTTTATGAATAAGTAAAAGCCAAGGATCCATTCCCTTCTCCTTTTTCCCTGACAAAGCACCTGAAGAAAACCAGACATCATGCCCAGGCAGGTCTGAAATCTGCTACAACACAAAGATAGGCATATTGCTTGAGCAAAAGTCTCTAAAGGTCTGAAGAAATAAGATTAAATTCAGCTAGGGAGTGGAAAAATTTAGGATCTGGGTTGAAGTCCAGGCCTGGATTTGCTCACAAGTAAATTGCCTGAAGCAGGAACTCACTTGCACATTCTGGTTGTCCTCTGCTTACTCGAGTCCCTGGCACCTCTTCTCCGTTGCCGAAGACACACCAGCAGCTCTCCTGGTCCTGGCTGCACTGCACGGGGGAGAAACTCCCCTTGTCCCCTTCACACTGGGGGATGTAGCCTCTGGCAGCTTCTCGCGAAACAGTCTTGGACTTCAGCAGGTTGCAGAAACTGGGACCTTTACAGAGAGAAATTATTTGCAAGATACAGAATAGAAGACAACAAATTGACCTAAAGACTTTACCAGCAGTGCCTCCAGCCTGTTTTGTTGGTAGGAAGAAAGATGAGTGGCCATGAAACCATAAATAATTTGAATCATTATAGAAACAGGGAATTTTACTTCTATTAGAACACACCATATTTTTTCCAAAGATTAAAGTGCAAGTGATACTGTTTTAGAAAAATAGTTCAAAAAATACTGTTATTTATTTTTCATTTATATCTTTCTTTTTTACAAATGTGATAGTGTATAATTTAGATGCTGACATTTAAAAGGCAAAAAGAAATCAAGTTAATGTTTTTAGTAAAAATTTTTGATCAAGGTGATTTTAAATATATGATCATTTACATTTTAAAATAGTTAAAATGATGGTAAGAAATCAAAGATTAAAAAAGGCATAGAAGCCTGTCCATCAGTTTGTCTAGACTGGTTTACTTCTGGTGTTATGAAAGTAAAGGGTAACTATTTTCAGACATGCTTTCAATATTGCTATGCTTGTATGTACCCTGTCACTGAGGAATTAAACTACGAGCCTCCCATGTTTCACGGGCAGCATTCTGGAAAGAAAAGTACCTATGCTGCAAAGCATGAGGCATCACAGGCAGGGGACAAAGCATTACTCACACTCAGGATTGCCATCCAGGTCTTTGCTGCCACGCTGGAATATTTCTCCTGACACAGGATCCACACACCAAATATCTGTGTCAGATCTCTGCAGCACAGTGTATTCTCCTGCCTACAAAGAATCAAGAACATGTCATTGCAGAGCAGTGTATTTTAATACAGACACACCAAAACCCACACCCCAAAGATTGGTTAAAATGCTTTTTTATATTTACACTTGTCCATTAATACAACATGCTGAAAAGAAACACAAAATATAGTCTAACTAATTTAATAGACAGACCAGTCCCTGAGAGAATCAAGAATCATTTAGGTTGGAAAAGACCTCTAAGATCATTGAGTCCAGCCATTAAGCAGGGTGTAGACTAAAAGTCCATTGAGACGCAGTTCTGATAAAATCCTAGTTTGAAATGTGTTCAAAAAATGTGTAGATGTGGTGCTTAAAGATATGATTTAGTGGTGGACTCAGCAATGCTGGGGTAATACTTGGACTTGATCTTTGCAGGCTCTTCCAACCTAAATGATTACGTGATTCCATAAGATAATGATTCTATTATATGAAATGTCTATTCCTTGCCTGTCTCTCTCCTGCTCACTGCCACAATTTGAGAGCATCACAGACCCTGTTTTTTGGGATATCTGCACCCAGCTCCCTCTCACACTGTCATTCTCTCACAGGTCAGGAAGAAAGAGCCCCCCAAAAGTCAGTCAATTAAGACGTGCTTTTCAAGCATAGCTCTGCAAGAGCACCAGGCAGAGCCAGCCTGTGGGAGGGAAGCGTGGGCAGGCACAGAGCTTCCTGTTCCCAGTCTCCATCCCAAAAATATTTAAATTCTGCCTTCTGCAGGGCAACACCTGCTGTGAGTTTTCTTACCCTTTTCTTTCAGGTTAATAAAAATGCACAAGGGGTCCTTAAGGAGCGTAGACTAAAAGTATACATGATTTTGACACTGTAAGCAAAACTGCTTCCTCCCTCAGTCATGTTAAATCACCTCAAGGCAGCTGGGGATGAACAGATCAGCTGTAGAGGTGTCCAGCTTTGCACTGCTCTGTCTCCAGCTGGAAATTAAGGCATTGGTTTGGGATCGCTGGCATGAAGTCTGGCCTGTCAGAGGGAAAACATTTTTAAAATAAAATCAAGTTTCAGACCAAAGCAAGAGAAAGGGTTACATCACCAGCTCCCTCACACATCTGCATTAGGCACTGCTACAGTCTCAGGCAGGGAATTCCTGATTGGTGTTTGATAAAACCACAGAATGGCTGAGGTTGGAAGGGACCTCTGGAGACCCCCAGTTGGACAACTGGTCCAATCCCCCTGCTCAGGCAGGGCCACCAACAGTGGAGGATCCACTCAAATCATGCAAGCCAAAATCATGCACAATGAAATTAAATGAATTATCAAAATAAGAATAAAATTCCTTCTCCTTTTCTTGCAATGGTTAGAAGCAAGCCTTACTTCATGCATATCATACTAGAATTTCCAATAAATATTAAAACTAGCAAGGATAGGTAAAGACAGATATTGAGGAAGAGAACCCAACTGACATTTGGGAAGTTCTGCTGAGCGTGAGACCAAGGAATCCGTGACATAACGTCCTTTCTCATCCACACACCAGCAGTGACCTGGGCAGGGAAGAGAAGCAGCTTCATTTTAGATGTTGTACTTCAATGTGCTTTGTTGCATAGTAGGAAGATTTTCATCCTCAGCAGCTCCATAGAAAGGGGAGTCTATATAAGTCATATATAAGTCTAAACTGAATGTTCCCTTGCTCTCCAGGGATAAGTAGATCACACCTGAGAGCAGTGGTGTGAATGGAAATGTCGCAGCTCTGGTGAGAAACCCCCACTGCAGCCCTGTCACCTACTCCCAGAAATTCGGCATCATCCACAGACTTGCTGAGGGTGCACTCCACCTCATCATCCTGGTCATGAGTGAAGGCATTAAGCAATACCAGCCCCTGCACCAACCCCCAAGGAATACAACTAGCAGCAAGCAACTGAATATCTACTGATTTTTGAGCCCAAATGAGCTGCCACTTGAGTCCAGTCAATTTACACACATCTTATGGACCACATCACTTTTCTCCAGTCTGACTACTACTGGTTTTCTATCTTTTAATTAGAATTCTTCTTAGATTTTCTTTGTTCAGACAGCCCAGAGTGTCTCAGGAATTGCTCACCTGTGCTCTCATAGCACTGAGTTGGCTCCCAGTTTCCCAGGCCATCACACTGAGGGATGTAAGGGAGAAATCCCAGCTGTGATGCTTCCCCAGCAGAACGTTTCGAAGTAAAGTGACTCTGCCAGTAGAAGTGCAGGACTATAAAAGAGAAGTAAAAGAAAGCTGCTAGTGTGCAATCCAGGATATATTAGATGGGCATATTTGAAAAAAAACTGAATGTTCCCTGTACTTCAGGAGAAAAATTAATAAATGTTTTAAGCACATAAAGGCTGGTAAGTGCCCAGATTTTATATTTGCACTGTGTCACACATATGAAACAAGTGAAATCAGTTCTTGGAGTGGCAGGTTAATGACCGTGATTAATTACACCTGCTGAGCTGCACCTGCTTTTCAGCAAAGTTGCATTTGACATCAAGTGCTCCTGCACAGATTCTGGGCATGACTCCATTTAATCAAGCTCTCCTCTCCCTTCCACCCACCTGACCACGCAGCCAGCTGGAGAGCAGAGTCACTGCCTGACAGCAGCTTTTGGGAGATCCCTGCCCCCGGCCCGTCGGGCCCAGCAGAGCGCAGGAGGTCCCTGTCCGTGAGCTGGATCCCCTTCGCCAGCAAGAAGCTCTCTCCAAAGGCAAACTGGGATCCATTTGAGGCCAGGATGAGCTGCTCTGCCTCCTCCATAAATTTCATGGCTTCCTGCTTCACACCTTCACATATACCAGGACCTGCATTAAAAAGTGCATATATAAAGAGTATGTTAACAACTCTCATCTAAATCCTGTAAAGAGTTGCATGTGAAAACTACCTGGTCTTTGTCTTTTAATTAGCATCATCTGTTTCCCTCTGCACTCTGTTTTGAATTGCATAATGAAGCAAGCAGAGGACACTTGTCAGTTCCTAGCTGTTTAACAGCAAGAGTCTGAGAGTGCCAAGAGTCACACAAACATTCTCCATGTTCTGGGCCAAAGGCTTGATGATTTTAAGTCCTCATTGGTTACAAAAAGAGTTAATACATCTCTACAGAACATTCCTTCAGTTGCTGCCATAAAAAGCTGTGGAAAATCAGAAGTAAGAGTGAGAAAGGAAAATAGAGGTATATCCCCTGGGTCTGGAGTAGCAGCTGACACTTGGCCTGCCCTCTCCATACATCTACTGATCCAGAAAGGGAAGTTCAACACACCGAACCAGCTCCATGAAAACTGCTCCTCTGAAATAACTCTGTTAATATCCTCCATCCCCTTTATTCCCCACTTGCCTACAGAACTGGAATCTCCAGCAGTTTGCCACTCATTGTCCTGTCTCTTCCTGACAGCTGGAAAAATACTACATGATAAGAACAATTTCAGTGATGGCATTGATAATATAGATCATCTGCAGGAGTAACCCTAAAGAGGGCCCAGTGCTTTTGGAGAAGGTGTCTAGACAGAGAGCTTACTGAATTCAGTGCTGGCCTCTCTCTCCTCCTAGTGACTTCTAGGGGATATCTGTTACTCTTGACCACATAGTAAGAAACAGTAAAGAAAATACCTCTTGCTTCATTATAAGGCATTCTTGAAGGTCATTTACATCACAGTGTAATCTTGATTTTTTCATACAACTCTTCACACTTTCCGATATCCTTTACCATCTGGCTAAGTATCTTCTGCAAAAGCATTGTACGTCCAAACTCCAAATTATAAAATATACAAAACTTTGTAGATTTTGTAATTTGGAGTTTGGACATATAATGTACATATAATATACACAAACTTGATATGGAACTTTACTCCTCCTTATTCCCAAAGCTCAGGCACCACTTATTAACCAGAAATGAGTCATCCCACTTCTGATGTCCAATGATAATGGCAGTGCTGATGATCTTTCTGACAAGTTATTGTCTGCTACTTCACAGCAACTGAAAGGACTTCCTTCTCTTGTGGCATAAAATAAAAGACCAGAAACACTACTACTTACATGCCAGAAATTGTTACTTACATGCTGGAACCTGGTTCACCCCTTCTTTTGTTCCCTCCAGCTCTCTTCCTTTGCTATCAACACACCAACAATCACGAAGATCAAAGTGGCCCAATGGAGTACTGAAATCAGTATAGGGCCCTGGGTAATAGCTCAGCTGCTCAGTCAGAAGCTGCCAGAACGTGTATGGGTCTAGTAAAATGTTCTCAGATGCACTGGTCGAGTTTCCTTTCAGCACGTCGGGTGGGAGATCCGTGAAGGAGGAATACATGGCAAATGCAGGGAAGACATTCTGGTGCCCAGCCTCGTACAAAGCTTTAACAAAAGCTGAAAAGCCTCCAGAGGATGCCTCTTTATACCCAGCTATTGTGTTCAATAGATCAGCAATGGGCAGGGGGTTGCCCTCGTTGTTCTCTGCAGTCCACCTTTCGTACCACTCGAAGGCTGGCTCGGGAGGGCCACTGCACTGCACCTGCCTCCAGCCACCCTCAGCATCACACTGAGGGAGCCAAATGCTGGACAGCTGGGGCACAGCACTCGGATCTGACAACAGCAGCTTCGCAGCCTTGAGGAACTCCTGCCCAGCTGCTACTTGGCAAGCACTTGGGCCTGGGGAAAAGAAAAACATGCACATCTTCTGAATGCACTGAAAATATACAATACCCCTACCCTCCAGTACAATAAACACCGCTACCAAAACTTGGTCACTCATCCCAATAATAATGACAACATTCCTGGCCTGTTACTAAGAGGGCTTAGCAATATTAAGGTCACATGGTGAACCAGGGTAAGATTTTCAAAGGGATGTGAGCCCTCAAAGATGAATATAGATATGGTTTTTTAAAATTTGTGAGTACAGTAGGTACTTGTAGCTCTTACTGGGGGACCAGGTGCCACTAAATGCCTTCCTGAATCTGTTTGCACCTATCAGGTATTTTTAGATACACTCAGTAATCTGGTTGTTATTCCTTATTCAACCAATCTCTGAAAAAGAAACCATCTGAATAGTGGAATAATACTGATTTTATTCCCCCTTGGGCCAAACCAGAATTTTAAGATTGTGTGTCCTCTCTTCTTACTCTCTGCTGAATACTGCTGCTGAATATATGTGCCCACCCCCTCAAAACACTGGAATGAGTTTGTTTTGGAAGCCTTTTCTGTCTCCTCCAGAGCCAAATTTCACTTTGCCACCAAGCAGCTCTACAAACCCAGCCAACCATGGGAGCTCATCTTCTTTTGAGCACCAGAGAATTCTGAACCTTTTTATTTTGGATTGCACTACAGATGGGTTGCTAGATATAAACCCTCTCTCAATTCAGATAATTACAACAAACTCCCCACTACTTCTGCAAACTGCTTTTCAGAGGAGCTCCCTCACTATGCACCACTCTCAACTGCTGGACACTCTGCTATTCCTCCCAAAATGAGAAGCAGGCTCTCCTCTCAGTCTGTTCTCCCTGTTGATGTGACGTTTTCAGTTCACAGAAACTTGAAAGACAAATATTTACAGCCCATGTGCTTCCTTCTTCCTTCATATTCCATAAAGCAAAGGGCAAGGAGAGGCAGTTCATCTTCCATCAAACTGATGTCAGAAGTCATTTGTAACTCACGTTTTTGGCCTGACTTTGTGACCCTCATGAGAAACCTGTCAGCCATTGAATCCCTCTCCTGTGTTTGGAGTCCTGTGATATCTTACCAAGTTGAGGATATATTCTTGAGCTAAAAAGACTAAATCAAGTTCATAGTTTAAGGCACTGAAAATCTTTAGTTCTTAGGAAAAGATAAGCCAGTGACCCTGCCCAGGTGACTTGGTCCTGGAAGTAAAAGGGCTTTTTCACTAGGCAGGGGTCACATTCAGTTCCACAGATGTTCCAGGTCTCCTGGGCATCATGGATGTTACACACTCCAGCTGCACATCGAGGTAGAGACACACCAGTGACACATTCATTAACCAGACAAGACCTCAGGCTCCTCTGCTTTGAGTGTGCCCACCCTGCACTCTGAGCACCTTTAGGATTTGGGATATCAAGGCTGACACACACTGTGTTTCCCACTATTCCCCTGCTGACTTGCTTTCCTGTTAGGAGACGTTTGCATACATCATCCATTTATTTCCAGATGTAATCAGATATGGAGAAAGAATCATGGAATTCCCATACAAAAGAAAGCATTTTTAATTCCCAGTCCCTACGACTTACATTGCATCGGCTTTCCAGCTTTCCCCTTTATTCCTGGAACAGTCTTGCCATTCAAATCGACACAGAAACAATTTGTCCCATAACACTGGAGTGGCAGAAAGTCTCCATCCTCGGTACAAGAGGGAATAAACAGATCTGATCCTGCAGGCAGGCTTTGCTTCAGGTTTTTCAGGTTTCTCCTTTGCTTCTCACACTCAGTGGGACACCTTGGGCGTTTGCCTTGACGTCTTGAGCCTGGAACCTCCTTACCCGAAGTGTCCAAACACCAGCACTCCCCTGCAAAGCACTGAACTTCCTCATACCTCCCCTCCCTGGTGCATGTTGGGACAAACAGGTCCCTTGGCTCCTGACCACAGTCCCTGGATCCCAGTGCTAGTTTCACCACTTCACCTAAATCTTCAGCAACGCTTTTGGGGACAGAAATCACTTGTTGAAGAAAAGTGAAGAACTCTGGTAGTTCCAGGACGGAAGAAAGGAATTTCATCATATTCTGATTGTCCTGCAGAGTTACTGTGCGGCCAAAGCTGCCCACAAGAGGTTTACTCAAAATAGAACTCCCCTTTGATACTTCCAGAGAAAATGCCTCAGCTGATTCCAGAGGGCCTTGGCCATTAAACCTCTCTGACACATCCTCCTGTTGGAAAAACTGGCCAATGCTGTGTTTCCCACTAGTGCCAAGTACCCCTGTGAAGTTAAACTGGATCAAATTCTTCAAGAACCTTCCTCCAAAGAGGTTTTCTTGGAAACGCTTTGGATTGGCAGTGAATTGCAGTGCCAGTTGAGCCAGTTCCCTTGATGGGAACATCCCTGTGATGGCTTCACTAAGGGTGGTTTCTAGCTCAGGAGTCTGGCTGGAAAACGGGCTTCGTGCAAGCGGGGATGACAATCCAGAGTCCAGAAACAGCTCCTTGAAAGAGGGAGGGCAGGGTCTTGAGAAGTCATCAATTTTGTCTGACTGCTTATCTGGCATGGAAAACAAATTGGACCGACTGAAGTACCCAGCAGGGCCATAAAGGAGCCTCGACAAGGCCCGTCGCCGCTCGGAGATGCACGATTGTTCTTCACCTACAGAACGATGAAAAAAAAAAAAAAAATGCAAATTTTGGAACCTCCAGAACCTGCAACTCTATTGCTCTCTTTAAGGCAGCAGGGGCAGAAACAACATTAAAGTATAGATTAACCTGCTTCCCAGCTATGCATCATGCACATTGATAAGGACATTTGAAATGTTAGTGCCTATGGTCTACAAATAAAATTCTCCAGACAAGACCCAAAATGAAAGGAAACATTCCTTCCCCACAGCTGAGTTCTCTGCTCTGTGGTCTTTTACTGGTTCTGTTGCTTCCCAATGTAAACCCTCATCCCTGTTTCAATGGCTGAAAGAATGAAAAACGTCTTTTCCAAATATTTTAGCTCTCTGGTAGGATGCCTGCTGCTAATAAAAACCTCCAATGATCCAGGTGAAATGTGTGAACCTAAGAACAAGAAATAGACTGCAGAAGAACAGAAAGTTATTTTAAACAATGCCCACTAGTGAGGAATTTATGGAAGTTTCCTAATTAAATCGTCAGTTTCATAGTGAGATGTTGATTGCAAGAGGTTTGGAAACAAATTGTTAAAATTAGCAGTTATAGAGTGCTAAGGACCAGATGGTATTCACAAATGAGCTCGAAGGGAAAAAATACAGAATTTCAACAAAGATAGTCAAATGTCAGGGGTTTGAGGGTACCAACAGTGGCCCCAACCACCCATATCCATATATGTCACAGGTGTAGCTGCATCCAGCCCCATCTGTACACTGATACACAGGCAGCAACAGCTCCAAGTTAGGATGCAACACATCCGTGAAGAAGGACTAAGCTTAGGGCTCCAAAGACAGCAAAAAATAAACCAACTTGGTAAATATAAAGACACCAAGAATCAGGCAGACAGGATGGTTATGGCACTGACTGCATCTCTGGAATGCACACAGCAGCTTGATGCATGTGCCACACACATGAGTTACCTGTCCTTGAAAAGTAGGAGAACTATAGAGAAGGGAAGCAAAAATATTTTGAGGACAGAACAGCTTTTCCAGTACGAGAGAACATTCAGCCTGGAGGAAAAAATATGATAAAGGTTTTTAGAAACATGATTCTCCACATCATTCACAATGTAATTATTATTCAGTATTTCTCACAGTACAGAGAAGTCCAGATGTAGAGCACATAATTATGCTCATGAAATTTATTGCCAGAAAGTGCTAGGAAGGATAAAAGGTTAGAGGGCAATTAAGCAAATCCTTGGAAGTTAACCCCATAGGGGAGGGCTGAACACAATGATCTGGACTCAGCCTCCAGTTTGGGGCATCTCCCACCTGCAGGAGGATATTTGGAAGCTATGAGCATTTTCCGTGTTTCTCACTCTTTCTCCCTCAGCACCACTGCTGTCCCTGTAGGGGACATGACCATGGATAAGCAGCTTTAGTCTGCTCCAGCCCAGACTCCCTTGAAAGAGTGCTCCTCACTACATCTCCATTTATTCCACAACCAGGCAATATGATAAAGCAGTCACAAATCCTGTTAACAGTAAGAAAAAAAACTGGAAACCTAAAAAGCTGCTAAAATGATAAGCAAGTAATCTGATGTTCTGTGATTTACATCTTTCTCACTCCTGCATTTGCACCCTTGTCCTGCTCTGCAGTTCCTGACAGGAGCTCAGGGTCCCTTCCCAGAAGTTTCTTTGTAAAAGAACTTCCTGTAGGATGGGCCCCTTCTGTTTTCAATGTTGGCTCTTGGTTAGAGAGAAGGAAGAACATTCCTCAGAGGGCTGATAAGGTAGTCTAAGCCACAATTCCACAAGAACAGTAATATGAAACAAATGTAAGATCACGGGCCATAAACACTCTCTCCTCCTACCCAATGTTGAATCAAATCAAAGCAGAGGAAGAAAGAATAAACACAAAAGGAACTGCTGGGGTGAATCTACTGTAAAAGGTCTGAAAAGAAGCATGTCCCTATCAGGACTGCCTGGTGCCCTAGGTGATGTGAGAACCCCACACCTATGGCCCTGACTCCTCCAGTGTTCACACTGCTGAGTGTGAGAGCCAAAGACATTAAAGAATCACAGAATAACTGAGGTTAGAAGAGACCTGTAAGGTTATTGAGTCCAATCATTAACCCAGCACTGCCAGGTCCACCACTAAACTGTGTCCCTAAGTACCACATCTACATGGGTTTTGAGCATGAAATAAAACAGAGGAGAACAGGAGAAACACATATGGCATGTAGCTGTCTGAAAAAACTGCAGCTATAGCCTCATGAAATACCTTCTCAGGAGTTAATCTGTGAAACCTCTGCAGAAATTTTTCCCTGCCTAAATTTCCTGAGCCTGCCAATAAAAGCTGCAAGCAGCCTCAAGTCATTACCCCCCTCCTTTCTCCCCCCCGCCCAAAAAATTATCAGGAGGGGTCAGCAAAGCATACTCAAAGAGAAAACAGCCAGTCCCAACATATGGCGAGGCCTCTCAGAGGTTCCCTCGCAATATCCTTGGTGATCAGCCTCGAAGGCACGCTGAAGTTTTCATTTCACAGTAAGCCTGTGTGTGCCCAGAGCGCTCTGAGCACTTGGAGCCGTGGCACCTAGGGCAGATTCCTTCTTTTTTAGCTGCGTGGGAAGCTGTGCTGTGTCTCACAGACAGAGCAATTGCCTTCCCCCAAGGCAGCCCCCACACTAACACCCTGTGCCCCAGCCCTCCAGCACAATCCTGAATATTTAGGTAGTGCACTTCAGAGCGAAGGTTTTTAACTTTCCTCCTCCCCTCCGGCCCCTGGACATTTCTGCTGTCGTTTCCATTTGGGGCACTGATTTGATGGTGTATTCTCTGTGGAATCTCTCAAAGCCCAAACTTATACACCTTTTCTGAATTGTTTGTTGGGTGGTTTTTTACAGGATTTGGCAGTTTTCACGGCAAAATATGCAGTGACAAAGTTGGAAAAAAAAAACAGTAAGGATGGGAGATGAAATTCCACAGAATTTCACCAAAGGAGGGAGGTAAAACACAAAATGACCATCATTTGATTCCTTATATTACCCCAGATATTCTCACTTAACACCTGGTTCCTGAAGCTAAGAGCCAGATATCAGAGCTGCAAAGAAAAGCCTTTCAGTATGCAAAACTAAAAAGTTAAAGAAAAGTCTTAACAGAAGATTAAAGCAGTATGACATTTAATAATTTATGAGAATGTGACTCTCAACCACAGGGAGGTTTCGTGATCTTTGAACACCAGAATCTGCCAGAAGGAGTTGGTCTGTTCTGTTTCTTTCTGAAGACACTGAGAGATGGGTTCATTTTTCCTTTGGCAAATCTCATACATACCACAGGCTGGGGGCTGTCCTCGCCTCCTTGTGCCCGGGACCTCTTGGCCCTGGGTGTCCACACACCAGCACTGTCCCTGCTGGTGGCACTGCACGGGCGCGTAGCCCCCGTCGGCAGCGCAGGACGGCACGAAGGGGTGCTGGAAGCGCAGGGCTGCGGAACGCTCAGCCTCACACCTCGAGGGGCCTGCCAGGAAAACAGTGTGCATTAAGCAGGGAAAGTTTAAAGTTTCAGAACCATCTCTGATCCCGTTGTTTGCCTATTTGGGAGATAAAAAAAGGAAAAACAAAATTAATTTCCTGATCGTTTTCAGCGACGCGTCAAGTGTCACCAGCTCAAAATGCAAATTCTCCAGCCTCTTTTCCCTTGAAAAATTTGCCCCACAGTTTTCTACTGTAGGTATTAATTTCTGAAAATTAAACAGAAGATAAAACCTCGACACATTTTTCAGCCATAGTTGCAAGTAGGCAGAACAGGAATATCTCTCCCAGGGAACCATGCTGGAGGCTGGGGAAGCTCTGGACCTTAGTGCAAAAGCAAAGTTGGTCAACAGAGACAGATATGAAGCTTGGGGGACTGATTTAAAGGCAAACATCAATGTTTCAGGAGAGAATGAGGTATTGTTCCTGCAACCAGGGCTGCACCTGACTGTGGAGATTTGGGCTGAGGCCACCCCATTTCTCTATTCCTCTCTGCAGGGATCTGAAGACCCTATTTCTGTCAAACTGGCCTTAATGGCAGAGAAGGCAAAAATTCATCAAGCAAATTTTCTGGGGTATGATCTCTCCAAAGCAGGACTTTACCCTTTGAACAGGAATTTTGCTTGTTTATATCAACCTGCAATCCTACAGCCTAAACACTTCCCACCTTCAATAACTTTCCAGCTGCACCCAGCTGCCTGTGTGAGGCAGTGAAAGCACCATGTCAGAACAACCTGTTCATCCAGGGGACTCTGAAAACGTTCCTAATTTGAGTGGCTTCGGGTGACAGCGTGAGAGCTGCGTAAGTCACCAGAGCATCCCCCTCGGTGGCTGATGAACGAGGTCACATCTCCATCTTGTGGCTGGTACAGCTTCATCTGTGCTGACAGCTGCTGCAGCCCTGGCTACAGTCTGAGCTAAGCCAAAACCACTGTGCAGTACAGAGGGAAGAGGCTTTCCAGACTCCCCAGAAGGATCAGCTTGTTCCAAAGCCTGAAAAACTGTGTGACTACGTGGCCAGAAGACTGACATCAGTATCTGCTTAATATTTCTGGTGATGCAACTCCTTAGCAAGAGTCAGACAGCGAGGTCAGAGGAGTTTGGGACTTTGGATGGGAGGATGAAGTATCACGCAGGGGATTCAAACACTCCCCAAGAGCCAAGGCAGTTTTCTTTGGGCTCTGCTCTTGGATAGAGAAGGTACCTGACCTCCTGTCCTGCAGAGTTCATTGCCTGTAGGCAGAGAAACTCTCTCCCCATGTGCCTGCCCTGACCAGGGAAGGAATGGGCCCAAGGGCAGATCCAAAAGTTCAGCCTTGCTGGCTAAGGCTCTACAAACTCTTGTGTGGCCTCCTGGGAATGGAGTGTGTTGTGGTCAGTGTAAAATCCTTCCTATTTCTGAGTATAGTGGCATAAATTAGGGAGCATTTTCTCAGGCTTTTAATTTAATAAATCAACAAATCTATCTCCATAACCTCAGGGCAAGAGATACTGAAAGTTCATAGGATTTCAAATAATGTGATCTGCAGGCACGTGGGAAAGCATTGATCAGAGGACAGGTACAATCTGCTGGTAAAGAATGTACACTGCAGAGGATAAAAGCCAGCTGCAATTCAGGGACCTTGATTCTTGCATTGGAACTGTGATATTATATGTTTTTAGAGCCAAAAACTCCTAGAACTCTCCCCAACAGTAGATGTCACATATAAGCTCCAAAACCGCCACCTGGTTTAGAGGGCATCACCTGGGTGCTACTTACACCTGAACTTGCCAGAGGTAGCCAGCTGGACCCCCAGGAATCGCCTCTGCAGGATCCGATGGATGCTGGTCTCTGTGAACGTGCGGGCAGGCTCTGGCACGGAGAAAACCGTGTCGTAAACTTCATCCAGGAGCAGTTCCAAGCCTGGGAAAGACATACTTTTAGCACAGGGCCTGCTTTTAAGACAGAAGTCACCCTTACACCAGAGGAGCAAAACTGGGAGACTCTCAGGAAAAGTAAATCCAGTTCTCTAAACAAGTCAAATGTTAAGTTATACTGCATAACCCTAACGCACCACATCCTGCACCCAGTGCTGGCTGCCCAGGCATCACCTTCATGCCTTGATATCTACCAAAACAAGCAGAAGAAACATCCCATAACTGGCTGTAGGCTGTGATTTTGTTAGGTTCAGGCTGCAAAAGAAATTGATGGAATTTTGGAAACTGACATTACCAAAACCAATTATCAGTCATTTTGGTTGCACACTAAAAACCAAGACATTCAGTAGTGTCTCTGAGTGCACAGATTTTTTGAGAACTTCTTTATTTTCTGGGAATTAAATGCTGAAGTTCTCATCTATTGTCTAAATTTCTAAAGCTATTGTGCTTTGTGTTTTTCTCCTTTAAAAAATAAAAAATTACAAATTTAAACCACAGTATAAGGACGGTCTGGAAGTTCTCAACCTCCTCATTCCTCCCTGCTGAAAAAAGACCCTTCTTTTTTGTGAAGCATCCCATCAACTATTAACATGCCTAAATCCTGAGGTTATGAGAGAAGAGGATCTCCCTGCCCATGGTAGAGAGGTTGGAGTAGATGTTCTTTAAAGGCCTCTTCCAACCCAAACAATTCCATGATTCTACCTGCACAAGAAGAAAAGAGTTCGTTCTTCAGGCCCTTTGTATTCCCCTGGGTTTGCCAGTAAGACATATCGAATATGACACAGCTTCCTAGTGTGGGCAGAAACTGGACATTCAGAAATCCTATTCCACATCCCAAAAAGGACAGGATTAGCTCCCAGGCACCAACTCCACTTGCTGCTGACTGAAGCTCTGCTCCAAAGGGTGGGATTTCATTAGTGAGCTCCAGCCCTTCCCACAGGCATTACACTAGTCAAAGGGGTCTTACCCCTTGCAAGAATGAAACTGAAGTTCCAAATGAAAATGAAGACTGATAGGTGTTATCTGTCCGTTCCCTTGGGAATTCAGCGCCTCCCAGATTAAAGGATGAGGTGCTGGAAGGCACTTACCTGTGTCTGCTAACTCCCTCCCCAGGCTGTCCGCGCAGTAACAGTACCCAGAGATCTCCGGGAACATTTCCCTCACGGAGCTGAATTTTTGGAAAGCCCTTGGGAGCCTGGAAGGAAAAGTAGCCCGCTGTGAAGAGCCCAAGGATGCCCATCAACAACAAAGTATCAGCTGTTTCCTTCCTGATTTTGTAGGAGAAGGATGTCTGCAGAGCACAAGGCCAGTACAGAACACTTTGGTCTCCTTTTGGCAACCAGGCTCTGACATAATCCAGATCGCTCTTTCAGCAGGGTAACAAGTCTCCTAAATGCCATTTTTTCTAAACAAATAGCGGGTAATCTCCCTTCAGACAGATTTCTGACCCTTCCCAAGCATGTACCCAGCACCTAACACTCATTTTCAGTTCTATTCTCATCTTCGAAAGCCTGTCAAAGAGTGTAAAATAGACGGGCGTTGGCTTAATGTTATTACAGCACCCTTTCATTAGCTCCTTCCACAAATCTGCACGGGATGGCAGAATGCCTAAAAAAACAGGTTGCTTCCCCTTCCTTACATGCCACGTACAGTTTCTGCACTGAATTAAGTAGAAAAGCTGATAAAAACCTTATTAATATCTTTCATTTTCAGGGCATGGCTCAATTGATTAAGGAGAAGGAGAAAGGGGTTTTAATGTTCTACAAGACTCACTGTTGCTTCTGGAGATCAAAGAGATGATAGTTTCCAGTGTAATATTCTAGGAGTGACAACAGCCAGATTCCAGCAAAGCAATTATTTAAGGAAGAAACTTAATAGGGTCAGAGTTGGAAAAAACATAATAAATGTGGTCTTAACTGACAGGCATCCTAGGGTTTCTCCAAGCAAAAGAGAAGTTTTCCTAGTTTCAAAGTGCCAAGTTCTAACACAATCATATTATTTTATGGGCACATCCCCTTACCCTGAAATAGTATAAAGGTCTGGTGCCCAGATGCATGTGGCTTATTTGGGAAAACCTAGCAACAGGGAAGTGGAATTTTCTGCTCAAGACGTTCAGAGAATTACACAAATTAGGTTTTTACCAAGAAAGGCCACTCAGCAATAAGAATATTGGTGGATTAGGTATTGATTAACTGCAAAAAAGAATTTCACAAGCCATCCTGTGAAAGTGTGACCAGGCTCAATTCAGTGCCACACTCCAGCAGCCTCAGGGATGCTCTAGCATGAGTAGCCCAAGAACAGCAACGAAATGCTTGTCTGGTTCAGAGCTGGTGCTCAAGTGAGCTGTGCAGAGCAAGGGGCCTTTGCCACCTCCAAGACTCTGTCTGAATGACAGAACATTCTGGGTTGGAAGGAACCTTAAAGACTACCTAGTTCCAACCCCTCTGCCGTGGGCAGGGCAGCTTCCACTAGACCAAGCTGGGGTTCCATCCAGCCTTGGCCTTCAACACTTCTAAGGATGGGGCATCCACACCTTCTCTAGATAACCTGTGCCAGTGCCTCACCATACACACAGGAAAGAATTTCTTCCTAATATCTAAATCTAAACCTACCCTCTTTCAGCCCAAAGCCATTCCCCTTTGTCCTAACACTACATTTGCTTAAAGTCCTTCTCCACCTTTCTTGTAGCCCCCTTTAGATACTGGAAGGTGCTGTGAAGTCTCCGGAGAGCCTTCTCTTCTCCAGGGTGAACTCTCTCAGCCTGTCCTCATAGGAGAGCTGACTCCTGGGAGCTCCACCACCTCCTGTCAGGAGAGCAGAAGATGTTACTGCTTCCACAGGACATCAAAGCACAGGCTTGGGAATGCACAAAGCAGCAGCGCCTCTGTCAGAGGAAGGGGCTGTAACCTCAGGGCTGTCCCAGTGTTACCCAGAAGTGCTCCTGTCTCGGAATTTGCACATCCTTGTGGAGTGCTGCTTTGCTCTGGCACCCTTCCACATCTTCAGATTAAAAGTCCACTGACTCCCTCCACTTTGGATCATCAAATCCTGCTCCACTGCTGACACTGGCATGCTGAGAGAGATCAAAATGTCACACTTCAGGCCACAGAGGGGCTTCTGCCAGCATGAAAACAATACAATTTAAGGTATAAACACATAAATACCATATTGCTGTGGTCTTCAGTGTACACATGGACATAAACAGCTTGGAGTATTTCAAGACCTTTCAGTTCCCCTGGATTATCATGCACTGCCCACTGCCCAGTCAGGAATATGATCTTTTCTCTGCGCTGCTCAAGTTCTTGGAGCTCATCACCTCAGCATCTGAACCTCTACCTGAGTGAAACATGTTCAGTGAAAAAACTCTGCATCCTGCTTCTTTCATCCTCAAAGTTAAGAGGTCACATGCACAATTAGGCTACTTTGGGGCAGATGTGCAATCACATCTTGTCATTCTGGTTATTTTTGCTGCAAGTTGAGAGTCAAGCTAAATAAATTACAAGCAGATATAAATTAGGCCCACACAAACAAGAGGGCAGAACTTTTCTCATCTTATGTGGAAAACTCACTTCTTACTACATTTTTTCTTTTCTCAGACTCTTTAACCACAGCCCTCAAGATGAGTAGCACTAACATAGAATTCCTCATTTATCAGAGCCAGTCCAAACCAACGGTGACTACATTTAAGTTATGGATAAACTTATAGTGTCTCCATGTGTTTCAACAAGAATACTCACACTCAAAAATACAGGAAAATAAATAAAAGTGATGTTGTTGACCTTTTCTTCAAACTGAGTCTCTGCTCTTGGCTTCCAGCAAAGACAACTCACTACTGATTATAGCAAGAAAGTAAAAAGATCTTCCTTGACTTTTGATTTTTTGATAATTCCCATCAATCTGCTATAGGGCATTCTATATGGCTGCCCATCCAGGCAGGACCTGGACACAGTCCATAAAAAACAAGTAACAGCATCCAAGCCCTCAGGCTGAGGCATGAAATTTGGGCTCATCTTTCTTTTTGGAAGTCTCAGCTCTGAACTTCTGAGTTTCTCCCTTTGTTTGTTTGGGGGGTGGTGGTTTAACATACTGGCTTATTCTGAGATATTTATGAAGGTCTAGGGAAATGATTTGGAAAGAAAGTTAGGATGATATGTCTGGATTTCAAAAATCAGTCTGTGGAACCAAAGAAATTTGTCCACTGGTTCCATATGGTTAAAAAAAACGAGTTTAAATCCCTGTTCAGCTACAGTCCTTTGCTGTGGA
This sequence comes from Aleadryas rufinucha, assembly GCA_013397815.1. NCBI lineage: Eukaryota > Metazoa > Chordata > Aves > Passeriformes > Aleadryas > Aleadryas rufinucha. Next base: position 461,295 of record VZTH01011698.1, read on the forward strand.
ACTCATCCCTTCAACTCTGTATTCTGCCCTGGTTTTGGGAAGGAATAATGACATTTCAGGCAGAAGTAGTATGAAAATAAATATATTAATGACCTGAAATACTCAGATAAGATGGCAATAGGTTAAATCAATGCCATAATTAGAAGGCAGACAGCTGGGAGTGAAATGATCCTGCTGTGATTAATTACATGACATGGACAGAAAATAAATCCAATCTTGCAGGTCTTTGCAGGCAAATCTCCCAGTGGGAGGAAAAAAATGTCAATTTAAAGCATTGATTTCTCCACTGTAATTGCTTTTTTAGCATTTCCACACTCCACAGCCAACAAACAAAAGAGCCAGATTATTTTGCTCTTGCCAAAATAACCTCTCCTGAAGCACTGACAAATTTGCACTATGCATTTGGACCTGTCTTTCAGTTTCACTTAAATTGAAAATAGAAACCCCTCCAAACAGCAAAATTGACATTTACAATAAAATATCTTTGCTGCTACAGAGACAAGTCACAATGAGATGTTGTGTTTATTGCACTGCCCTCCACCAGGGAAGCTGGTGCTGACTGAGGTGCCAGGTCAGTGGCACTTCTAGGGACACCAAAAGGTTTCTCTGGAGAGCCTGAATATCTGCACCAACACAAACTCCTCTCCCATCAGTTCCCCTTGCTCATCCCTTATGTCTCCATCACAATATTAATTACCAGCTCCTCTACAGGACAACAGCTTCCTGCCCCCCCAGACAAGGATTTCATCCAGTGTTCTGAAGCATTCCCCAACCCTCTGCAACCACGTAAAGCCAGTTGTGCACATCTCAGCTGTTCTTCACTTGCTGGTTCACCTGGGTGAGCAAACCCAGAACTTCATCTTTGCATGTCGCCACTTGTCTATCTGCTTTCATCTCCCATATGGAATTGTCTTTCCTAGCTCATATGTATATCCAAATTTCTCTGTTCCTTCTGTATTTATCTCATTTGCTGTTGTCTGTCTGTCTCAGAAGTAGCCCTGGCTACTTTTCCAAATACAGATCACAACGTGGTATCCAGTGCTGTGTGAGGACACACCAATTAAACTGCAGGGATGGAATATCTTTTTTTTTTTTTTCCAATCAGCAGATTTAATTCAGAAGAAAACTTATTTTCACTTGGTCCATTCTTCAACAGAAAATAACATTGTGTGCAGTTACCGAATAAGGGCTTCATGTGGCAAAAATCACAAAAAAGCAGTCAGATGGTGCCTTGAAGAGGTATGCAGGATTACCTTCCTGACTCAGAAGCCTGAGCTCTTACCTGTTGTAACTATGAACAAGATCAAAAACACTCATGTCTGTTGTGTTGACAAACTTGCACTGGACAGGCAGGAACTCTCCGTCTGCTGAGCACTGTGGTGGGCTCTTCTCCCCAAACCCGTGCAGGATGCGACGGTCTCGGATCTCACAGTTCCCTGGACCTGATGGGGAAAAAAGTAATGTTTATTTGTGTATTAACTTCCCACAAAGAGCTGAATGGCCACCCTGTTGTTTAAAAGGGGGTTACATTCATTACATTGAGCAGGGACACTGAGGTGCATCATCTTGTTTTCATGAAGAGCAGGGAATTGGACTCAATAATTTTACGGGTCCCTATTCACACCAAACCTTTCAAACTTACAAAATCCATCATTTTGTTGAATATTACTTACACTGTGCTGGCTTTCCTCTTTGTCTGGTGCCATAAATCTCCATTCCTTCTGGATCTACACACCAGCACTGCCCCAGCTCCATGTCACACTGCACCTCGTCAAAAGCCCCTGAATCCAGGCACTGAGGGACGTAGGAGATACTGCTGCTGTTGATGTATCTGCTCACCAAGATCCTCTGCTTCTGCAGCTGGCAAAAGGACAAGCCTGAAGTACCAGAGAGGGGCATTGTTAGAGGAAGGTTCTTGTTGTGCACTGAATCATTTATTGAGGCAACGTCTGAGTTTTCTCAGAACAACAAGTTCTGAGTCTGCCACCCAGGTGGCATGAGGACACTGATGAACTTGAGGTTATGAAAATGGGTACAGGGAAACCCACCACAGATAGGGTTGAAGCTCTCCAACTCAAAAGCCATTACACTAAATCAATCTTTTATTCACAATTTATCTTACTGGGACCTTCATAAATACAGACATCCAGGTGTACCAGGTTTCCTTGATAAGCTCTGAAGAAACTCCAGAATTTCCACTAGAAAGACCTAGCAAATTACCACAAACTAGAGTCCATCAAAGTCTGGAGCTAGCCTGTTCTTGATTTCAGCAGTTCAAATGCAGATTTAAATGGTTCTTTACTTGATCTGAGCAAAACCAGAAACTTTTTACTTACAAGATATGGGATATCCATTCTGTTTGCTGCCAGGAACCTCAACACCATTCTCATCTACACACCAACAGGAAAGACCATTCCTACTGCACTGGACTGTCCTGAAGAAGATCACAAGTAATACATTTTATTTTGTGTGTGTAGAGTCCTCAGTCTACACACATAGACATAAACAAAACCATAAAGCAAACCAAACCATGTCAAATACTTTAAAAACACAAATAATGGAACCAGCAAGAACTGCATTTCTGGTGACTCTAATCAGTGGGAGCCCTTAATTCTAGTAATTCTCTGAACTCTTCAGGAATTGTAGATATATGACTTGAAGTCATTGAGGAAGCAAGCATGCTGGAGAGAAACCTAATTCTCATTATTTGAGATTCACCAAACACTTTGAGACAGTTTCTAGGTCAAATCTAGAATAGTCACAGTTGCCACCAGAGGCAAAAACAATAGTAAAGAAATTACAATCTGTACTCAGCCTCAACTTTAACTTTTTAGATTCTTGCACCTTCAAGCAACATGCTGCTCCCTAAATCACTGCTCTCTGTGTGCTTTTTAGTTCCTTTTCTGCCTTCAAAAGGAAACCTGACTGTGCCACTTACGAGGGTGGATAAATTCTCAGTCACTTGGCTGAGCTGTGCCAGCTGGCTCACACATTCACCCATGAGCATGTGTAGGAAGACAGCAAACTGCACCAAGTATTTAACATGCAAATAATGCTGCCAAGATTAGCCTGATAATCTTAGATTGACCTCTTAACCCAGAGATTATTTCCAACAACAGGGAATTCATTTGGAGAGGCTGGATCTGCGACATGGCTCAGTGAAGTCACTTCAAGTCTCCTGCACTTCTCATTCTCCAGTGCACGGATACAGGGACTCTCCAAGACAGGCTAAAACTTTCATTAGCAGTGAAAGGTCACATCATATGGCAGCACATCAATAGCAGGGATGAATTACCTGAACTGGCCATCCTCTGAGCACTGAGGAACGAAGGCTTCTCCTGCTGAAAAAGCCTTTTCCCTCTGAAGTTCACATGGACGCAGTGGTTGGGAATCGGTCTGATACTCTGAAAACAGCAAGAAGATAAACACCTAAGGGTGGTTTCACCACAAGCCCATTCTTACCAAAACCCTGTTAGTGCCAGTGCTGCAGGGAAACAGTCCCAGGTTCAGGAGTCCTCCCTGGCTGTTTCTCCATTGCTTTTTGTGTGGGTTTCCATGTGGGACAGCACAGGGAAGTGCTAAACAAACCCCCTGTTCTGCCAGCTGCAGAATGAGCACATGGTGGAGATGCTCATGAACCCCTTTCCCAGGCCTGTGTTTAGTTAGTCTCAGCTCTGTTCTGTACTGGCATGGATATAATTTTCTGGTACATGGGGTTCTTTACTTAGTTGTGCCTATGACCACAAAAGAGCCCTTTGCATGACCACACACATCACTATTAAAGTTCCTGAGTAATTATTCTTTATTGAAACTAAGTCATTCACTATTTCACCAAAAGGAGAGGTATTGCTTCTTTATCTCATGAAAGATTTAAAAATAATCAATTTCTAGCAGTAGCATCAGACCAATTCATATTAGGAGCACTCTCAATTTTCACTGGAGCAAATGATCAACTACTGAAGCCACCTAGAAAATTTTTAATGCATTCAAAGCTGTATTTGCTGTGGTTTTAGTAGAATGATGAAATTCATTAAGTTCTTTTTTACAGAACAGATTAGTTGATCTGACACTTTCTACACCCTCAAAAATCTGATGAATGTCATGCTCTAAATACCACTGATTAATTTATAAAAATACAGCAAACAAACCCATAGGTACAGCAATTTAGTCCAAAGGTTCGCTTAAGCCAGTATTTGGTCTGAGCATAATTACACACAGCAGTGCAAATACACCATAAGTATTCTGAATGCTTTTCAGCCTGAAATAATTTGCAACTCACGGAAGTCCTACTGCTGCAGATGGTTCCTGTGCTTCTAATGCTTCTCAACCACATCTGTTTCTGTGAGTTTTTACTGTGTCCCCTTAAGACCATGTGAAAATTTTCAAGAAACTGCAAAATTTCAGGTGATCTCATCTATAGAAAACAACATGTAGGCAAAGCTCCCTATTTTCACCTCAAACATCAGTTGCTCTGGGATGTGTGGAAATACCTGTGCACAGTGCTAAAAAGGGTCTACCAAGACATCTGAGTTAAATGACTAATTAATTCAGTTATTCAAACTGATGGTTCTGCAAGACTATCAAACTCAGGCCAAAGAACGGGGGGCAGCACTCAGACTACCCAAAAACTCAAGGTTCAAGCCTAAATTAGACAGTGGCACATACAAGTAGATGTGATTGAGGACCTTCGTAACACTGCAGCAGCACCTTTTCTTACCTATGCTCCTTCTCTAGACCTTGAGAAAATGGGTTTTTTCCACCCAAAATCCAGGTGTACAAACTCAGGTAAGCCAGACCACTTAAAGACCCTTACAGTTTAGTATTTAACCTTGAGCCCAGACTCAGTTTGCACAGCACTCAATAACCAGCTAAGTTTGCAGCGTGCAAGATTCAAGATCATTATGTATTTCATCAGGACAACACAGAGAGAGCACAAAGATCACAGTCACCATTGGACACAGGCAGAGGAGAAGGACAAGTGTACTTACCAAATATATTGGCTGTTGCTATGCTAATAAAGCAACAGAGGGTGCAAAATGGGATGGAGCCCATCTTGCGATGGGAAAGCCCCATCCCCTTCTGTCTGCGAGGCAGCTCTCTGCACCCCCCAGAGCCTTCACTGCCCTTTTATAGCACCCATCACGGGGATGGGTTCACTTCTGTGCTGGTGGCTGGGCACAGAATGGGGTGAGTGACGCACATGATGCTTCTGAACAAACTGCAAGAGGCCCTTTCAGCTGGAACTGCCCTCCTGGCTCTTCTCAGCCTGTTCTCATCCCCGCTCCAGGGAGCACAACTGAGCCAAGTGGCAGCAGGCACAGCGGGGGACAGGGGGGCTCAGTTATTCCAGGAAGCAAATTGAGCACATTGGCATGACCCTGGGCAGAGCCCTGGCTCTCACCTGCCCCGGGGTGCAGTCAGGCTCCGTGCTCCCTTAGTGGAAGTGCACATTTTTGCATTCCCAGAGAGCTGAGCCTGCTGAGAGACAGACCAGAGTTAGGCCTCTGGGCACAGCACATTAGGAGTGAATATAACTCATATTGTGAAAAACAGGATGGATGCAGCTCCACTGACTAAAGTGAATTGAGGATCAGAGTCAAATACATCCCACCTTTGGCTTTTACTCCCACTTGCACCATGCACTTTAATACAGCCAAGTATCCGACAGAAGCAGCTTCACTTCTGGGGCTTCATCCTCCAGCTGTAAGATCAGTACGACCATGAAGCTTGATTAAGCCAAGCTTTTTGGTACTAATTACATGCAAGATTCTCATGCTAAAACATACGGGAAATATTATTTCCTTGGTTCCATAGCTTCAGTTGTTCATTGGACACCTCTTATAACTCTGAGTCAGCATTTACTTGCACCAGGAATGATGAGAACTCACTTTCACTTGTACAAAGGTGGTCTGAATAATAAGCCCCCAATAATTACTTAAACAACAACAGAACATGTTTGAAGTTGGATTTAAGTTGATTTCAAGAAAAAGTGAGAGGAGCACTCTTGTTTGTGATTCATGGGTACTAGACAGCCTAGAAACAACTCTGCTGATACTCTCCCACAGACTAAGATCGTGCCAGCAGTGAGCCAAGCATCCTTCTGTGTTGGCTGTAGACCACTGCCATGACATGGTGTTTGATGGATATGGAAAATATGATCTCCAAGAGCAGCACAAGCTTGCTTTAGCATGACTAGTCTTTTAAAAATGAGTGGAACTGTATTTGGAATTCACTTTCAAGCAACTTATTCTGGACTTGAGCAAAGTCAACAGTGCAGAAAGATCAAGCTGGGAAAAGATGAAAAACACACCCAGTGTGGATAACAGACCAAAAAAAGGCAACCTTTAGAGGCACAAAGATGACAAATCCTGTAACAGCCCTGATCAAGCAGACACAGAAACTGAATTTCTGGATTAGCATAGCATTTGTAGGGAAACATCCATGCAGAGCAAAAGAATCCGACTAAATAACCAGGATTAGCACTAGGGTGCCTAAATCAGGAAAGAAGAAAAGTTTGACTATAACATGTATTTCTGCCCCAAGGATGCTTCAAGAGCCTCAGGTTTGTGTCTGACCCCTGCACAGCAGGGCAGACACAGGGGAGCAACAAGACACAGCCCAGTCCAGTGCCACGACAGGCTCTGCAGGGGCAGCGGGGTCAGTGCTTACAGGTGCTGTGATGTCTCCAAGCCAATGAAACATCTCCAGAGTGTGTCAGGGGGTCTGTGAGTGATATTGATTTAGAGCAAGTTTCTAAAGTTATTAGAAAAGTGTCATTCAGGTTCCTTGCACAGCAAATGGGGAGAGGAGTTTATTAAGGTAGCTGCTTACTTTCCTTCTTTATTCTTTGCTATAAAAGGCTGATAATGGAGTAAGGCAGACAGGAAAGCAGGAAGTATCAAAGGGCCATTATTATCAGAAAGAAGCACAAATTCACAGTACCTACATAGTGTTGATTCCCAAGATGACTTTTCTTTCCTTCAGAAACTCTCAGAAAACAACCTATGAACTACTCAAGTTGGGAAGAACAGCCAAGTCTTAAAAGCCTCTTATAAAACTGAGAAAAGGAATTTTGGCAATTGGCATCACTTAAACCACTTCTAGATGTGCGTCAAACCAAGGTGGGCATCTTGGTACATGCACGTTCAAGGGGATGCAAGAGCCCATGGATTAAAAAGGAAAAAAAAGTTGTTTACAAAGCATTATGTGGAATTCACATTCATCAGAGAAAAAGAGGCACTTGTCTATCTATGGCTGGTCAAATACAAAGTTAAGAAAAGCCTTGCATAACCTTCAGTGAAGGGACAATGGAACTGACCTCTCTTTTTAGCACCTGAGAAAAGATGGAGTAACATCTTAAATTAGCTCATCGATGAAGAGCAAAAAAAGGAATGTGGAAAAGGTCTCTGTGGCCAATACAGCCTTAAAATTACTATGTCTTCAAAATCATTGCTCTAGTGCTGGAAATGAGGGTTTTGTTTGTTTTACACATTGTAGTATAAATTGAGTAGCTTTTGCCAAACTATAACTGTTGGGGGAAAGACAAAGGTCAGTGAGATGAGACACTGAAATCACATACCTCAAGGAAGAAGCAGACATTTATTCCTTGTTCCAGTTTTGCATACACTTTCTTAGCAGAAGAGACAGTTTGTGCAACTGCAATTTTACATATAGAAAGGCCCAGGGATAAATGATTCCTGTATATAAACACACAGACATCTGTACCCATAGAAACGTTACTCTTACCCAAATAAAATTTGAGCCTGAGAAGTCAAACCTAGCTTAAAAAAAGAACTGGAGGGACCCTCCCAAATGAGGCAGCAAATTGGAGGCAAAAATTTTAAGAACTGAAAACGTTGTGAAATTATGCTCACATCACTCTCATTTATTTTAAATAATAAATTGTTTTTCTGTGTTAAATAAAGCACCAATGTTGGACAATCCTCTCACATTTTAAGAAAGCTACATGAAAACAGACTAACACCATGTATTACACTTACAGATAGAGAACTAAGGTTTACATTCGGCACATTTCTTTCCAAGACCTTGTGAAGCACTTATCTCTATCATCTCTGATTAAGTCTTCATGTGATGCAAAATTAAAAAGACCACAAGATGATAGCCCCAGATAATACACTTTTCAGTGTATTCACTTTATACATGACACATTCTTCAAAATGAAAAACGATGGGGAAGTTTCGGTAATTTCCATGCTAAACTTGGCTAGATCAGAAAAGTGAGGACAGGACTTGTCAAATTTTAAATTATAATTTACCATTCAGAAAAGTGCCTTTGGTGACAGAAGGACCTGAAGAAGCCCATGTAAGAATGGGCAAACTTGAGTTTGCATTTGTCCCTGCAGGAATTGACCCTTTCTAGGACAGGTGAAATGGCTTTTTTCTCTTACTTATTCATTGAAGATAACAGTTTTCCTCTATCCAATAGTACCACAGTGACTCCAGATAGAAAAATAGGTATTTTATTCTCACAACACCTGGGATGCAGATTGGTTTGAAACCCCAAGCAGGAGCCAGGTCTGCAACCTGCAGTGACACATGGGATTTGTACCTTGAATCGATTCAATATTTGACAAAAAACAAGCTGAGGCAGTAAGAAAAGTCACCAGCAGTCACAGGACAGCAACAGGGTGCCAAACTCTTGGTGTTGGTGGGACAAAACTGCTTTGGGTCTTTTCAATACCGCAGTTTTTAACCTTCCCTGGACTAAAGGCAATGGTATAGAGCCAGTGGAGTCAGAAAGGAAGTTCAAGGACAAACACAGCTCCTGCCACATAACAAAGCTGTGAATTCAGTCAGCCAACAATGAAAAAAGACAGATTAAACTTGGGGAGCCCAGATCTGTCAAGTGACTGATAAAACCAATGGACTTGTTAAAAATGTCGGTAAAGGAATGTCTTAGTTTGCTAGAAGTGAAAGATACATTTAGGGAAAGGCCAATTTGCACAGATATTTCACAGTATGTTTGTATAGATCTGACATCCTATTTCTACTGCAGACCAGACACGGGGCTGGCCAGATGGTTGGTCTGACTCAGGAAACCTCTTCTTTAGGAAATCTGCTAATTAAAAAAAGTGTTTCAGTGTGTTGCTCCAAGATCTGAATCTGGTCTTGTATCTAAAATTTGAGAGCCTGCTTTGAGACTGTCCCTTCAACAATGACTAAAATGTTTTAGAATTAAAAATTTTAAGTTCATTACATTTATGATCATATCTACTTTTCCCGTGAACAAACAAAAAATAATTCTGTATCAGTAGCTTAGTGAGATTCTGTCCAATTTCATCCATCTGCTGCTTATCATTTGTGCCTTTGTCCATAGGATGTCCAAAAGAACTTCCTTAGCATTGTTGGCTTATTTGTTTTCTACCATAGCAGTGTCTTGAACAACTTGTGGATAATATTAAAATAAATCACTAAAAGCAAAAACTAAAAGTTACTTTGTAATGACATTGTACAAAGGCACAGAACACCCTTAGAAGGCAGATGTCTGCCCACAAGAAGAGATGCCATCACTGTGAACGCGTTGTTGAAAGACATTGACTGTAAAGAATGAAGTGCATTGCAGAACTCAAACCCTGAAACAGTTATAACACCAGAACAGTTCAGAAACAGAAAAATCTTCTAATTACTTTGCCATATACAGTAAAGAAATCAGTACTGTAAATAATTTACTGATTGTATGATTTGCCTAAAGGCTAAAATACAACTGAAGATTCCCTCAAGCCTTGCAATGTAGAAAAATGAATATCAATGACTGCACATAACCTATGGACTACAGGCTAAACATGCAACTGAAGATTCCCTAATGCTTTAAAACATACTCAAACACTCACTAGCTCACCAGAAGAAAAGTCCATGGAATGGGAGCCCAGGCACATAACAATCTCAACAGACCTTTATTGTGAGTATTAGAATGCAGTCAACATTATTGCTATTATAAAAAACAAATCACAGAAGAAAGTATTTTGCTTCTCTCATAGAAGATTTAATCATAGTGCAGTGCTGCCTCTCTCAGAGTGTTTAGTGACAATACACTGACACACGTGGCTACAGCTGAACACAGGAGGCCTGGCCAGTTTTCAGCAAAGGAAGACTGCTGTTCGAAGCAAACAGCAATTGAACTAGCTTTAGTTATCCAGCCCACGGAGTAAGGGAAGGGAACTTCTGTCCAGAATGATTTTTCATGCTAGTTCATTTTCTCCATGTGGTATCCAATTTTTCATCTGGGTTGTTCAGGCTGGTGCAGAATGGCTGCCAAATGCACAATCTGCACTCGGTGCAGTGTATTTTCACCATCATTACATGCTCTGTATTTTGTTTTCCATATACAAACAGATATACACATAGTGTATAATATTTATTGCTAAAGACAGACCCCCACACCCAGTGCCCAGGACATAACAAAACATAACAAACCATTACTGAAGCATTTCAAACAGCCTCTGCAAATTCCTCACCTAAAGCCATATGCAATCAGTACAACAGAAAAAAATTATGAGCTAATAAAATGTGAGAATAGCAAAGGGCATTTCAAAAATGATTAAGCCTCTGACTTTAATAAGCACTCCAAAATTAAGGTGCATATACTGAAACATTTTTAAGCAGTAAAGCAAAAACCTATAGTTCCAGTGTTCTGAACCATCCTGCTTGCAAATAAATGGCATCATTGCACACACCCCCGTAAGACACCAGCAGCTCCACAGAGCTACTAACAGGGCAAGGCAGCTGGGATGGCCTGACTGCTCTTTTGGCTGTGAAGCCCCTGCCTGCAGAGTCCTGCCCACCCTCCACTTGTTGATTTTCACATCAAGCTCCAGTTCAGTTCAGGATCTATTTTGTGACTTTTAAAGTTCCAGTGAAGAAAAATGGTTAGTTTCCCTTCAAATACAAAGGAAAAATAGTGTGGTTTACAAAATGAAAATACTTTCATAATTTTACTGTAATGTTTGAATGACTCCTTTGCATCCCAACCCTCAGTTTGGTAAGGAGTGCTGGAGCCCAACAGTGCCAGTGGGGTTTTGCTGTAATATTAATTCAAGCCTAGTTAAGTTAGAAGCCACATGGGAGTAGAGGGAGATCACCACTTGCGTAAGACAGAAGATGCTTACTCAAAGAACATGGCAAAAACACTTGGAGATTTTGATTATGGTGCACACACTCCAACCGTACACAAGTCCCAGGACACTCTGGAGGCTGTGGACAGAAGAGCTGAAGAGACCTTTCCCCATAACTGCTTCCCACAGCAGCCAGGAAGAACTGGGCATGAGAACAGATGAGTGAAACCCTCCAGGCACCACAGAAACAAGAGTGCAGAAAGCTGAAGAAAGGAGAAACAGATGCAAGTTGCAGAATGAACAGATGAGCACATGTAGAAGCTCAGAGAAAAAATTGAGACAGGTGGCTGTCAGCTGTACAGGATACCTGCACCCATGGAAGAACAGTTTCAATTCTTTGCCACCTAGCAAATACAGGAAGTCTATCAGAAAATTGCAACCCATCTTCTTTGCCTATTTGAAAGAAAACAACAGGCTTCTACCACTGTAAACCACTCCACAGCCGAACAAAGTTCTATGCATCTAAGGCAAAATATGGCCAAAGAATATCCAAAATATGGGCACTATTCAACCTACAGCTACCCAAGGAAAGGGTTAACAGGAAGCATCTTCCAACCCCTTCCCAGTGATATGACCTGAAGTACGTCCATTTTGTAACCAGAACGTGGCAGCCCCATCATGTCATACCAACCACAGCACAAACACTACGTTTCATTTATGACTGCAGTATTGCTGTCCTGCTGCCACCACTGCAACTGAAACATACAACTCCTGATGTAGATGCCTTCGGTATGGTCACAAGTAGGAGCAGGCTTTGCAATCAAATCACCCTGATACCTCCATTAAAAAAACAAACCAACCAACCAACCAACCAACCAACCAACCAACCAACCAACCAACCAACCCTAACTAACCCTCAGACAAAAAGCTGGGCATTCAAAGGCTCCAAAAGTTTGCCATTTAGCTCTGTGAAATCACAAGAGGCTTTTGTAAAATGGCATTTCCCTTTTGTCTATTACTATTTAGAACTCCTATTCACTGAAAGAAGGCTGCAAATTTAAACATTTTGCCTTTCTGTGCACATTTATCAAACAGTCCTTACACTGCCATATACTATTTTTTCCTCAGAGAGGGTCTGTCCCCTCCATCAAACAATGCAATCACAATTCACACCCCAATAAATGATGTTGCAAATAGACTGAGTGTACATCCCTGGCTTACTTAGAGAGGAAGCAGGAAGACAGATGGAAAATTATGCCTACAGGATTAAGATTCTCTCAATAAGGCCAACTAGGAAGAAATACCGGAAAGAGCCAGATCACACTGGGGTTGACTGGCACACAAGCAAAGCAATCAACCGTAGGTTGCATTCTGTGCAAAACACTTAGCATTTTTATGGCACTTGTGTTTAAAAGAAAAGCCTCAAAAGCATCCCAAACCTTTGAATACTTGAGAAACTGGGGACAGAAACTAATGTCCACATGTTACAGACCAGCACCACGACTTGAGGAAGCAAACCCAGACAAGTTTGTGAAACATTCGAGCAGTACATGACGTATCATACACAGCATGGTCCGTAGGGACATCGAGATTGTATTTCTTAGAAGATATGAATGCTTGCAGGGATTTTTATAATACATGACTACACAACGAACATAAAAAAAATACTGAACAGATTGTTTTACTAAGCACAGTCCATCCTGAACAAGGCAGGATCTTGAGGGGCAAAATTACATATTCGTGTAAATTAAGAGGCCATTACACATACAAACAGAAGACACATTAAAGCTGCAAGGGCAACTTCAACTTTGACCTTAGAATTTCCTTTTCAGGATATCATTCCTCCATCTCTGCAGTAAGAATAAAACCTCTGTCCTCCCCCCTGGAGGATGGACTCTCCAAGTCCATCTTCACCTTCAGTAACATTTACAATTATATTACATCACACACATGCACACACATTGCATAATATTGCTACAGTGTATGCTGTATAAATTCTGTAAATACACTCCACTTTGTTTCAAAGTAATTCATCTAGATTTACACTTCTCTTATACAGTACAAACAGTACCACATTCAAGGATATGCAGCAAGTGAATCGTCTATAAAAAAGTCTCACATATCCAAAAGCAAGTAGGTCACTCAGCTAGTCATGTTTGAAGCAGTTATTTAAGCATCAGCTTAAGAGTATTTATTAACAGTTGCTATAAAATGTCAACAACTCCTCAGCTCTTATGTTCTTTCTGTATTACGGAGTTGCCAACCATTCCGTAATTCCATGTTATCACGCAGCTCTGGGATGTCTCCTACAAGCTTGATGTGGGAAGACTTTTTAAATAGCAACCGCTCTGTAACAGGAGTTCTCATTTTGCTTTGGCCATCAGGAGTGATAACTCACTTCAGGTAAGACAGACAGAGAGGAAAGGTCAGGGTAGGTTTACTTTAGCAATGAACCAGCCACGCCGCTTTCTTTCTCAATAATGGTTTTATCATGAAAGTTCAATGCACTGGTTGCAAAATCTTTCCCAGATAATCCATCTTTGGCACATTTTTCAGTTGTATGCATCCTTAAAAGGCATTCCAAGATTTTTTGATGGTCTGTACATAATAACAATCACTTCTTTTTTACATTTTTATGTAGATCAGGAAGAAAAGTGGAAAATGTGGAGTATGCAGAATAGTTTTAATAAACAGTTTTACATACAGTACCTTACATATAGAACAGTGTGTTTGCAAATTTAAATAATTTTTGAATGTACAGTGGCTTGTACTCTTATCAAAAGGTAAATTCAAGTTTACTGTCTATCGGTTCTAAAATGCATTTATACAGATAACTAGAACTGATAAACAGATGTGAGGCATAAAATGTTCAAGTATCTTAATGTCCTCAGTTAAATAGCCTCCTTTTAACAGTCATATTTTACAAATTTCAAAACCTGTACATACATTATTTTCAATTTTAGAAACTGCTTGTTAAAAGGTAACATGAACCACCAGTTCTTGTAGTCTATTGTAATAAAACTAGACATGTGTAGATAGAAATGCGCATGGTATGTATATATGTACATGTGCATCTATACACATATACATACACACAGACACGGATGTAGCACTGGGTACAGCGGAAACTTATCAGCACAGGAAAAGTCCTGGGCTCAAAATCCAACAAGAGCTAACAGAGCAAGTAGGTTGCCTTTGGTTTCATGACATTTTGCTCACTGAAGCTGAAAAAATTTATAAAAACAACTTAGATAAGGTATCTTGTGACTTTTTCCTCTAGTGGTTAAGAATATTCACAGCCACAGACAGTTTTGCTGCTCTTGTCATTCCACATCCCCACTGAGGATGGTCAAGTTTTCAGAGGGCCAACACTAGAATAGAGCTACCCAGAACAAAAATTGTACCTTGATTCCTGAATACTGCTATAGAACATAAAAAAATATAAACTAGATACAATTTTGGATGGATTGCTGGCACCGAGTAGGACTTTGGAAAAAACCTTCGCATAAGTCATAATCAAACTCTCATCCCAGTGATTTTAATACTATTTGGCACATCTGACCACTGTTTGCCACTTCTGTTTTAAAGGAGCCTAGGGGTGCTGTTCTAGGGATTTCTATTTAAAAAATATTTTAAAAGGGAGACCATGACAAGTAATTTTTTTCAAAAATCAAAGCTAGTATGTTTGTTTTCCTGAACATTCCTAAGAGAAAGAAAGAACCTAAAAACCTTCCTTGTAGAGAAGATACAGCTCTCTCTGTATCTACCTTTCACTAGCAAGATAAGAGGATTGCATTTTTAGTCAGCTGAATTCTGCTTAATTAGAAATGTTGCCAAGGGTTTCAAAATAGTAGCATTGCTCTTCATTAAGTTTTTGTTTGTTGAATTTTCTTGTATCTGGGGATTTACTTGTTTAAGATGTTAAAATCCTGAGAAATTGACATTTCTCAGTATATTATAAAAAATTTTGAAGCCTGGACATTGAATATTCATATTTTCAATAAAACAGATTCCTGACTCTAAACTTCCTCTCTTCTTTCTAAAGCTTCAGGCTATTAATGAAATCAGTAAAGAACCAGATAAATGCTCAGCTTTTTGCTGTCTTCCTGTCAGTCTTGTGGCTAATAAGAAAATTCACTGTAAAGAACCTATTTTTACTTCTTTATTCTTCCTTTTGTCATACAGAGCAAAGTGTTGCTATTTGCTGTACTTTTCCCATGTCAATTAAGAGCTGTTTGATACGTCGCTTGAGCTGAGGCAATCTTGCCAGAGGATCTGGTGGTTCCAGTTCTCCAGTGAAATCAAGCCAGCTTTCTAAAACTACAGAAGGAAAAGGAAGAAGTTGATTAGAGTAAGTCTTTGAGAAACAGTTTCCATAAAAATTAAACCTTTCTTTCTTACTTTGTCTTTCATAAAAAGGGAAAATACACTGAGGCTGTGATTTTTATTCAACAGAAGAAATGTTGTTAGGGAAACACCAACTAATTCTGTATTTCTCTTGAACAATCCAATCTTCTGATTTGATTGTTGCTACAAAAAGGTACCTGGCAGTAAATTATACCCTTGGCTCACAATTTACCCTCTACACACATAAAAGCAACTTCAGTTCATGGTCTTCTCTGACAGTTCTGGAACAGAAAATGCAACCCCTTAAACACAAGGTTTGCTTCTGCCACTTTAACAAGCTCCTGTGGACAAGGTCCAGATTACAGAATGATTTTCCAATCTTCAACAAATGTTTTCAAGGAATTTCTCTGCTTGTAGAAATAGAGAGGGCAAAAGGTCAACCCTGTTAGTTTAGAAACACTGCCTAGGAAAAGCAGGGATACTGGAAGTAAAACTGCAAATAGAAATAAGACAATTTTATTTTAATAAGACAATTTTTATTAAAAGATTAATTAAGGACTCCTATGATTAGACTACAAGCTCCCTTAATTACTAGTTTCTACGACTGGCAAGTCATAGACACATGGGCTACAATATTCTCATATACTGTAATTTCATTCAAGTTTTTTCATGAAGACGGAATTGTTTTCATGAAACCACTTGCTTACTAATACATAAAAAAATCAAAGTTGAAGGCACAATAAACACCTTTTTTTCCCCTAAATATTGTCAATTACTAGAACAACCAGGCAAAAATCACTCCAGGTGCAGAAAATGGCATCAACTTTATGATCCATATCTGGACAAAGACTAGACAAGTTATGTAAGCTTTTTGAAGTCTGAGCCTGAGCTCAGGGGTTCTGTGTGCTTGAGCTACTTTATTGGGCATTGAAAACTTGTGGAAGGGCATGGGGAGATCAAGGGTACAAGCTCT
This sequence comes from Aleadryas rufinucha, assembly GCA_013397815.1. Taxonomy (NCBI): domain Eukaryota; kingdom Metazoa; phylum Chordata; class Aves; order Passeriformes; genus Aleadryas; species Aleadryas rufinucha. The sequence goes on from VZTH01011698.1 coordinate 477,686, forward strand.
GCTTATAATTCTTAGACCCAAATTTGAACAGAATACTTAAAAATCCATCCTCAGTGCCTCAGGTCACTTTGAACACATTAGTCATGAGAGATGCTGCTACAGGTATATTAACAAGTAATCTGGCAATGAAGTTACCATCAACTTCTTTTTCAATCAGGTCCATTCTGCTGGTGACTTCATTCTGTACATTCTCTATATGGGTGAGGAGATTTAGCTGCCATTGAAGATGTGTATCCACTTGTTCTTCTGAGCCTTTTCTTTCATTACAAACAAACACAGTGTTTCCTTCAGCAGAATTCTTCATAGGGGCAACAGAAAGAAAAAAATTGCCATTTAAGATTATTTTTTGCTTTGTTTTAATTTTTGGTGTTGATTTCAACATTTGAGTCACATGATAAATTCTGCTGGCTTAGAACTGTACTTCTGCATACATGACAAAAAGCATACTCAAAAAGCCACATACCATGACACATCAACAGACTAAATCAAACAAAATGCAAATTCCACATAAATAAGCTTCTATACCTTTTGCCTCATTTCCCTAATGCTGAAGTTTATCAGCTCAAATACTTTGTACTTCTGTGCCCTTTTTATATAAATAGAAACTTAAATCATGAAGTGCTGAACTGCACAGGTCTACTGCCACCAAAAATGTGCAAAATCCTAAGGTTTGTTTCCATGGAAAACTCCCTACAATGCAGTAGTAGCCAAGATGTCAACAGTCACTATTTTGTACAAATAAGCCAGACATCCTATTTCACAGAATCCCAGAATGGGTCAGGTTGGAAGGGACCACAGTGGGTCATCTGGTCCAACCTCTCTGCTCAAGCAGGATCATCCCAGAGCACATGGCACAGGATTGTGTCCAGACGGTTCTGAAGTATTTCCAGTGAGAGAAAGACTCCTTAACCAACCTCTCTAGGCAATCTGCTCTGTTTGCTGATTAAGGCAAAAAACTTCTCTTCCTACCTGCTATGACCCCACCGACCTTCCAAGTACAAGTCTGGGACAGAACTGAACATGTTTGGGGACAGTTACAGTAACATGCAGAGTTATGCAAACATAGTATCTGAGCAAGATTGACTTCTTTGAAATAATTAGTACTTTCACAGCAAGCCAGAGATAATACACCAGCTCCTAATCTTTCTATATTTGATGTTTCAGCTACTGAATGGAAGTAGACCAAATTTAATGTGTTAAAATGCTCAGCATCTCCAGTAATTAGCAGGATTAGCAGCTTCCATTTTATATCCACTATGCCTTCATATCAATGAAGCTCTTTCACTATTGAAGATTCTCTTTTAAGGACTAGAATGCCAGATACATGTGCTCACACAGTGTCAGTTCATGTCAAATGCCAGAGCAAAGAGTGACTTTAATTGTATTAACACACTTCTCTGAAGAGCTCAAGCTAATTTTCCACACCACATAAGAAAGAAATAGTGTTAGGTCTGTTATTAAAATATTTTTTTCTCCAGTCAAGTATGGGAGGAGTGAGAAGAGAGGTAAAGAAGAAAATAGGAACGGATGGATTTTAAGTTACTACTTAAGCAAAAAAAAAAAATCTAACTTTCATTTTAAGCTTAAAATCAGTTAAAAAAACCCAACCAAACAAATAAAACTGACTGACCTGAGGGCAGCTTTATTAGCAAGTCGATGAGACAAGTGTTGTTAATACTCATAATGTTCATTAAAGGAGTTAAAATTATGTATCAGAAATAGATTTTATTTGAAAGATATGAGAGTTTTGATAATTTTATGATATTTACAATCTCTCTTCTCTGAAGACATCAGGTTTGTTTCCACAGTGTTTTCAGTATTCAAACTGTTAGTAATCTTATGAAAAACATTTCCAATATAAATAAGAAATGCTCTATTCCAGTTTTCAGACCCTGTCTAAAACCACAGGAATGCCATTTTTCCCTTGCTGTATAAGGATTCAAGTCCATAATTCTAAAACCAAAGTCATCTTTCAGTCTGCTTCAGTAAGTTAGAGAAAATTTCAAAGCTAAGTAACTTAATATCTAAATAACATCATAAATGGTTTTTTTTTTCCTTCTAATGACTTCTGTATTTATTCAAATGGCTAGTAAATCCTTCTTGAAAAAAATCACAAAATCCAGGTTCTCCTCTAAGCTATGGGATCACTGTAGGCCATAAGGGAGTGATGGCAGGAGAAGAGTGCAGGATAGAGCTTGCAGACAAGAAGTAACAGTAGGTTCAGGTGGGGAAGGCTTGTGCTTTCAGAAGCAAAACCAAGGAAAATAAATACAGTTTAAAAGATAATACATAGCCCAAAAAGGGACTTGAAAACAGTCAATCCAAACAGTGTTTGTAAGAGAAAAGGAAGTATGTAACAGAACAGCAGATTAGGGTAAGACAAAACAGTATGGAAAACTACAATATTCGAGGCTCTGAAGAATGCTATAAAGGAAAATTCAAAACCCCAACCAAACTCTGACAAGGAGAGGAGAAAAGGCACCTTAGAGAGAAGTCAGATCATTTAAAAATGGTCCTTCAGTGTCAGTTTTAAGGTGAGTGCAAACAGGTTCATGGAGAAATCAAGGAGAGCTCTTCCATGCCCATCATGTTTAGGCAGAAAGCCTTATTTTAGTACCAAGGCTGACTACTGGCAAGGTGATTAAGGTGTCCCCAAAGGAAAGAACACTCAAACCAAGAAGAGATCTGTTTGGGACAGTATCAAACAGACGACCTAGCTTTTTAGAAATATGCTTGAATCTCTGAAGGAAATACTAGTTTTGTTTCACTGCTCATGCATATTTTCCTTTAATTCTAAATGTCTTTATACTATTTATACTATTTACAATGACAATTTAAACTGCAGTTGAAAGGCAAGTGTATTTGACACTGCTGCATGTCTCCTTACTACAAACCTGAATATAGGTGCAATTTAGCATACAAACAGGCATTTCTAACTAGAATGAGCCAAAAAATTCCCCATTCAGACTATACAGCTTACATGCCACATTTATAACTAAAATTAAAAAGAAAAAAGATGTATCATACTCATTTCTTCTACACCAGAAACTGTACTTCAAAAGAGGGATGAGTTGGACAATTTATCCTCACACAGTTGGTATTGAAGAAAATAGAAAGGTTTGGTTCTCTTTGGTTTTTGCTTAGAGAACTCTCCACTAAAATGAGATTAACAAGTTTCATACCTTTTCCACCAAATAATGGACTCAAACCATTTATGTAAAAATGAGAAAGATGTTTAAACAGCAAAATATAATCCTGACTAAAAATGTTTCATTAGAAGAAATATGCAATATAGAAGACTGAAAAGCAGTTGCCCATGAGGTGAAATTAGTTGGTCAGTAAATCATTACTTGTGGATGGCATTCTAGGTAGTGCTGCTATCAAAAGAAGAACACGGTAAAATAATAAACACTATTAAAAACCCCTTGGTTTAACAAGCAACAACAAAAAACCCCCTAAAATATGTAGATAACCAAACTCGGAAAAAAAGGGAAACCTGTCCCATTTTCCTCACCTTGCAAAAACCAAGTAAGCTGTTCCAAGACCCTGCATTTTAAGAGCAGGGTTCTTTTCTCTCAAAACGTAACACTGAGAATAAAGTTTTAGCATAGGCAATACTTTAACCATATTTTGTATTTCATACACCAGCTGAAATGAACATACTTCACCTGGAAGTATTTCAGTGATCCAACTTTGCTTCCAGTAATTTCTGCTGATTTATTTGACAGAATATATTGACTTACAGCAATAAACATTTTTAAATACCTGTATGTACTTCAGTTTTATCAGATTGAACATACTTTTCCAAATAAAATTTCCCAGATGAAGAATGATACTTACCTGCTCATTCATGCCACCATCTTTAAAAGAATATTGTAAACAGTTTTTATTCTCTGTGTGATATTCCTGATCTTCCTCAAAGCTACTTGTGTCTTCATCATCTGAGCTCATAGGGTCAGTGACTGCTTTGTAGTCTTGACTAAAACTCTGTGGTTTTTGGTAACTGTGCTCACTTGTAATATATGTTTCTTCCATCTTCTGGGGTATACTGGGTGGCTCTTTATGGTTTTGACTATGACACGTCCTTTCAGCTGGATTAACAGCATCCTGCAAAGTCACTAATTTTTTCTCTACCCCAACAGTTCTTTGTTCTTGTTCTTTTCTCACCCCTGAATAAGCCCAGAGATGAAGGTCTGGGTGATGCTTATTTCTGCAATGAAGGGGAGGAAAAAAAAGCAAGTTATAGAGAACACCACTTAGGGCACTGAACTATCTAGCATCCAATTCTCCTAGATCTTAGCTACTGATAAACACCATTATCAAACATGAAGTATTCCTAGGTCATTCATCAAGATAAATCTAGAATGTCCCTTTAACACAAAATTTACCAAAAAAAATCACTGGAGGGTACTCCACATCTTGCACTTGAACTATGTAAAATATTATACAAGAAAGAACTTCAATGTGAGAGAAAAATGCGTATGGAATAATGGTAGTCTCTGCCACCCAAAAATATAAAGCTGGAAAATAAACCCTGGACTGATACTTACTTCAGTATCCCAATCTTCAGCTGCAATCCATGCAGTATTTCAGTTACCCCATATACATCTGCCAGTAGGTGATGTGTTGACACAATCTTTTTGGCATTAAGGTGAGAGTAGTTCTCTTTCAAAAACGATAATCCACACATGTGTCCATTGTTTAGCCAGTCTTTGTCATAGAGATATTTGGCACTCCATCTCTGTCCTGGGGTAAGCAAGAAACAAATTGAGGGCCATCTAAAGCCACAGGAGAATTATATTTACAAATAGAGTGGCTATAATTATGTGCTGTACTTGCCTAAATATCTCCTAACATCATGAAAGGATGACTCAAGAGCTTGCTATTAATATATTAAAATTTAGTTTTTGTGGATTAAGAGGAAAGTCTTAAAACTTATGAGAACAAAAATAAGCCTGAAACCTCAAGACCCCTCTAAATGGCATCTGAAATTAACATCTAATCATCTTTGCAATCAAACTATATTATATTAAGATCTGTGCTGTTATCAAAATAACCACCAAAAAAAAGTTTACATTGGCATTTTATTTTTCTAAATACTGCAACTTGCTTTTTTTTTTAAAAAAAGAAAGCCTAAGTTACCAAGAGAAATGTTAGAGAGTGGATTTTATATGGACATATCCAAAACACCCAGTTTGTTTCTAAAAGACAAATGTTTTGCTTTAATACTGAAGTCAATATCTGTTTATTAGAAGCTAGGAAAAAGCTTCAGGAAAAGCAGATATTTCAAAATTATCTGACAGTAGAGCTTTCACATTCTCCTTTGAGGTGCCTTTCATCAGACTTCTAGAGAGAGTATTGATGTATGTGGGCCTCAGGTCTCCCCTCCTATGGGTAACAGTCCCCAAGCCAACCAGCAGGAATGAGTATTTAGCTAATGTTTCTACAGTAGCTAAATAACTACTAAAAAACCCAAACAAATCCAAAAAACCCCCATAACAAAACAAAAACCAAAAAAGCCCACCCAAAACTAGAAATGCATAATGCTAATTATTGCAATGTTATTGTTTACAACAAGGAACCCAGACGGACTGACGGCAATATCTTACACTTGATTTCAAATCATACTATCATGAAATACAGAACAAAGAACGGGTTGATGGAAGCCCTTCATACCTTTTAGGAGAATACCCTGTCTATCTCCTTTTTGCCCATTATCCCAATACACTTTAAAATACTGACATTGAGAATGACTTTTTTCTCCTGACATAGAAAGAAAAGAAGTAATGGTTAGGAAGGGAAAGGAGATAAAAATTAGGGACACAGACTCTGCATAGCAGGGGAAAACGAAGTACCTAATACAGTGCAGGGAAAGAACACAAGACAAATTAGCTGGGTTTAGTAAGAAAAAGCTGGGCTGCTCAAAGAGACACCACATAGAACTACCAGACAAGACTCTCTACCACCAGTTTCGATTCACACTAGGGCATATGGAATCAGCTCTATTTTCCTAATATTTCATCTCAAAAATAGCCCATAAAAACCCTGCAAACAATTTTTGTATTTCACTTCTTAAATTTAGAATGAAAGTAAATTTGAGGTTTTTGTCTCATTGCCCTTTTGAAACAGCTGGAGTGCTGGATATTTCACCAGAAGACAGGCATGTGCATTTGTATCAACTGTCAGAAGAAAATACAAAAAACTTTCTTCCAAATTAACATCTTGCTACTCAAGTGTATCCAATTTAAAAGTAAACAGCTTTCCTTGTTCTTGCAAATTTAACCTAACTATCTAAAGTTCAACATATGCTGTTTGTGCACTATTGTTTACTATAAGATGTGCTAGATTTTTCTGCATTTTAAATATTCAGTTCCACACTTTTACACAGTTCTGGGCAAATGTAAACATTTTAAATTGCAATTACTATGAAATGCCATCCACAGCATATTTGAGTGTACTGTGGTACTGAGCCTTTTCCTCTAAGGAAATATTTAAACGAACAAATGTGATTCCAAGTATTGGCAAAACAGATCCCTGAACAAAAACGATTTCTTTAGAAAGGCTTTCCAGACTACACCAACATAAAAAAGTGCTAAGGTTTGGGGAGAATTAAGTTCCAACAAGTAAAACGATGGTAACTGAGTTCATGGATAAGATTTAGCACAGCTGACCATGATGTTACTAACACAAAAGTAAGTTTCTGCTCAGAGCCAAACTTAGAATCACTTGCCCCAAAGAAGCGTTACACATAACACAGAACACACAAAGCTTAAACAATTTAAGCAAATTCATAACATATCTGCTCAAAAATCCCAAGCAGAGCTGCAGATAAAGGTGGTTTATCCATACCTGGTGGATCTCTGCAGATGTAACAGATGTACTGCTCTGGAATGCTGTCCTCCAACAGTCCCATGCATACACTGTGCTGCCAACACAAGCATTCTTCACACTGATATCAGAAAAAAAACAACAAAAGCAAAAACTAAAACTGAGACAAGTAAATGCAAAAACTCAGAAGCTACTTCTTGTATCATCAAAATGCAGAGAACAGCAGTTTAATTTAAATAGCTAGTTTGAGCAAGATTATTTTAGTTGGGCAATTTGTGCTTGGGTAAACAAAGACATCAAGCTAAAAAAAGAGCTCTAGATCTGAAAGTTACCTCAACCACAAATTCCAGACTGGGAAAAAAAAAAAAGAAACTGAAGATGTAATATTTAATAGTATTTTATTACAACATTCAGTATTTTAGCACCTACATATTTAGTAGTGAAACGTAAGACAGGAGTACAATATTATAGTAAAGTAGAAAGATAATGTAATACATTACAGCATAACAGTGAAAAGTAGAAAACTCTTCAGTTTAATTATTTATATTTACAAAGCATCTCTCCAGTGCGCTAGAAAGATGTGCTTTTAATATCACACCAATGGAAAATCTAAAAGAAAAAGAAAATGAAGAGAAAATGAAAGAGGAGAAACAAGAGAACAGGAGAGCAAAATAGAAGTGGTAAGACATGAGAGCCTAGAAACAGCAAACTGGTTGCTCTCAGTGACACAAGCATGAAGAGGAAAAATCAGGCTGCCATTGGACTTCAAAAACAGGCAGGAAACTACCTCTTAAAAAGATATTTCCCTTTCTCAACTCTGTGCTTGCCAGTGTTTTAAATATCTGCTGGCTCACTGCTGAAAATCTCCCCTCTTTGCTTTGACATGCCTTTGAGCATCAACCCCTTCAAAACACCGAAGTCACCTTTCCTCCTGTCACTACAGCTGCAATATCCTCTCCCATCTCCAAAGATTGCTACACCAGTTCATTTTTCCACGCTGTCACTGCAGCTGAGCTCCTGCTCAGTTCCTCCAACACAGCACTGTAATTCAATCTGCTCCCAGAGAGATCCTGTGTGCCCTCCATTGCCAGGGCTCTGTCAGTGTCACAAGAGTAAGTCCAACAACACGACAGCCCTACTTGTTTCCTTTAAATCTCCACTAAAAGGCTCCATACTGTCAACAGGAACTGTACCACAGTAATACTTGAATACAAACCTGTTTTTTGAATGGGGGTAAAAAACACAGCAGGTTCATGACCTTTTTAAAGTTATTGACAACCAAGTTCTTCCTTACTGCTTTTTCCATCTGATTTAATCACTGCATTATAAATTCCTTGAGGAAAAAAACTTGAAATTACTTATGGATGGGAAATGCTCTCCTCATTGAAGAACAAAGAAATAAGCAGCAGGAGTTGCAATCCATCAACACCTGAATGTTGTGCAGACACGGTATACTCTTCTTCCCTTTTATCTATAGCAAGTTAAGACGCAAATTCCCAGCAGTTTCTAAAACCTGGTAGTGATAACCAGTGGGAGAGAAGTCCTATTCTAAAGATGACACACACATCACAGTACTGACAGTATTTAATGTCTGCACAGGAGACATGTTGCACACAGAGGAGGGACATTTACAGTGAGCAGAGAGGTTTCTACAAGTGGTACTGCAAAGCACAAGAGCCAAACCAGAAGGGCTCGTGTAATCAAGATGGTCTGGGGAACAGAAGCAATGGTCTGTGTGTGGCAAAGGATACTTTATTCCAAATTTATCAGCTGACTATAAAGAAAAAGGTTACCTTTCCTTACAAATTTGTCCTACGTATCAAATTGCTAAAGAAACCCCATCCTAGAGCAACAGCTCTGCATCCACTGAACAGAGGCAATCCAAGTGCAGAACAAAGAAACATTTTGTTCTCGTTCATTTATGTACAGCTCTCTACATAATTTCATTCTGCAACACATCAAAAGGGCACCTTCACAAGCAAAACATTTGCATGGAAAATGTAACTCCACACACCAAACTTCTTTACCTGAATCATAAAGCCATTTTCTTCATCAAGTTCACAAATGCATCTAACAATTTCATTGAGAGCATCATCTTCATCCTGAGACTCTTCAAAGTTAGTTGAATCAAAATCCTGATTGTATTCGTCACCACTAAGTAACAAACTCTCTGTGGAAGAATCGTCCAAGAACTCCACATCTGAAAGGTCTAATAAAAATAAATACATGTGAAACTGTGTGTGGTGAGACACAATAATTCACAGAAATACAGGGAGTTTTGACAGTTAAAAATCTTAATCTGCATTAGCAAAAAAATCGCTCTCAAACTCACTGCTGCTATATGAGATTTCAAGATGAATTCTGCAAAGCGCCTTTAACGTGCTCTCCTCAGATGCAGCGCAGCAACACTTAACCAAAGCAAGTACAATGTAGAACAGCTTGAGGAGTGTAAGCATTTTGATTTAAACAGATGAAGGATAAATCAGTCACTGTATTTATAGCTACAATCCCAAACATAAACCAAATTATTTCCTTTAAAATTCTCTTTCTTAACAAATTAAACCTATGAACTGAAATTTGCTGTTCATTCAACCTACTTTCTCCACTAAGGTCAACAGACAGGATAGCTCTTGGATACTGGTACGAAGTGTTCTTCTCTGAGAACATGCTGCGCAAAGTCAGAGAGCTGCCCGAGGACCGCGTTAAGGGAGAGGAGCACCTGTCCAGGAATTCAACAGAACTGTCTTCATAATCCGAATAATCTGAAAAGTTAAAAGAAAAGAAGCCACTCTTACAAAAGTCAAATTCATGACAAATGCAAAAAAACCCCGAAAGAGTATTGTGTATAAATTATACTGCAGCATTATGTTGACAAGTAAAGCATATCAACGCTGAGGTATCAGGATGATGAAACTGTAAATAAGAAATGGCAAAAGCTCTTAGTAATATTTTATTGTAAAATTTCCAGTACAAAACATAATCAAGTTTGATAGATAAAAGAAGCATCACCAATTTTAACTCCCCCATCTCTGAATGTACAGAGGGGTGATTTTTCCTAGAATATTATGCAGTCTTCTTTTTTCCACAATTCATCCTGCACCATCTGCTATCCTCAGAGATGCTGCTGGTGACTTTCTCTTTTGCCTTAGGTCTGCTTGCAGCTCTACCAGCATTGCTACCTAGAAGCAACCACAGATGACCCTGTCAGATTAAGTGATAAGAGCTTGTCTGCACCTCTACAAAGGAGCACAGGGAGCTCAAAGGAAATCGTCTTTGAATCTTCCCAGGCCCATCCCAGGAGACATCAATGGGCCACATAATCCCTGGGATGGGCTTGGGAGTATCCCAGGAGAGTACATATACACAGGCTCAAAGGAGGAGGATGAGGAGGCAAACAACAAACACACCCTGGCCAGGCCCCTCTCAAACTTACCCAGCAGCCCCACCACCTCCATTATCCATGCATGAAACCCATCACAATGTGTTACCCACAGCAACTCTCTGGATCATCTTCTGGACTAAGGGCAGTTGCAGCCCAGTGGGCTGCCAGTGGGGGCCACAATGGGATGTGGGGAAAAATCATTTTGGGTTTGCAAATTACTTACTATGAAATGTTTAGAGAAAAAAATAAAGGGAGGGAAAATGGATGGACTGAAGTGATTTGGGGAAGAACGGTTACGGGGAGAACAGAGGAATAACAGGATACAAAAGGCCAGTTATGCATTAAGAGTTTTGTGGTCAGTATACTTGTCTGGCCATGCCCTGCATCCAGTCTGTGCTGGCAGAGGTTGTTAAGTCTCCCTCCTCTGAGCCATTGAGAAGTTGTCTGGACATAATCCTGGGCAACCAGCACCAGGACAAAGGGGGTTGGACCACTGCACCTCCAGAGGTCTCTTCCAACCTCAGCTATTCTGTGATTCTTATTAAATCTCAATTCCATCTCTCACATGGTGGAGGGGCTCTCCGTTCAGGTGTGTACATGGTCTGTCTGCCAGCAAATGGAGTAGCACTGTAGGTTGAAAGGTCCACGTGTCTGTGGTGCCAGCACCCAGACTGCAGTGACTGCAGTGACTGCAGTGCCAGCCCCACGCCAGGGATCTCTGGTCACAGAGGCCCAAGAGCTCATGCTACAGCACCTGCAGCCAGTCCAAGTGTCTGGATCAAGCTGGACCAGCTGATGAAAAGGTGAAATGGCCTGGGAGTAAGGGGTCAGTGGGTCTGCAAGGGCGAGCTCTGGGTGGAAGTGCCTCTCTAAGCAGGAGAGCTGGCCAGGGTGAGGGGCTCTGGGGACCCAGGGAGCCCTGGCCAGTGCTTGGGAGTGTGTGAGAACATGCATGGAAGTGAGAGTGTACTGCAGTGGGGCTCCTGCCCTGTGAGCTCGTATCTGCAGGCACCAGAAACTGGAAAGACTGGGATCCAGAGGAGCTACTGGGCAGCCAGTGTATGAGCCTACCTGTTGCAGACATCCCCCCTGTACTTATATATCTTTGTATTCTCTTCCTGCTCAGCCTGAGAGAGCAGGATGAGACTGTTATAGCACACACACAAGCACAAACACCACCATGTGCTTCTGCCTGCTGGTCATACAGTGGTACTGACATTTATATTGATACCAGCATCATATCTTTTCCTCTAATATAAACTATTTTCAAGTCTCAAGAAACACCTTTCCCTAATCATAATGACTGGAGAGACTGTCCTAGGAAAGTCATGTACCTGCAAATCATTGAATAGTTGGGGTTGGAAGGCACCTTAAAGATCATTCTGCTCCAACCGCCCTGCCATGGGCAGGGACACCTTCCAGTAGACCAGGTTTTTCAGAGGCCCATCCAACCTGGCCTTCAACACTTCCAGGGATGGGACAGCCACAGCTTCTCTGGGCATCCTGTCCTGGTGGCTGACCACCCCCACAGAAAAGAATTTCTTCCAAATATCTAATCTAAATCTATCCTCTTTCAGTTTAAAACTGTTACTCCTTGCCTTATCACTATACTCCCTTTAAAAAGTCCCTCCTCATCTTTCCTGTAGGTCTCCTGTAAGTACTAGAAGGCTACGACAAGCTCCCTTCTCGTTTCTAGGCTAAACAGGCTCTCAGCCTCTCCTCATAGGGGAGGTGCTCCAGCCCTCTGACAATCATTGCGGCGTTCCTCTGGACCCACCTGAGCATGCCCATGGCTTCAATCAGTAATTACGAGCAGCTACCCATAAAACTTAGTACTTCAAACATAAGCAAGTAATCAGATTACTGCACTTTCATCCTTCTGTAGGAAGCATTCCTGCTTCCACCTGTAATTCCTGCTATGGGTTCCACAATATCCGCTCCTAGATAACCTTCCATGAAGTCACTTTCCCCTGTACTGTCTCTGCCCAAAGCACACTATCTCCAGCATCTCCCAAGTGTATTCACTGTAGTCAACACAAGGAGCAGCTGAGTTGATTACTTCATGCTGCATGGCTTTCAACCTCACTGCAACACAGCAGCAGTACCAGTAACAGGCATTACCTACCTTCTGCTACACAGGGGTTTCATACAGTCAGTAAATCATACACACACTTGGAGCACAAAAACCAGTTTTTGTTGGGGTTTGTTGGTTTGTCTTAAAGCCTTGTGCAAAACTTAATCTCGGGTACACAATGTACCCATTCCTTCTACTTCCCCAAAATGCCTCAATTTCATTTCAAACAAAAGGAGCATGCCTCATACTGTTACACATCTATCCATACCTGGAGTGGAGTAACCTAGTCCTGGAGAGAGAGTCCTGTTTCTTTCGACAGATGGGCTTTTTCAGGGTCAGACACTGGAGTCAGAATCCATCAGAGTATTTTCATTTTTTCCCCAGTTAAAAAAAAATCCAGATTGAATACTTCTGGATTGCTAAACCCAGATTTTCACAAGATGAATTTGCAAAGAATAAAACACTCAAGTTTTACTGACACTGCTTTTTGCATCTGGATTTAAGATTTCTATTTGTTGAGGCATTGGGCATATTTTCTTTTCATATTTACAAACACTGGATAAGACTCTTAGAAACTGGAACCTAAATATGGTACCTCTGCCAAGTTTCTAAGTTTCAAGACAAGCTGGCAAAAACACCACAGGAATAAAATGATGAGATAAAAAACAAAAAAAACCAAACCCCAAAAAAACCCCCAAACAAACAAACAAACAAACAAACAAAACCACAAAAAACCCCCACAATCCACCTTATGACCACAAGAAGATAAAACCAAAGAACAATAGTGGGCACATACCTAGCATTTATCAGTATCTTCTTGCAAATATTCAGATGCCTTCTCAGTGCAAGTAAGAAGCTCCCAAAGATTTTTAGGTAAAATAAGCAATTGAAGTTTATAGCTTAAAATTATATTACTCCAGTATAAAGATGGTGAAGTACACAAAACCTACAATATTGCAATTCACACTCAAGCACTCCATAATCTGGAAGCATTTTCATGTTATAGCACAAATTTTGGACAGAGAAACACATAATCCACAAACATAATACCCATTTGTCGAGGCAACAGACAAGGCTGTTATAACAGAGATGCCAACCTCAGCTGTTAAGGATTAACTGTTAAAGAGGGGGTGCATTGCATACAGTAAATCACTGAAATTCAGCAGCAAACGAGATACCAGAACAATTTAAATGTCCAAGCAGAATAGGCAGGACCTGTATACAGAGCTTCAAATGAAGAATTTACAGAGATGAAAACAATAAGCATATATTTTTGAGGAAGAAAAAACATCTATGAAAGATGTGTGTCTATCACATAGAGACAGGTTATAAATACAAGAAAAAAAGAAGTCACAGACCCAAGTGTCCTTTTCATATTTAACCCTAAAACTTACTCTTGGACATGTCTGAAATATTACATTTATATTGTTTACAAACAAGTTTTACTAATGCTAAAAATACACTGGGTGGTTTTACTTTCTTTAAAAAAATATAAATTGAACTTACCATGCTGCTTTGATTTCTTCTTTTTTTTCTTCTTCTTTTTCTGTTTTGGTTTATGATCTTTTTCTTTCTTCTCCTTTTTCTCCTTTTCTTTTTCTTTCTTTTTAGCTGAAATAAAAATTAAACCATTTAAAGCAGCTTAACCTAAACAAGGCATTCAAAATCAAATGCTCTACTTGTCTAGTCAGATCAAAATGATTCAGTTAATTTACCTGATCTCCTGGGCACATCTCTTATTAATAATTAGTATAATGGTTCAAAGAAATCTCATTTGACAAATAGTATTTTATCATTTTAAGTATTGCAAAGCAAGATATCATAGCAGAAAAAAATACAGCAAAGTACACAAAGTAAGTAATATCATATAAATAGCTTGTAACTTCTATTTTACTTACAGTTTATAACAAAAAGATTTGGGCAAGAGAAAAAGCTTTCACAAGTGCAAAATTACCAATTATAAAGGCTACATTGTCCTAAAATGACATATTAGGCCTACAGAAAGACATTTGAAGGAAATTTCAATATCACAAATCTGCTGCTGCTGTCAGCACTCTGCACTATACAGTGGCATCCTCATAGAAAACTGATTCTGACTCGAATTTGACACATTTTTTACGCTGCAGTTCACTTTTAACCACTGTTGGTATATACATGAGGACAAGTACTTTGACCCTGAAAAATTCTTTTTATCCTGTTAATTCTCCCCAGACAAAACACATCCCACATTTTCACTCTATAATCATTTCTTAAGTTATCAGCAGGGAGACAAATAACAAGGAAATTAACTTGCTAAAAGAAATAAGCCTCAAAGTCAGCATTGTTTCCTGCACACAAATTGGAGCAGTCTTATCTTCTTGAGGAACACAGAGACAAAACTTTTACCTCCTGGAAAAACAAGGCAGAACCACTTCTGAATTCTTGCTGGACTCTAATAATTTATTTTATTTTGAACACAGGATAAAACCAGAGTCAATTTATATTTTATTTCATAAAATGCCAAATGTTTTGCTAGCAACCCTTGTTTGCTCCTCCCATCTCAAGTCTGACAGTACAATGAAAGAGCCAGTATTATTCATTCTACTAAAAAAAACCCCAATCAAATGAAAAACCAGAGGCAGTGGGCCTCTTACAGGTATTTTAGGATCCCTCAAAATCCTTGCTATGGGCACTTTCATTTTATCTTACAAATTATTCTTCTATTACAAACCTGTCGTATACATAAAAACTCTTTTTAAGACCTTAACAAACAAAAAGTGCAGCTAGGCCCAGGAAATATTTTATGCTTTTACATCTGCTCTTCAGAGACATGAAGTGTTAGAGAATTTTTCCTTTTTTTCCTAAAAATAATATTGCTCTCTACATACCATATGTTGAAGAACTTTTCTCTTCCAGTTTTCCTTTTCTTTCCATTCTAGCTGCACCTGCAAATTGAAGAATATATGACATAAGGCCAGTGTCTGGCTGATGACCTACTTTCTTGTAAAAGTCATTAGACTGTAAAAAATCCTAATGGCACACAATAATAAGAAATATACAAACAACACAATTATTTTTAATGTCATTTTACAATTATTTTTATTGTCTAAAGCACTGGAAACAAAAAGTATTGTAGTTTACCAACTTCTGAATGCTTCTCCTTCTCAATCACGTTCTTTAATATTTTCTCCTTCAGACTCTCAAAACATTTCTCCTTTATGGGCACAGAGCACTGTATCTCTGTCCCTTCAGAGCTCACTGATGTGGAAGACCTCTTTTTTTTACTATTCCCTTTGGGTAACTTGAGACTATTGGTTAAAGGCATTTCCAGATGCAAGGCATGTACATGGGACGAGGGTGCTGAAAACAAGAAGATGGATTTACTCGGCATTCCATACGGATTGCAGCCGGCCAGGGCTGGGTAAGATCACTGAAATGTCAATATTGGTCATATCGTCATCACACTTAACAGATAATTACTGCATATGAATGCCTAGATCTTAGTCTTACATACAAGACAATACATGCCACTGAAGGTTTCTTTCTATGTTTTGGAATTTGCACTCGCTTTTAAACTGCCTGTACTGGCTAAAGTGCGCTTTTGCTGACACTTTTAAGCCTTTTTGTTTCCTTTTTTTTCACTGTAATAGAGACCCACAACAAGAGTAACAGTTAAAGCTGCAGACACTGTCAATATCATTTAAGTTAATGCTCCATTAATTTAAAAGAAAAATTAAGCTCTGGTACAACATTTTTAGTCCTATGTATAAAACATTTCTGGTAATTGAATTTTTCATTTATTTTAATATTTAAATAATTTGCTTTCATTAATCCACATTTGAATTACATGCAAAAGTACTGTGATTTGTCAGAATTCAGCATCATATACTGACAATTCTTATCCTGTACTATTTAGAAAAGTTTATTCAGTGAAATATTCAGTTGTTTTTTCAGCTCTTTATCTGATGCAAGTTAGGAAGTAACAAACTGAAAACAAAACAAAACTGAAAATATAATTTTCACTGCTAATATTTATAATCATTTTAAAATAATCAAACTAGAATAAAAGTTATTTATAAAGAACATTATTGAGGTAATTCAAAACTCTCTATTACTGTGTTCATCAATATTGTGAGAGCTTGAAGTTTCACATAATTGTAATTAGGAAAGCCTAATTTTTATCAGAGCCTTGAGAACATTTTAGGACCATGCCAAGGACATACTGTACAAAAATGCAGCTCTGTGAAGTCATAAGGGGTTCACGTTTTTCCATGCCAGCTGTAAACACCTGGAGGCACCAGTTACCTTTGCTGTCTCTCAGCAGAAGACCCCAACAAAAGCATTACCATGTTAAAATTGCTATTGGTCAAGACATTCAACAAGATAAAATATGGAGCTGATCTGGAATGCATTAAATAAGCAGCATTAAGATAATTTAGTAAATTCATTAGTCATAAAAGGATTCTGGGGAAAAGGCAAGAACACTTCAGGGCTGACCCTGTACAATGGCCTTCCCAACTTGGACAGACCAACCCAATTCTACCGGGATACAGCACAGCTCACACAACACCCACTCCCACTCCTATGAGCCTTCCTGGGAACACAACCAAAATGCCACCAGTCAGAAAGCCACAGGGCCAGCAAGAGCAATAGAAAGTGGTGCATCACCTCTCACACCACCCAGCACTTTTAAATGGCAGACATCCCCAGCTGCAGGACAGCTCTGTATCGTGCAATCCAGGCAGCAGCAGCTGCTCAGTTCTGGGTGCTGGGTCCTGCCCCACAGCACGAGCTGCATCACCACAGCTGGGACTACCTGAGTCTTCCCACTGCCTCAAATCAACCACCTCATCTAAGACCATAATCCTTTTAAGACTAATTCAGGCTCTTGCCTTTGTCTGTATTTCAAGTGCATTTAGCTTGCTGGGACACTTATCAACACAAAACACTATCCAAATTATTCCTTTCTTGAGTTTCCTAATTACCATTTGTCTCTGTTACAGGACTGAACTGCTCTGCCATCTGTAGAGCAATAAGTATATTTTAGCACATTAGTAAAAGAAAAAAGTGACACTTTCCCACATCATCGTGCTATCAACGTCTTGTCTCATTTCTAAAAAGAGCGCAAAAGGATCACCCAAATGCACGTAATTCAGTCAGGTCACTGCCATTTTGATGAAAAAATGTGAGAACACTCCATCCAAACATTCTCAAGAAAAATTTAGTCTCAACATTAGATGAATTAGTATTTAAACTTTATTATTGAGAAGAAATCCTGACCTGACATCTAAATATGATTTAATACCAACAGACACAACACAACGACTGTCAGTATCTCAGTAATTTTCAACACAAGCACATCTGACAAAGTAATCAATAACTGTTTTGAGGGAACACTTAAACTGGGCAGAAATCTGCTCCAGTCAAGCAAATACCCTTGCTGTCAGAACTCTCCAAACTGCCTTTCTATAGTAACCTGAAAATAGAAATTGCCATTATGCCTGTATACATTGCAATGTTATTCTTGGCTTTTACTTTTCTTCATTGAAAATCATTTTACATTAAGAATCTTAAGTTCTCAAATCCTACATAAAGTGTTAAGGCTTGCAAAGTCTACTTTTCAACTGTACAATCACTATGCCTTACACATAACCACAAAATTAGACAAGGTAGCCAGTCAGAAGGGCAAGTAACAAATACAACCAGAAAAATATTAGTTCCTTTACGGAAATACTACCTTTTTTTTTTAACTGCTACTTTTAATTGCACTTTTATTCCTCTTAAGGAGTCTAGCCAGCCACCTCCCACACAGTGAACGTGGGAGGTCTGCAGTTAACACTCAGCACAGAGAAAGACAACCAGAGATTAGACTTGGTAAACTACTGCTTTTGTCACTGTTCCAAGATCAATTTTATCACTAGAAGACTAATTTCAGATTAAAAAGAAATGCAAACCACAGCATTCCCAGTCCAGTTAATGACATGTTTCCAGTGCTACTTGTCCTGTTATGGCACAGGGAAGCAACACAAGCCCCCTCATGCAAATACAGGCACAGGACAGGATGTTGTGCCACAAGTGCAGCAGCACAGCTGGGCTTGCAGTGCTACTGCTTATTGCAATTCATCAAGCTCAAATGAATTGGAGCAATCTGAAGCAATTTAATTTGTTGACTGATATTCTATTTCATGGCTTTCCATGTTTCCAGTAATATCATAATTATCATTATCTGCATTAATATACAACTTAAATCGTATTGCAATAGAAACATCAATCATGCTGGTCATACTTAATTTAGTGTTTTGAATTCCCAGTGCATAGGATCAATTTTATACCGAAAGAGACTTTTAATTGTATATCACAGATCAATACTGGACCCAAAATGATGTCTTTAGGAAGAATAAGCCCATTAAAAGGTTCTTGCCTGCCACATAGCCAACCCAAACTGGGAACCTCTGGACAGAGATTAGAATGGCAGGCATTCATATTAGGAAGTAACTGACTGTTAATAGATGGCTGGAGTAAAACAAACAGCCCCAAAGTAACAAGAGCAAGTAACAAGATGAACAGTAGTTCATCCCTCTTACAAGCAAGGTGAAGTACTCAGTAACACTGGCAAGAGTTTTTAAAAAGAAACCTATATTATTTTCTGAAAATTTTGTACATCAGCTGTTTCTTGTTCCTGCTGCAGTAAACCTGTTACCAAGGAAATTATATAAAAGTATGCAGTGTTTTTTTCTTTTAGTCTTAAATGCAAATTTTTCCCATATAGTTAACGCAATGTTACCCTACTAGCAAGATAATCTACAGGCATTAGGATAGGAAATAATAGCTAGTGATAATAAATTAAATTGGCAATACAAATATTATATTGTTACATTAGTAAGTTTAACAATGTTTTCCTTTTACTTAAATTTCAAAGCCCAGACTGCTTGCTGAAATTACATCTGCTTAATATAAAACAGTTAAACTAACATAAATGGTGCAGAGTTACAGAAACCAAGAAAAACTACCAAAAATTTAAAGAGAAGCACAACTACAGAAAGACCTGAAGTTCCTATGTTCAGAATGGCAAAACTACAGTGTTTTGCAAGTATTCTGACTGACTGCAGATTTAAAGTCTTTGAAATGCTGAAGTGACCTAAGGCCAGTTATCTGCATTTTAAGCAATTTGCCAAATGAAAGCAAAGATTCTTAGTTATGTGTGCAGTATCAGGTGATCACAAGTAGGACCTCACAACAGCTTAGGCAAAGCAGTACCTCTGTTCAATGACTAATCGGTAGTGCACAGGTGTCTACCAAAGTGCACAGTACCCCCATGGAGCCTTTGGATTGAAGGAATTATCACAGAGCTTTTGTTTTGCCTTTAAAAAACGATAAGGTGTTAATCTGAGCAATGATTTTGAAATCTCTCTGCTAATACTGTGAACTGCCATTTAAACATCTGCACTTCAGAGGACCTAGTCCCTCTCTCCTGAAAACAAGAAGTCAGTAACTTCTGAATAAAGTCACTAAAATGCATCATTTTTAACAACACAAAATTATTTTTTCAACTGACTCAACAGATAGCCTCCATCAGAAGTCAAAACACGCAACACCACAAAATGCATCTTTGGGCTTAAACCAGTCCAGCTCTGTTACAGAAGAGTCAGGGATCAGACCAGGCTGTTACAGGCTAAATACCATCATGAAGTATCTCTGAAACTATTCAGAGTTATCTACTTCAATGATTACAAAGACAGAAGGTCTAACTTAAGTGCACTTAACAAAATCTGTTGTGATGTCAAAATCTAGAACTCCTGATCTGTCCAGACTGTTTTAATAAAATCTTAACAGCAGAAACACCATAAACAGATGCAGATTTATAATAGGTCTTTCAGGTCAAGAAAACCCAATTACAGAACAGTTTGGATTTTACACCACAGTTCTCAATTTGTAATGTACAGTCACAATGCATACACAATGGTGAACAATGCAGAGTATGCAACTGCACTCAGGCAGATGTTTCTGCATAATGCAAACTAACTTTTCTCAATTATTTCAAGAATTGATAGGAATGAGGAAAGCTTTGTGCACCTCTCCTGTATATATCTGCTTGCTATTGTTTAAACAGATAATCAGAAAAGTACTGATAAATAGAATGAATCCTATTAATTTTCCTGAAGCACATAAGAATTTGGTGTAATTACGTGCGCTTCAGGAACATAACTTGAGAACCTGTTATTTCAAAGGCAAAACAATGCCTTCTAAAGCAGAGAACACAACAAATTTATTCAATAGTCTAACTCTAGAGGTTTCAAATCTGAACTTTAAATCTATATTTTTCTTTTTATTCTAAGATTATGAGAAGGATAAACATGTTTCACCAGAGTTAAAAGACTGAGATGAACCCAAAACACCTATGAATTTCAGTTACAGCGTCCTACTGATACCACTGACAGAGGCAGATAGATCCAAAACTTGCTATGAGATCTGTGAATTAAAGATATCAAACTGCTTAGATTAGTCTTTCAGGCCACAAAGCTTATACTCAAGAAGCTGTTGGGCTAGATGCTCCAAACCACTGAAAACTTCTAACATTTGGACAAAAAGTCAGCATGAAAGCTCAAGACACAGTTTCATTTATTGCATGAGGGAAAACTGTAATACATGAAAATGAGGAACAAAACAGATGTGTCTGGAAGGTAAAAACCCAGAAGACAAAAATGCAGCTGGCATATCAGTTCTTTTAGAGTTTATCACTCTTAAAATTATATAGATATGAAAAAAGGCTCATTAAGCTTTATATACAGTATAAACTCTATCCTCTGGTATAGGTTGCAAGCACTTCCGGCTTCCCACTACGGACTCAAGTAGTAACAACAGATAATTTATGGGAATGTTTTTCCCTGACACAAACAGTGTGGACATGTCACGTAATTTTGAGTTATTAAATAAAGGTGGCTCTAAATGAAACTTGTTCTTTCTTTTATTGCTTCAGCTGTGGCCAAGTCCAAGACCCAGCGCAACAAACAGGTCCAAAGTGCACTCCTCAGTGCTGAGTTTAGAGCTGGCTCACTCTGCCCCTAGCCAGGCCCATGGCAGCAGCAGGCTTCCAGCCAAAACTTCCAGCATTACCAACTATAAATAAAATGAGCCAGAAAATATATCAGAAAAGCCAGAAGTTAAATTCCTAGTAATTGAAATGAGTTTTACCAAACAGGAAACAGATGGCTGTTGGAAGCTGTTGCTTTCTTTTATGATCTTGTTCAATGAGTGGGCAAATACACATCTCTCAAAAGCACTCCTCTTAGTGGCAGAAGATGTGACATAAAAAGGACTTTTATAGAAGTAATTTTCCAGGAATCTGTAATTCTACTGCTATGCAATGTATCAAGGGCAAATGAAGACTGTCACGTGGTTTCACTCAAGTAATGAAGTAATATTTTAATATTTTAAAAAGCTTAAGTGGTGGCTCACTAGAGATACCCACAGCCCTTATTTTGACAAATTAGTTTAAGAGATTCATAGATTAATAGACTAAAATATAGTTTAAGTATCATAACTATCCTTTAAGGTCATGCTGTCCTCCCTTACTATCAATCACATTTATGAAAAACTTTCCCAGCAGAGTAGCAGAGTATAATAATTTGATTTTTTTCCCCTCTTCCTACTTTTCTGAACAACTTTCCCATGAAACAAAACAAAATAAAAAAAGGCTTTGAAAGAATTCTTTCTTGGAAGCCAGCTAAAAATGGTATGATACCCACGTAACAGACTTATTTATAAAAAAATTATATGAACACCTAGCATACACTGGATGAAAACATCCCACTTTTAGAGTCTGCAAACCACTATGTCAATCCTTCCCCAAATCTCTTGGTTACCTCTGTCCAAGTGTTTCATGTAAACCACAGCAGACAAACTGTTACAAAGGGAGAGGCAGCACAGAGTTGCAGCACTGGGCTCTGTGACAGTTCTGAGAGTGACCAAGTCTATATAAAGGTTTTTGAGGATTTTTCCTAAGTATTTTTAAGTAACATCTTGCAGCAAGCAAAGGACAGACTTTCCACCGCAAACAGAAGCAAAGCAGAGGAATGCTGACTGTCTTTGAGAACATCACTGTTTTAAAGCTGAAGCCACAAATTATGTTAGTAAACACTTAATTATTTTTACAACTTTTAGCAAAAATATTTTTGAAAGAAATACTGCTTACTACATGCCACACTCTCAGATTCCCCTTAAAGTGTGTTAGAAGTGCTAAGAGAGCTCTAAGCCAGTGAAGACAAAGAATATGCAGATGAATGGAGTCCAGAAGAGAGGCAGGTTTTTGAGTGCGCAGAAAGGAAAATAAAAAGTATCCCCTCTGTCTGTAGGATTGAATACACACACATTTTAACCCTACAACTATAGATCTCTCTGGTTGTATACCGAATCTCTTTACCTGACGCTGTTGTAGCTACTCTTCCATCAGTTACTGCTTTGGAAGAAAGATATGTAATCATCTGAATATCTTCCTTGTCTTTACTGGGATATTCATTACGGAAAGTGGATTCTGTGGATAATGGTGCTGTAACCTCCGAACTACGGCTTAAATCAAGAGGGAGACATGGTCCACGCTTCTCAAGTGACACATGAGCAACATCAGGTACTACATAAAAGAAAAAATGTCATATTAAAAAAGATACATGGGTCCAACAAACAACAGTCTGGATTGCAGCGTTACATAACATAGGAACAGCATAGAGCTTTAGCTACAGCAAGTCAAAAAATTCCATGAGTTGAAAACCATGAAAGGTCTAATTTTTATGACTCAATTTCTCTTGGGCAGTTCTTTATTAGATTAAGATACATTACCCTCCAATTTTGATGACTGTTGGTTTTGACCACTGATGGAGAACACTTTTCCATCAGTAACTGAAGAGGGAGAAGAAACTTTTTCTACAGAATCATCAGGCAAGGAGCAAGTGGCTAAACGCTGTGATCTTCTTCTCCGTTGGCTATTTTTGTAGGATCTAGGGGAATTCACTGGTTGTGATGGACCTAAAAAGAGATCTTTCAATGTTCATGAAGCAGAGAGATACACCATCATCTTACCGCAGCATTTGAGATCTAAAGATGGGGAGTGCTTTAAGTAGCTCTTATTTGCAAAGCTGGTAGTCACAGCAAAACTGATAGAAGTAATTACAAAACTGTGACTGCCAGGAGCAAAGAAAGATTTCTGCTCAACACATGATTCTGGTTTTTGCTTATTATAAATTAGTAGGGCACCTACTTCCCAACTGGCAAAGGTGGGTGTTTTAGGCAAGCACTGTATTTACAGTAAGCAACCCTCCCCATACAACCCAGGCAGCAGACTACTTACAATGGAAGGGGGCAACGGGATTTAACAATAAACAGAGCAAATGATCACAGTTAAAGATCTAATAAGTCATGGATAGTGTTAACATACAATTTGAAAAAATTATCGAAAACAGTGTTTAATTTTGTATCCCACCTCCTGCCTTCTGCTAACCTGATATCAATACCCCAACTGAAATTCAAATGCACACTGCCAATGCATGGCACAGTAAGAAGGCTCCAGAACTTTACACTTAACAAAAAAAGAAAGGGGGGGGAGGAGGATTGATATAGGTTAATATAGGCCTGATTCATTAAAAACAAAAAACCCACACTCCCCTACACCTCTCCAATATTACCCAGTTTCACAAAATTTTGCCTTAGAAAAACATTTAAGTGGCTATTATACTGTAAATCACTGTTCCTTCATTTTTGTAAGCAGTTTTTAGAGTCAGATATACAGATTTAAAAATAAAGACACAGCAAAACTAACTTTCCACTAAGAGGTAGAAAAAACTTGGAAGCCAAAGATTAAAAGGCAACACTAACAAGACCTAATCTACTCAGTAACCAAGTTTTAAATTAGCAATTTTTAAAAAAATATTGCTACAGAGAAATCCAACTTAATCCAAAATATAAGCATGCTCCAGGAAAGCTACTTACCATTGCTCTAGGGGTGGGGATGGAAGGCGTATTACAATATGGATGACTGCTAATATTTTGTGGGGACAAAATACAATTTTTACCAAGGTACACTGAATAAATAAAGAAGGCTGAATTTGCACCCCTCCCTCTCCCACTCATTTAAAGTTATCTGTGAGCAAAGATTAAAAAAACTTATCTCATAAATGAAACTATAAAATCAAGGTTAAGGGGAACACATGATGCAGGTTGAGTCTTCAATCCTCAATCACTATTCTAAAAGTGAAAAAAAAAAAAAAAGTAGCTTTTGACTTACACCTGCATTTATTTTAACCTTTGGCCTCATAATTTAATGTTCTTTAGGCAAAGAACCTGACACTAAACAACTCTAAAAATCTAACAATCTCAAAAAAAATTATAGAAATACCTTAATATTCACAAAATAGAGCGTATTCATTTAAGCATGCAGCATAAAGCTTTCCCTATTCTTCTGATAAACAGTATTTTGGTATTTGGCGAATCAGTTACGCATGTTAAGAAGCTGAATACCCATGGGATTTTTCTGGGACAAGGAAACACAATTTTTCATATTTCTCCACCACAGATCTTGAACACATCTTCTCTTTCACATCGTGGTGTTTGGAGGAAATATCACATAAGGTGAAGAATGCCACAGCCAACAGGTACAGAACGTCAGCCTGCTGAAGGTGAAGTTTCTCAGAGAAGGAAAGGTCCACACCAAGGTGTACGTCTTTTCTTTTTAATGAATCAGGCCCTTGTCAGAAGGGAGGTTTGATTTTTCCTGTATCACTGTTAATGCTAGTGTGAAGATTTAAACTAGAGGAAAAGCCAACCCTTAAAAGCCATGACTTTATAAATATCAATATATTATTTAAATGTATTATTTCTGATAGAGTAATTCAAATGCCTTATTATGTGACTTGACTTTTAAAATAGTGAGCTACCCCTAATTCTCCCGCTTGGACATTTTATTTAAAGCAGATTCATTTTTAAAAGCAATAGCCATTTACAACCAAAGAAAATTTCTGTATATCTCTTATAAGTAGTTACGGTATTTTTTTTAAAATGTCTGTGCTCACTAGTTTTATTAATCACAGAAGAAGGAAGCTGAGAGACCAGCGTCAAATCCTCGACTTGTATTAATTCTGGGGAAAGTGGTGATTTAGGGGGCTTTATACACCCAGAAGAATCTCCAGATTCTTGTTTGCATTTCTTGCTGCGAGCCTTTCCTGAAGACAAAGTTGAGGATAACAGTGCAGGTTTCTGAATGTTGGCAGAACTGCTAATATCAGCTTCATTTTTTTTCTGACTTTGTGGTTTAGGTGAAATCTCCTGAATAAATAATAAAAAATTGATACTTTTATTTCAGTTTCTTCGCTGTAGTTCTTGTATTCTATTTTGATCTTTTTAAAAGCAATTTTAGTACTCAAACACATATTAAAGCAACATTATTTTAAGTACAAATGAAAACTAAAATGCATCACATTAAATTTTGGTTTTTTTAAAGGAGCACTACCAATTGTTTTCAGTATTCAGAATGCTCAATTCTTACTATTTGAAACACCTGCAAAAAGCCTGAAAATTAAACATTTTTCCTCTATGTCCAATTTAAAAATTCAACAAAGTATTTTTAGTTTTCTCTTTCATCTTCACTGTCAGTGCAGTCTCCAAATAGAACCTGGAGAGCATCTGATCCCAGCCAGAATGCAAACACTGAGGCACCATCACAGAGCATCTCATGCTGGAAGGGACCCACGAGGATCCCCAAGTCCTCCTCTCTGCTCCTCACAGGACTGCTTGCTGCTGAATCATCACTGGGAGTGTTGTCCAGACACTCTGTGAACTCTGGCACTGCTATGAGCAAACAATCCTTCCTCAGAGGATTGCAGTTCTAAAAAAAGTTGACAAGGTTTTCCCTATACAGTCATTTCCCCAACCAGAGATGGAAAAAAAAAAATTAGGCAGTTCCTCAGGAAAACTATATTTAACAAGGAATTAGTATTTTTGAGAACCTGAAAAAGTTGATAATGCTCCTTTAAGGAAGGTCTGAAAACAATGAAAAGTTTCCAATACTGGGCACACTCTCACACAACCCCTTTCAGTGCTGGGAGTCTGGATTTCACCACATTATATGTTTGTGCAAACATGAAGAAATCACAACTTCTAGCACCACAGGGTTAAACAAATTGCTAACTGTCGAGGGAAAACGAGCAGATAAAGAATTAAAATAGTTTTTGAAGGAAAAAAAATCAACATATAATGCATCTCTCCAAATTCCTCAATTTTCATCCTTCTTAACACAAATAGTGCTATTTTTAGACCATTAGCATGCATTGACAGACATCAGCATTTTAAATTTTTAACTGAAAGTTCTTCCTACATTACCAAAACTGTGCATGTGTTACAACTTGCCTAATAAGGGCAAGCTACAATATCTGAACATAATTTCTTAGGCCTGTCTCCCTTGTTGTCCCAGTTACATCATACAGCATAGTACCATCTAATAAAACCATAACTAACAAAAGCAGAGATGTATATCTAGAACACGTGCACCACTTTATCCAAACTAGAAACATCATATCTCTGGTGATTTGAGTGTATTATTGAGTTTTGTTATAAATTGCAATTTTATTTTCCATTAGAACTTTCCATATTCCAATGGAGGAAAAACAAAAAAAAGCAAAATCAAACCCCACAAGTGCACATTCTATGTCTGTAAAAGGGCACCCCTGAATGCTACTTGAACGGCTCAGTGGGATTATCCTGTAAAGATCCGGTGCAAAACATCCCATTCAGCAGACATCAGTTCTACCTTGAATAACTCCATTACACACGTACTAAGTGCAGTTTATTCATTTAAATAAAATATTCCATGAACTGTAGAGGATACCTATGCTGGTTATGAGAGGTATTACCAGAAATTAATTAGAGTCGTAACTTGTAAATAAACAATTTTATTGTTCATCTTCACAGATGTGAAAGACATACTACAGCATCCATTACTTTCAAATTACAAAGTTATTTAAACAAGTTATAAAAATTAAATTAAGATTTTGATAAGGTGCTTAACCTCTTAACAGGACAAATTAACATTAAAAATCTTAATGAATTAATGTTATCCATCTACTCAGGTCTTGGTCAAAAGGAAATATAACATGACATACCCTAATACAATTAAATAAACTACTGTATCTGCAACTAATCGTCTGAGGTTTTGGGTTTAAGACAACTGTAAACTAAAAATGTATAAATATAAACAAAAACTTTCATCAACAGAGTCAGTTTTCGGCTATTGGCCTGAATACTTCTACCATATTCTGTATTACATTATTTAAAGAACCTACAAGATATTTTAGCCATTCAATTTTATAGCAGTAGCAGACAAAGCCTCTAAGGAATGTCAGCTTCGCTATTGGAAAACCTTTTGGGGAGGTTTATAACTCGGCCATTTTAATTTGAGTTTGGGCAGGAAGTTAGTAAAAAAAGCTTTAAGCTAAAAAAATTTCCTCCCCACAGTCAAACATTTAAATGTTTGTGAGGTTTCTGGTTTTAGTTAGAAGCAAAGGAATAGGACAAATTGGGATTTTAGATGCCTCTTTATAGGAGCTTAACTCGTATTTCCAAAAAATGAGGTTTTTCAGACCATTAGCATGTAAACAATGACAGAGACATCTTGTTTCTTTATATCGGATCAATAAAACAGGAACAGCCGAGTTACTAAGTCTAAGAAATAACAAAAAGGTTATAGTAAATATGCACTGCAGTTTATACTGTTGCATACACAGTCTATGTAAACCACAAAGTCCCATTCACCGCAATG
Source organism: Aleadryas rufinucha (assembly GCA_013397815.1). NCBI lineage: Eukaryota > Metazoa > Chordata > Aves > Passeriformes > Aleadryas > Aleadryas rufinucha. The sequence continues at coordinate 505,748 of VZTH01011698.1, forward strand.
GGATTCTGCATGGCAAGATTTACATTGTAATGATTCTCCCAAAAACAACATGCTGTAAGCCATTTCACAGTTTTTTGCACATTGAAAATATCACACACAGTAGCAAGAAAATCATAGCATCTTTAATATGCAAAAATTTGAGAAATGGAATGTCATGTCAATACACTGTAAACCTTTATGCAAAATATCGGTCAATGCATCGGCACCGCAGTGGCTCCACCGGCCCTGACAGTGACAGCATCAAAAACAGAAAATCAGGTTCCACTGACTCTCATCCAATGCAGCATCAATGGAAAAACCAGAGCAATGCAATTATATAACAGCTCTAAAGAACCAGTACAACCAAAATACCAAATCAGGTTTGGGGTAGGGACTGTTCATAGAGTGTGCCGGGGCTAAGGAACAGAAGTGCTCGTTAAAGAATTGCAGGCAGCAAGGCTACTTTGTTCAAATGCTGCTGTTAAAAAAAAAATGCATACAAAAAAGCTGTATTAAAACTACATTAAGGCTCTGATTTAAATAACTGGAAAACAAAGATGTCCTGAATCAAGACTACTGTTCATCCTTAGCTTGCTTTACCATGCTCAGGCATTCAGCCCTTTTTGAATGCAAGATAATGCACAACTCGGAGTCAAGCAATGCCTGAACATGGTGCAATAAGCCAAAGACAAAATGACAGCCTCCAGATCCTGCCAATATGCAGGTTTAAAAATCAGACCCTTAACATTATTTAAAAGTTTCTTTTTTGTATTTATTAAAATACACACCCTTGCAAAATGTATGGCTCATTGAGCAGTTCATAAAACACATACAAGCCTACAACACCAAATTCTTACAATATAAAAGAAACTTCTTTTAAAAGAAGTTCTATATGATGTCAAAAACCCTGTTTCAAACACAAATTAAATTTGTGTAAGGGCCTGTTTCTAAGCCAGTCGTAGTTCCAGCTATAAAACTGGACCTTGGGACACTGGTCTCCTCATATTTCTTGCACGGAGACTTTATTTTATTTTGTTTTCTGTTAGTTTTCTAACACAAAAGCTCATTATTGAAATTCAAGTCAACACTGTGTTTTGAGACAATTAAATTCCATACTTCTGGCTCTGCCAGAAATGTAAACATAAGATAAATTTGCAGTTCCCTGTTATATCTGAAGGGGAAAATTTTAATGTTGTAGGTACTACATCTCCATGGCACACTCCAGTGGGAACTTTGCAAAAGAATCAAACTCTACCATTTCATACCTGCTCCAGGACTGGAGCTGTTTCTTTGTTGCCTTCCTTTTTTTCAGCACCATCTGCAACAACAGCTTTGGATGCCAATAAACCTTAGGAGAAAAGTTGCAGATATTTTTAGTTAGAAGCACCTTGCAACAAGAATTTGTAGAAAAAGAAGCAAAATATTGAGACAGGAAATACGAACTGCATAAATCTACAACACGAGTCTTTCTGAAATGGCTCCACACAAAGCTGAACACTTTAAATTAATTAATTAATTAATTAAACAAAAAGTTAAAGGACATTCCAACAATGGCATCCTTACATAGGAAGCATTTCTTTGGCATTTCCACTGACAAAATGAAAATCAAATTATCAATTCTAAAATAAAGCCTCACCATCCTTCCAAAGCCCAAGCACTTGAGCTTCAAAACCAAACCTATGACAACTGTATTTTGAAATCAGAATTATAAAACTCTTCTCTCTCTCCCCTTTCCAGTCTTTGAGAAATTCACATCAGAATTTGTATTACTGCTTCTTAACTCTAACACATGCAAACCTTTCTTAGACTTAATATAACAAGGGATTTAATTTCCAAACAAATACTCTCAGCAGGGGAGCTCCCAAATTACCTCAATAAGATGGCCATATTGGGAGCAAATAATATATTAGAATATGTAACTTCATTCACAAACTTATGCATAGTAACATTACTACAAAAAAATCTGTAAAAGACAAAGCAATATAAAACCAAGTAAGCTTTCTGTCAGCAAAGCATATGGCAACAGCTTCAGTTGTACCTCACACAAAAAATTTAACTGCCTAACAATGCAGAGGCAGAAGTTCTATGCCATTAAGAAAAAACAGAACTGAGAAAATCTGAAAAATATAAATCTGAATTAAAATTATTATTATAATCTCTAGGAATGTCAATATTGGGGGTGAAGTGTTGAAGTCTTCAAAAATAAATTGACAAATTCAGAGGAAATTCCTATTGCATTCCAGGAAAAATTAGATAATGCCCAAAATTAACTTAAGGTGCACAATGCCCACGGAATTATAAATTAGTGAAGCTTGGGCTCTCAGGAACTGTTCAGGACATTAAAACAAAACAAAAATTTCAGCATTCCACAACAAACACTAGGTGTTTTATTTCATTTACTACTTAGATTAGATTAAGTTATGCTTCAGTTTAGGTTAACTGAAAAGCAGAAACTTACTTAGTCCTATTAGACAAAAATAAATAATATTATCAAGTAAGATTTTAATTCTGCCTTAGACTACATAAAAGATTTAGGTTCTATGGACCTAAATAAACATTTTTAACTCAAATTATCCTATTTAAATTGAGTTGCAAAAGTCACAGTGTTCTTTACCTTGGCAATCATGAATTTATATTAAAAAGCATAAAATGATTTTCAAAATCAAGTGAAGTTGAGTTTTAAATGCAAAAAAAAAAAGCACTACAGTTTATGAGGAAGCTTCTGGGGTTCTATAAGCCACAGGTTGCCCAGAGAAGAATGCCCCATCCCTGGGAGAGTTCAAGGCCAGTCTGGATGGGGCTGTGAGAAAGTTGGTCTAGTGGATAATGTTGGAATTAGATGACCTTTAAGGTCCCTTTCGACCCAGACCATTCTGTGATTCTCTGATACTCTGATTTTTAGTTCTAGCTAGATGATCAGTGCTCAGAAACTCAAGACATGAAATGAATCAAGATTCAGATCTGTCAATATATAATCCTTACTATTTCCTTTTTGTCCATCCCATGAAGTATTTTTCTAACCAGGCACCATGCCTGTAGGACAAAGCAACTTCACAAACTACTACAAACCAGGACTACAGGTTCACCATCCTCTGTCTGTAAGAGCACCTAACAAAGCAAAAGCATGAAGTGGTCCAGTGACCCAGGAACGTTTTGTTCTGTAAGCTCACTGCAGGTATTATGGGTTTTTAGGTACCAACACAGCAGTAGAAGATGTGGAAGCAAACATTACAATAGAGGCAAAAACTGATTGGAAGAAGACGTTAATATGTGCTTAGCAGGAGATATTCTTCACCTTTGGGAAATGTCATTTCTACCAGTGCTGGTAGCAAAAGAAGGAGCAAAGGAAGCAACTTTATTTTGTTGAATGACAAGCAAAGAACACCTGATGCAGCTGTGGGCCTTGCAGCAGACAAGGAGACCCTTCTGCATCAAATGCTGAATGCTGAAGTGAAATCCAGGAAACAGTTCCCTTCAGACAGCCTTCTGCAACCACAGGCTTTGCACTACTTCCCCAATACAGCCATAAAAACCTCATAAATGTTTTCCTACAATGCTTTGATTCTTTTGTAGCCACTCTGATGGGTACACCAGCATGATTCCCAGCCTTCCTGCAAATCTAAAAGCTTGTGCTGGAGACAAAAATGACACAAAGCAAGTGTATATGGATATACAATATATTGTATATTGTATATACAAGTATTTCAAGCGTAAGAAATAAACATGTGGCAAGAAAAGGTTTGTTCATTAGCAGTCACATTTGCAAAATGTTCAGTAAAAAAACCACTTACTATGGTATGAGCTGCAGAAGTGTGTTAATTTGAGAACAGACATGCGAAGTATCTACCAGGCATGAAAATTTTCTTCTTGTAGTTAAAGGATTAATAGACTTTCACTGAAAGGTAACACATTCGCTGCTAGCCAAGTATGTCTTCGGGGAGACAGACACACTGTTTTTCAAATGGTAACACAGTCAATGGCTGCAAAATCATGGTTTCTGATTATTCAGTTCAGTCTGTATGAACCTGTCTCACTGCTGTGATTCTCATAAAGCTCCTGAGGTAATAAGAATCTACCCACAAGCACAGGCAAAAATGATTTCTAAAGGTAAATGTTTTTCAGCTGGTTTTGGTATCTTCTGTTATTAACTGCTATTGCACAGAAATTAACAGGGCTCTGTAAATGTGCATCACTAGTCTCTACCTCTTACACGACTACTGCTCATGGTAGCAATTAAATTGGAACTTAACTGAGGATGTATGTAGTATGGGAGAGCAGAAATGGGGCTGATAAATTTGACATCCATTAACAAAACCTGGAACCAAAGAAGGAGCCTTCCAGGAATGACAGTCCTGGAGGTGGAAGATGTGTTTTTCTAAAGACTGCATCCTTTGTACAAAAAGAACAGATTCTTTTCATCCCTTCTTGGATGAAAAGCCGGACAGTGGATGGAAAGCCAGACATGAGCTGTCAACACTTTCCTGGGCTGCATCAAAAGCACTGTGGGCAGTAGCATGAGGGATTCTGCCCCTCTGCTCAGACCCCACCTGCAGTGCTGTGTCCAGCTCTGGAGCCCCATCACAGGAAGGGCATGGACCTCCTGGAGTGAGTCCAGAGGAGGGACTCAGAGATGGTCAGAGGGCTGGAGCACCTCTCCTGTGAGCAAACACTGACAGAATTGCAATTGTTCAGCCTGGAGAAGAGAAGGCTCCAGGGAGATGTTATAGACCCCCAAATGCCTAAAGGGGGGGGTCTTCAAGAGAGCTGCAAAATAACATTTTACAGGGGCATGTTGTGATAGGACAAAAGGGAATGGATTCAAACTTGAAGAGAGTAGGTTTAGGTTAGATATGAGGAAGGAATTCTTTACTGTGAAGGTGGTAAGGCACAGGTTGCGCAGAGAAGCTGTGGATGCCTCATCCCTGGAAATGCTCAAGGCCAAGTTGGATGGGGCTTTGAGCAACAAGGTCTAGTGGAAGGTGTCCCCACCCATGGCAGACAAATTGGAAGTAGGTGAAGTTCAAGGTCCCTTCCAACCCAAACCATTCCATGCCATGATTCATATAACTTTATTTTCTACTGACTGAGAGACTAACAATCCTCATAAGAAAACTAACTAAACATCCTCCACTGCAGACCAAAGAAAGGCTGGATACGCCAAAACAAGTGTGAAAAAAAACCTCACTATGCAGTTTAGCAAATTAGGTTGGTTTTGTTTTACAGAAACAAGTAAGACTTTTTATCTACTTCCAAAAAAAAAACCCCTCTCATCTGTAGCACAGAAAAGTCTACCAGCCTTCACATGAAATATTATTTACTAGAAAAATGAGTGGAATGAACTTCTATCTTACAGTGTGTCTGTAAGATAGAACTTTAGAACTTTTTTCACCCCAGCTTTTGAAAGGCATCTGATACTTCCCCAGCACAGGTACAAACATATGACTTCATCCTAAATACTGACGGGATCAATGCTGGCAACACAATTTTCTTATTAGGAGGAACACAAATTGAAATAATTTTTTCACAGGTAAGTAAATTTCTATTATATTTTGGAATAAATGCATTTTTCAGCTTTTAAAGATAAGACCAATTATTCCATTTCCTGTAGTATAGAATGTATTCTATAGTAATATCCCTGTTTTCAATTAATACCTTTGTGCAATAAAGGTAGGGAATGAATGCCTAGACACTGAAAAAAAAATCAGATCTTTATAACTTCAATTTGTAGGGTTGTATATTTCTAAATGACAAACTCTTTTTAGCAACAATTTCAATTTATGGCAAAATATTTTCTGTTTCTCCACAGCTAACCATAGCTTTAATTTACAGTAATGGTATGCGATTCACTACATTCTTAGAAGTTGCATAAACCCAAAATTCACCCAATAATGGAGAAAACTGTACAGCTGGAGGTAAAACATGCTCAAGAAATTCATCCATTCAGGATGGCTACTGTCCTAAAAAACTAAAAAGACCAAGTACAGTCTGCAACCAATTCATGAACCAGGTAGATTTTACCATTTATGGATTCCTTTAAAATTCCAAATAAGCACAGACTGCAGTGACCATCTGCCTCATGAATGTGCTTCTATGCAATCCACTTCAGCACCTTCTTTACAAGCATGAATATTTCACAACACAAAAAAGGACCAAAGTCAACAACAAAAAAAGTCTTTTACCAGTGATCTTGTTTAGACGAGCTCTCTTTGCCTGAAATGAGTTGCCTAGATTACTTTTCCTCTTGTGTGATAACGTGCTCTCTGCCTGCACAAAGGCCATCTTTGGAACATCCACTACAGGAAATCCTACTTCTAAACACAAGAAAAACCTCATTAACTCACATTTTATAAATGCATAACATCCAAAATACTTAAATATTTCAGAACTGCTAGTGAAATAGTGCAGTAAAGAAACTTTAAATGTCTATAAAAAAGGAAAATGACACATTCTGAAGATCTAGAATTACATACTGAAACAAAAATGCAGATGATCTCAAAATTTGTAATTTTTACTCAATATTATGAGAAATGAGCATTAAAGACTTAAAATGAACAAATCTTATCAACTCAGATATAGGTTCAAGCATCCCTGAATATGGATATATCATGCATACTAGAATTATTTTTTTTTCTTAGAACAAGAATCAGGGATTATCTCATAGGTAAGAATGAAGATGCAGTAATATGAACCAAACTGTATAATGAAATGATTAACAATGCTCTGCTCTTGATTAAGCTAGTCAGAAGTTTAGTACAAGGAGTAAACGCTGACTGAACTAGATTTATTTGATAAAGATCGTTTCTAAACCAATTATCATTATGTATCACTAAGTTATCATAATAGCAAATGAGACATTTTCCTCTAGAAATACTGGTTATTACTTAACTGCAAAATTAGCAACAGGAGTTCAACATTACAGAAAAATCAATTTTGTATTTACAGAATGTGCTTTTACCAAATGTGTCACTAGATGTAGGCTCCTCTTCCTTTTTTTGGACTTCCTGCATGATTGTAGAGGTTGAGGTTTCTTCCTTTTTTGAAGGGACTTTTAGCCATTTTCTGTCCTCTTTATCTTTATTGCTGTTAGCACTGGTTCTAGGTTTATTTCCTGCTTTGTTCTTGGCTGCTGCTGCAGCAGCAGCTTTAACCAAAGCTATCCAATCCTCCAAAAAGGAAAAAGGGTAAGTAAGTATTATGAAGTGTTTAAGACTCAAACAGAAAATATTCATAAACCCAGGGAACTTTATCTAGAAATGTTCAAATGAAATTCAATTTGTTTTTATCGTAACTACTGAAAGAGTGGTAAAATTGAGTTTCCCAAATTGCCCAGATAAACTTCAAGTATTATCAGTATGTCACATGGATAACAAGAAAAAAAATCTTTCAAAAAAACCACAGTATACAGAATTCTGGCTGTACACATTCCCTGTTAAATTAGTTTTGTGTCATTGCTTTAGAAACCCAGGAGCTCCCAATCCTAGAAGACTGACATTTTTCTTACCCTTCCGGCTCTGAAACACACAATTCCATAGTTGTTGACATATTATGCAAAGCTACAACCTCAAAGCATTGTCCAGCTGCATTCCAGGAATTCCTCCTGAACTAAACTGATAAACCATGGATAACTCCTATCTCATTACACCTTTGTTTCTAGAATAACTACAGACTCTTTTATTCTTTTTGTATTACATATTACAGGTTTCACTAACTTCAATAAGGTAATCTATAATATGACTGAATTTCACAATCTATATTTAAGGTAATTAAGTGTCATTTTGCATAATTGCCTATTTTGACCACATGGAAACATTCAAGGGGTGAACAATACATCCCAATCTAATATACTTTTTGGCATTCAGACCAAGTCAACCCCCTTTACAAGCCAGCAGAGAGAACTTTCAAGGCTGAGCCAAGCTCTTTCCACCAGCTTAGAGGTGATGAGACTCCAGCCTTATGTCTCCTGAATGTCAGGGATCAATCTGACTGCAAAAATTGTAATTTGATCCTTTTAACTAAAGTATGTTTTCTAATTTTCTGTAACATGGAGGGACAAAATTCTTCCGCGGAGAAGTTATGTGCAGTACCGAAGTCAGTAGAAATGATCAATCAGTTAGAATTAAGCATCTGAGCGCTCTGAATTACAAGTACTACCACACACAAAAAAAATTTGAAAAAGACTATTTTTGTCTAGTTACTCATGAGTGCTTTACAAATAGTACTTTTTTTTTTCCCCAATGACATACAGACTATTTTATTCTGGAATATCTCCTTGTTATGTCATCACATGAGATACATAAAGTAGTTTGTTTTTATGAATCTTGTTGCAATGCAACTTTTCCTCCACTCATTACATATTACAAGTCTTTCAAGTTTCTCTTCTGCTGAGGGTTTCTTTGCCTTCTTCGATGTATGAGGAAATCATAACACAAATACAGAGTGGTAATTCTCCTTGCATTATGCTTTTCCATAGTTCAATACTTTTAAATCACTGCTTTACATAAGTTACGCTTCTTCTTTGCACCAAGATATGTACCTAGAAACAACAACAGTTTTGATTCCTCTAAGATAAAATGTTCCATGTCCACACTGTCAGTGCAAAGATGCAGACACACACTAGCCAGCAGCAAAGTCTGTTAGCACTTTGGCAATGCTCACACAACAGGCAACTACTGAGGCCACTTGGTGACATGGCAGGTGAGATGCCAGCACAAACGAGTGTGTCTAACTGCCAGATGCATAGTCAATCAAAAGCACACATACCTCTCCTCTGGCCAGCCAAAACGAGCACACCTATTAGCTCCAGTCCATCCAGAGCCTTGCCCATCCAGCAGGACAAAAAAGATTGAGCTATTTGAGGTGGTGAGGAATTAGGAGACCTGAGAGTAGAAGTCTTACACTGTACCCTGGCCAAGGGATGAAGAGGATCAGTAACATGGCTGGAGACTGGGAAGGGGAAGTAGTGAAGCCTGCATCAAAATAGCTTCTAAAGAGCATTCTAATTTTCAGTCAAGCTAAGCACCCTGGAACCATAAGCTTCCAGAAGACATCAAGCTTCAAAGGACCATGCTGAACCAAGTATCCTGGTCTAAGGGCAGCTGGGGCAACACAGAAGGGGGTTTTGTTGTTTTCTTTGTGTTTTATTTCACTGTTGGGATACCGTTCATACAAAACAGAGCTTACAGTAGCAGGACACATAACAATGAAACAAACAAAGATTAAACATTCAGAAGCCAGAGAAGAGACACATTCTTTATGGTGACAGTTATACTTTTTTTCTAGATTAATATGTCAATTTAAACCCAGTGAAGAGAACCTTGAGCAGCTGGAGTGGACAAGATCACATCAAAAGATTCTTTCCAACCTAAACAATTTCATGATTCTGAATTGTTCAGAAACTCTGAGTCCATTTTTATTCTGGCTCTGGAGTAAATATACAGGCACTAAAGTGACACAGTTAATTCCTGCTTTTTAACCTTGAATTCCTGCTGAGTGACTAGTCAGCAGCATAGCTCCTGACACGAGAGAATTATTTAGCTTCTAAGATGCTAAGGTGTCTGTATTTCCTTTGAAGAGCACAGGAACTCCTTCTTCAAAAAGATACATTTGTGTCTTTTTCAGAATTTTTACAAAAAAATTAACAAAACAATTGGAGAATAATAGTGGGATCGTAAAGCACAATAAATTCTGAAATCTGTCTCAGGCTAATAGTATGATATCTATTCTATCAACCATAATAGCAGGATACTAAATATCATAGATATCACAAAAACTAGCTACAAATTTTAACAGTAGGACATTTTCCCAGATCATACAAAGCCAAGGGCCAAAATATGAATAATAAAGTAAAAGCAAAATCCTCTTAAGAGAAGTTTTCCCTGCTTTTCTTTCATTTCCTGACATTGTCTCTCCACTGGAAGTGGTTGTGTAACTCTGCTCCAGTTACTCTGCACCATCCAGCCTGATTTCCCACTTCCCACAGTACCTCACTTCATTGAGTTTCTCATTTACATATGTAACTTTTAAAGAAATATAAAATAAATGAAAAATGTGTATTTCCTTTTTTTTCATTCTTACTAAAATTCATCTTCCAAGTAAGCTGAGAAAATTGACAGGAGAATAGTAATGGCCCACAGCAGTTAGAAAACAAAACATTACTTTATGACTACTGAGGAAAACTGTCACCATGCTAATTAGATTCACTAAATCAAAACACAGGAAATTGCATGAGCGAGATATACATCAGTAGAAATTACCCAACAGCCTTACACATCAATTGGCTAAAAAACTTGTATTTTAAAATATTCATTTGTGTAACCTTAATCCTGCAACAGTGGGAAGGCAAAACCAGAATAATTTCTAAAATCCAACCCTTGCGTCAATAGCAGAATTCACACATACATCGCTCTCCCTTCACCTGCCTACAACCACCACCTTTTTGCTTCTCCACAGTACTAAAGATTCAGCTGGTTTTCCTCTTCTGTCACATCATAACTTCCAAGTCCCACACATTCATCCATACACATACATAAAACATAAATCTATTGACTGGCTGATTCCACATCAGGCCTGGATTCCTTACCCTCACCTTTCAATTCTACACAGTCTGCCCCACCTACATCTTGGCTCACATTGTCTCCTGTCACATCTTCTTTTTTCCTCTGGCCCATTCGCAAATCCATGCTTTTTCCTCAGCTTCCTCTTCCTGTGTGCCAAGTCCCCTCCCTCTCCTTCAAATCCCTCCTCAAAACTCACTTCTTTTGGTTCGATTTCCGTCACTAATCTCAGCTCCGGCGCTATCTGCTCCCTCTCGCGCGCCTGATTACATCGAAGATAAAACAAAAAACATGAAACAGAAAAAGTAAGTTATCCAGATACTTCATATGTGCTCTCACAAGGGCAGTCTCAATATCCCTTTTTCCCCTCTCTGTACTATGTTGGTCACAGATCTGTGTGATTTCAAGTAATTTGTGCTTATCTGAACCACAACTGAACCTCAAGACTCATTGCACTGAGACACACAAATATTTTCTACTCTTTAAAAATTTTGCCTTTCCACCCTCACAGCTGAGTCTTATTAAAACACACTTCTGCTGCAACTCAAAAATAGTTTGTTATAGCATTTACAGTCTCTTCCTTCGAGTCACGCTAAGCTAAAATCAAAGTATTAACTAATCTCTATCTCTCTCCAAGTAATTCAAATTCTGCATGCATAGCACACACCTTCCACAAAGATCTTAACATTTGTTAAATTTGTTGATGTACTAGAACTTGAAGTATCTTAAGCTTACACTCATCTCTGTAAATGTATTTTTTAATTTGGAAACAGACAAAAAACAAGTTATAGTTTTAAATGAAGCATGAAGTGTGGCATCTGACAACTTTACTATTCTTGAAATTAGTTTACAATCTTGGCATTTTTGTATGTTTTATATAAATTTTAGTAAATATTTTCTTATAAAATAAATAATGCAAAAGAATATAAATATCCATGGGAGTCTGAGGCTTAGACAAAGCTCACTCCCAGATAAATGATTTTCAAATCAAATCTTAGTTCATGTTTTTATTCTGAAATAACACAATAACACTTAGAAAAACAAATATTTTTCCATAGCATTATATGCAAAGAAAGTTGCAAGAAAAATTGTATCTTTGCCTTTGAAAGCTACAGACCTTCACGCTTATTTCTACTTTTGCAGGATTAAATGCTACAACTAGTATCAATTAGCTTTACAGAAAGCACAGTTGGAGGTGTTCTTGCATCCAGACAACTTAAAAATTCTAAATCCATCTCAGGAAGTGTAAATTTGTCCCCCTTATTCCTTCTCAATATTTCATTGAGGCAGCCTACATTCAACCCCCAAGAAGCATAAGTGGCACCATAACTCTCAACTACTGAGAAAAATTAGAAATAACAGATGAGCTGGACTGCCACCAAACAAGTCTGACAACATAATGGTTGTGAAGTAATGGATTTACTATTTTTTTTTAAAGCTGAAATTGCCTGTGGCCTAAGAGTAGTAACTCAAGATTTGACAGAACATTGCTCCCTAGAAAAAGCACAGGACAGAACGAGGGAGCTCTTTCCACTGTCACAATAGACTTATTTCTTTTCAGTCACAACCACATTACCCAAGTTTTGCTTTTTATGAAGTAAAATCAAACATTCTAGCTTCCTAACTTACTGTCATACTGACAGTATTCCTTGAAATACTACGCAATTGTTCAACAGAGTTACTGTAAGACTACCAAGAAGCCAGGGTTAGTGTGACTACAGATTTCAGTTTAATCTCCTTCAGGAAACATCTTTTAAATAATGCAATGGTGTTTGAACTAAGTTCCAGTGTCCCTTGCATAGAGGATCAACCCTACTATACAGCTACCTTTACCCTGGAGGCCAGGATGTGGAGATGCTTTCAAGCCAATTCAATTATCCATCTGCCCTGGTCACAATATGGATGGCTACAATGGTAATTAGAAAATATTTGAAGTTTGCAAAGTTAGGGGTATTATGAAGAAAAGTAAGATCAAATAAAGAGCAATTTCATGGGTTTTGTCTCATATCGTTTCAGTGCAGTAATTTCTCATTAACTATGAAAACACAGTTACCATGCAAGATAAATGCAATGGCATTTCCACTGAAAGCATGTAAGAGTTTCCAAAGTTTTCCTTTCATAAGTAAAGATAGTCCTAGCGACTAAATCACGTCCTCTACTTCACAGTCTTCCTCAACTTCTATTCAGCATCTCTTCTTTAACAGCAACTGGACGTTACAAGAGGTAAGAAATACTTATCTGCCTGAATGCCCAAAAGTTCTGATATAGGGGGAAAAAACCCACAATCACATTAGTAAGAACACGTGGGCAAAAAGCTCTCATAGCAGCAAATAAGAGACATGGGCAGAGGGTAGGGAATAAATAAAATTTAAAAGAAAAATCAGCAGCTCAGACTGCTGACAAGCTAAAGCTTTTTTCCTGAAAGGACACCAGAAGGAAAAGTCATTGGATGCCCCTGGTTTTGTAAACTCTTTAAGACAAGACACTGTGAACAGATTAGTCAGCAATGGAGTGTCCAGCAGCCAGATATTTCAGAGAGGCAAGGCCACTTGAGCAGCACACTCTGAGGCATCAGCCATAAACTGGTGAAGCAAGGCAGTGCCAGGCCTAGAATAAAGGCTAATCTGAACCTACTTGTGCTACTGACACTTTTACTGTCTCAAGATATTAAAAAAACAAAAAACCAAACGAAAGAACAAAAATCCAAACAACTACACAAAACCTAACAAACCAATAACTTTAAATATTCTTACCTGCCCTTTTGCATCCTCTGGCATAGATTTGATATGCATCCTTTTAAGACATCGAATAACACCATCATAGAATTGCACTGTGAATGTTCCTAGAAATGAGTAGTTAAGAAACAAACACACCTTGTTACCATGAAGGCTTTATGTTTTGCATGTCACTCTGTATGACAAGAGTAACCAGGTGTTACCAATAGACAGGATCAAGAAAGGAACAAAAAACATAAATGATGGCCTCAATGAAACCCTGCTTTAATATTGTTACTCTTTGTCCAGCCGGACAATTTCAAGCATGCTTAAGCTATTTAGGCAATTTTGCTCATAGTTTATTGAAATAATTATGTAACATTCAAGGTGCCACACTAGGGAAACTGTTCAATTTACATCCAAATCCTCATTTGCCCTCACCTATAGTAAAAATTTCAACTTTTTATGTTCATTAGAAGTATCACCATTGTGAAGTATTTAACTTGTGTTCCTTTATTTTCCTATTTCCATTGTTTTTCTTCAATAAAGAGAACTAAAACAATTCTGAAAATTTAAACATTAACTCAAATCAACCATAGTACAAAACAGTCCTAAGACTGTGCACAGGAGCTTCTGATCACTGAAAGAGAGACACTAAAACAATTTTGTCTTCTAGAAGAAATTCCAGTTTTCAAATTTCATAGAGATAAAAGATAAACATTTTACTAAATTTGATAAATAGAAATATTTTCACTAAATATTGAGGCAGTGAGGAAAACTTTACAGACATACCACTTTTTTAAGCAGACTAAATCTACAGCACAGCAATTGCAAGCAGGCCTTACCAATGGACCACACATGCATACATACCCTCTTTATTAATTGCTTCAATCTTTGCAGGGTAATATCGACAGTCTGTCCAACGAGCTAGGACTTCTTCTCCAGGTTTAAAATCCTATTTTAAACAAAGTTAGTTATTAATATTTAAATGATTTAGATTTTTTTCCTAAAAATAATTAAACATTATGTGCTAGAGATTTAATGTAGGTGAACAGTTCACAAAAGTCTAAGACAAAATAAATGTGCCACTTACAACAAATTCTTCATCATCCTTCAGCCCCTCTTTCCTTAATGCTGGTCGCTCCAAAGGTCGCAACCTATTGCTGTCCCAGTAAATCCACTCATCGTAGCGATGGCTCCAGCGTTCAAAATGCACCAACATCTTCCCCTCTTCATAATCTATCTTCTCAATTCGAGATGGATACCTGGAGGGTTAAACACAAACTGGTATGTCTCAAAGGTTTGTTTCTTGGTTTAGATATGACACTGCCTACATGACCATTCAGAAAGTTATATTAACACTTTATACTGAGAACTCTCCAGGTCTGAAAAAGGCTAAGTAACTGAATTGATAGGATAACATTTAGTTCAAGAATCTATACACAATAGTGAAAATGGGAATCAGGCAGAATTTAGCTCCTTCTGCCCTTCACAGAAGTATTGAAACAGATTCAAAAGTGCAAAGAATCTCCTAAAAAAAAGAAAGTTAATTACATCACTAATTTTTTTACCAGCATTTATATTAGGGCTGCTCTAAAGTTAACAACACGTGTATGGAAAAGAAAGACCACAGGAAAAGGACAGCTGCCTTCAACTTTCACAACCTGTTTTTCTAACCAAGTGCTACTGTGGAGCAACAGCAAAAAAGCAGAGCTTGAGCGACCAATTTCCAGTCCTACTGCAAATTCTTTAGCTAGAAAGGCAACTGACATAACCAGGAAACCTGTCAACATAATCAATTTTGAATACAATCTCTCCAAAATATTGATTGTGCTGTTAAAGGAGTCTCTAACACTATGATCTGATTAAAATGTAAGTTTTCAGGAAGTACAGGCTTTCCCTATTTCTTAGTGACTCGACCTGCACATTAAAACAAAAGGTGTCAATCTCAATTTGCTCCTTCTTTTCTCCTGTCCTACTTCTTCAACTGCAGTGATGTATACAGCTTCCTAACATTTAAATATCTCAGGAGCTGCTGATTAAGAAAATCTCTCTGATTTTCTAGGTTACTACTGCAGCCACATTTCACCCTCACATCAGAATTCAGAGACAGTGCAAGCTCTTGTTGCATTTCTCTCATCCATGTATTTCAGAAATGCTAAATATTTTTATACCCATTCTTTAAGATCTCAGCTTTTTTCACTGAACTTCAAAAAAACCCCACGAAGTCTTAGTCTAAAACTGCAGACTCTCATTTGCCACTCTACTAACAAAATCTTTTTCAAGACACTTTTCCAAGTCTTCTTTCAAAGAAACAAGATCAACCTCTCTTCCCCCTCTAAAGCAGACTGACAATGACAATGTAACAATAATGGTGAAGCTGATGATCAACTGCATTAAAATGGAATGTAAAACTCATGGGTCAAACCTGTATCCCAGCAGCAGCATTCTGGTTTAACTTTGAACAAGACTTCAAGAAAATAAGTCAGCCATGAGATGGGTTTTCCTAAGCCCTGACTCTGATTATACTTTCTTTTTAAGTCCATATGCTGCTACACTTAGAAATTGTTTTATGAAGTTTCTAATATTTTTCATATTACAGAGTGTTCCAGTTTCAGACTTCTTTTAACTTGACACTAAGCCTCAACATAAGCTGGAAGAGGAGCAAGCAGAGGAAAAAGTAAAGTTACTGTTACTACAGCAAGTGTTACCTAAAGGAGTTCCAAGTAGAAGGATGACACAGAATGTATTTAACAGAGGGAAGGAAGGAAAAACACCAGAAAAGCAACAGGAGAGAAAGTTCATTTTGCAGCAATAAGAAATGAGAGCTTCTGCTGCAGTATTGAAATGGAAGCCAAGAACGGTGGTGCCCTTTCCCAATACAGTTGAAAATTTCAGGTTTATCACATGCCAGCCAGCAATGCAAAATTATGGTTGTTTTACAAAATTCAGGGCCAACCAGCTAAAAGAGAATTCTCCTTTTCATACACATGTCCAGTGCAAACACTCTGTTCCCATTATGGCATGGCCCTACAGCAGTTCCCTTGTTATGGCCAGGAGCTTTCTCTGGCCAGCAGCAGCCAAGTCACCATTCCAAGCACTGTGTGAGAAGACAACAGAAGGGATAAACTGGGAAAATACAGCACTGCCCTGCAAAGAGAAAACCACGTAAGAGGGGAAAGTAAAATACAGAGCAGTCTAGAGACAAATATTTTAAAATGAAGATAATTACAAAGATGATGCAGCAAGCCAAGAATCAAGACATTAATATAGATACAAAGTCAAAAGAGGAAAAGTTAGCATCAGTTAGTAAAAGAATATATGCAAAATATTAATTCTTATTAGAGATCACTTTAGATGAGAAATGAAGCTCAAGGTATTTATAGGTTAATTTTGCTTTGCTAAATAAAATTTCTGCTGTCAAAGTCTTTCTAAAAATCCATGATACATCCTTAGAGATGGAACCACCCAAGCCATATGCAATTTGTTATTAGGCAACCCAAACACAACTCTGTATTTAGCAACAAGCTATTAACCTCAATACCCACTAAATTTAGCCACACAATGTGCCACAAATATGTACAAACAGTAATATTTCACAATACTGATCCCACAGTGGAAAAGAGCAGAACATAGGTATTGAAGAATTTACTCTTGCAAATTATCCCCTGCACAGAAAGATCTTTCTGGTGTTTTTGTACTTTTACTGAAAAGAATCAATTTTATAACTTAAAAAGCTTAATATGAAGAAAATTACATCTCATACGCATCAGAAATTTTATGTAGATGTTCCTTCCATCGCAAAGTTACAAGTAGGCATTTGAAGAAATACCACAAAGGGGGATATAAATATTGTTCTTTACAGTACCAAAGCATAATAATATCTAAGGCCAAACCAACTTTCCAGACAGGTTAATTCCCCCAGCAAGTACACCACACTGAGACATCACAATGAAACTGATATACAAACAGATATGCCAACATCTCATCAGCACAAACCAGAAAAATACACTAAATTTTGAGGGGAAAGTCTTTACTTTAAAAAAAAAAAAAAAAAAGACTCAAATAGACCAGCACATTGAAATTCAATAATCAAGGTTTTCTTTTTATGGGAAGAAACAATATCCTGAAAATTTTGGGTGTGCCTTTTCAATAGGGCACTGAAAAAAGTATCTAATAACCACAAAGTTACATCCAAATTTCAGGGGGGTTTGTTCTTGTTTTTTAAAGAGAGAACAAGACAACCATTGTTAGCTAATGTTATCTGCCCAGTTTACACATTGCATACCCTCCATTCTCAGGTTCCAGTCTTGGTGATTCCAACCCATTAAAATTATGCAGTATTTTTGGAAAGCCTCAGAATTTGATACAGCTTAAAAAACTTATACTATGAAGCCCTGGTCAGGCAACAATAGTGTTCCAGCATTTATACAATAAAAAATAGTTGAAAACTTCCCACTTCACTTCTTGACAGTGTAAAAAAAACCAAAAAACAAAAAACAAGTATTTTTTCCATTATACTCTACACACATTAATAGCCACACAGACAGCACTTTTTAATTTTTACATCATCCTTTTAACCCTTCACAAGTGATAAAAAGTTGTGAACTGCCCTGTGAAATGGGACAATAGGCATTTCAAACTGTAAAAAAGAATGCAAAAACATTAGTAAATTTGCCCAACTTTGCACCTACGAAGTCTACAAACACATACATACTTCTTGCCTTTGCAACACTGGTCTAAAAAGTGTTTCCTTCTACCTCATAGAGGAAATAAAACCAAGTACCCTCCATTCTGACTTCTTACAGGTAGTGTTCTAGTGTCTGCAAAATCTGCAAACACCTATTTCTAGGTCCCCACATTTATTATACACATATTGTGTTAAATATAAAGCAGACTCTTCACCTCCCTTTCAAACATTTGTCAGGTAACCCAGTCAACTGAAATCCAAAGCAAGGACTGTACCAAGTAAGATTTCTCAAAGTCTTACAGGGAAAAGGCTTCCTCCATACTGAGGGAAAAAACCCCAAACATCCAGATAATCAAATATACCAAGAGCAAGCACTGTTGTTCTGACAATTAACCTGTTTTAGAGAGCTGTTTCCATTCCAGAAACAAAGGCCATGTATCTGTATTTCATTATCTAACTTAAGAGTTTAGATCGAGCAAATTAATAAAGACTGTGGTCTCAGAAAAACAGCAGGGTTTTTTTCAAATCAGTATCTGCTATTTACAGGACAACCAGTAGAGAGCTAGAGCCAAAAAAAAAACCACATGAAAGCACTGAAGAAGGAAGAGATGCATCTTTAAATACATCAGCTTTGCAAGGACAGTGTCCTACTTGTGGGAGCTGACAGCTTAAGAAATGTCTTACACCCTGACATGCACTTGCAGGTATGTGCAGCTTTACTGCTTTTTCATTTGCTGTCTCAGTGAGAGGCAGAAGGGGGGTGTATGCACATATATCAGTTTTTGTATGAGATCACAGGGGAATTCAAACTGAAAGCAACCTCAGAAAGCCTCTAGTCCAACCTCCCACTCAAAACAGGGTCAGCCGTGGCAACAGGCCAGGTTTTCCAGTGTTTTATCCATCCCAGTCTTGAAAACCTCCCATGCTGGAGACTCCACAAACTCTTCAGCCAACCTGATCCACTGCTTGACTGTCCCATGGGGAAAAAGATTCTCCTCAAACGCAGTCTGAATCTCTCATTTCAGTTTGTGCCTGTTGTCTCGTCTTCTAACTACCTGTAGGGTTTGGCTAAGTCTTGTTGATGGCAGCCCTGTAGGTATTGGAAGGCTGATAGTGGGATTTCTGAAGCCTTCTCCAAGCTAAACAAGTAATTTCCTTACTCTCTCTTCGTAGGTCACACACTCCAGCTCCTGATCATCTCACATACTTAATAATTTTCTATTTTATAATTTTCAATCCCATCTCATTTATTATCTGCTGACAGATGACCATGTCAGTTTTGATTAGAGCTGCAGTTCATAGTTTGCTTTAGTGAATTTAAATGGAACAAGTGGTACAAATTCTTTATGCAAGATGATCCCCTGCAACAGCGTAACTGCTGTACTTGATAAAGCAGCAATTGCAGTTACCCCCACAATCAAGCAAAAATAAACACTCATTGACAGCCTGTCCTTGCTGACCAGTTTGACCAGGCTTTCTTCTACTCTGTCATGGTACATGACAAATGATACCAGTGATCCAAACACTGCCTGCAAAAACTTCATTTAAAATTACAGGGCTTTTAAGCAATAGTCAAGGTACACCAATGACATCTCAGAAGTTTACAGAATGTAAATGAAACACCAAATGCCATGAGCTGAATTTCTAGCAACTAATACACAGTTGAAAATTTAAGACCTGCAGAAGTACCTCAGAAGACAAAAACATACTTTACTGTATTTTTTCTTACATCCTCTAGAAGCCTTTCTTGATTAACATTTTAACTAGTCATGATCATTAGATGACAGCAAGCTTTCAGAAAAATGGAGAAAAAAAATTAAAACCCTTTCAAAGGCTATTTGTCAGCAAGTGCTCTCAATTTGTCACTTGTAGAAAGACTGAGCTAAGCAATACCAATGCTCTTCAATTTGGCTTTTGTTAAAAAATAATAAAGAGATTTCCTGTAAGTTCAGCAAGTTTATTTTCTTTGAAGTATGTATTTTTGCATCCAAATGAGGGGAATGCATACAGATTATATATAGAAAGAATTTAAAAAACATCCACCACCTCCTTATGCAACAGAAAGCCAACTAAAAAAAAAAATCCCATAGACTATCATTGCAACCCTTGACACCCTAATAATAACTCAACAGTAGCATTTCTGTCACAAGCTATTTGGTTTTGTATTATTAGTCCATTCTGTATTCATTTGAAATAGTCCTGCTTTCATTGTTGCTGCAACTACTAAATTTTCATATTAACTGTCTTCTGTATATTGGCACCACAAAAGTTTACATGCATTTAAACTTGATCTGGGTCTACCTGGTGCTACAAATGATGAATCAATTCCTGGAAAGTTCAGGATAAATTCTATTCTTCCTGAAAACACCCAGCAACTCAGCTGCAGAGCTTGTGACATGGCTCATGCCTGACAACCCAAACCTAGACAAGAACTCCAGCACTGACATGCAACTATTCCCTGCGAAAAGGCTGGGCAGGTCTGACACAAACTATACACTGGATATTCAGTGACATTTTTTGACACAATTCAGCGGAAGCTATTTTTACATATTAATTTTTGTTACTTGATTACTTTAACCAACTATTTCTAGTCACAGAAGATGCTACAAAAAGTTTTATTGCACTATTTGGATGTTTTCCTTATCCTGCCATTCAGTTACAGAATCAGCATGCTGAAAACCCACTCTACAGCAACAGGTAAGAACAAGAATGGTTCTGTACACAAAGTCCTCTAGAGTATATTAATTAAAACAAACACTTTTCCTATAATTAAAATCAAAGCTCTACAAATAAAAAGTTTGACCCAACTTTTTATACAGAGCATGTAACTACTGGAGCAGACATATCAATATGACAATAATACACAGACTTCTCTCTCACATGACTTGGAGTTAACAGGATCAGGTATTTACAGGAACATGCTGAGCTCTCCAGGAATGCAATAGAAAAGCAGGTACACACCTCTACATTTCCAAGCCCTTGTAAATCAGAGAGCAGCTAAGAAAAAACTTCTGAGTAGAAGCATCAACTACTTCTGTCACCTACTTTAACAAAACCAGGGATTTTTCAAACAAACTAGCATGGCCAGGACACATAATCAAATTAGCCTACTTGCTTTAATAAAATTTTTCCTAACAATTTATTTCATCAGAACAGCTCCTTTCACAATACACAGGCTGGGCAGCATGGTCCTTGTGCCCACAATTTCCATATTATAGTCTTTGAACTCACAATATGCCTGGGTGGTTGCAGAGTCACGGTTTTAAGAACTTCATTCCTCCAGCTGTTTGAAACAAACACAAATGTACCTGCCTATTCCATGAACTCCAATTCAGGATGTGAGGTTTTTTTTTTTTTTTAATCAGTTTTGTGAACCTGTCAAGTGTGACAACTGAATACAAAACAACTCCCCTTGCATGCCTTCAAATGAAAACAAAAGAAGTCTTTGACCATGAAGTTTGCACATTGACACACCGATCACCTCAGCCATGACATTGAATTCCACACTACTCCAGAAAGGCTCTTAGCTTATTACAGCTGCACAAGTCACTAAGAGCAAATAAACAAAAACCCATAGAAAAGTTTAGCTCAATTTCTGAAGAGAGAATATTTTCCTAAAAGCTAACAGTTTTAACAGACTTAGCTGGAAATTCATAAAGTTCACATGTGGAAATTGTCAATTAATAGGTACACTGATTTTTACAGTAAATTATCAAAGCACGCAAACTACACAAAATAATTATGCTCTCAGCAAATACTACACAATGTCTTCCATACCATTTTTGTAAATAGTCCAGTGCCTCCAAACGAGCACCAATCTCAAATGTGATTCCAGGACGATTTGGAGGCTTTTTACTCATCTTGATACTGTCTTTTTCACCACCTTTGAAGGAAGGAAAAAAGTTGCATTAAAACATGTTATGTTGTTTAGGATGTGTCATTGACAGCAAATATATTCCAGAAGGTGAAAAGATGCAAAAATTTGATTCTGACTTTGTATTAACTGCTCAGTTTGCAGAAATATGGTCAAGGCCCAAAAAAGGCATTGAAAAACATTCATACGTACTTTTATTCAGATTTCTTTCCCTTCGAAAAAAATCTGTTATCAACCTTAAGTCAAAAAATAGGAAGAAAAAAACCGTAGTGCTCATCTCTGGAATTGTACTAAACTGTAATTCCTTGGCATCCTTTTAGAGCAAAATTTTAATTTAGCTATAGTCAACATGTGTGCTCTGTTCGGGTGTGGAAAAGGCAAACCAAGAAAAACTTACCTTACCAAGAACACATAAACATGGCCTAAAGGACAAGTAAGATGAAATTAGCACAAACAAAAACAGAAAAACCCGCATCTTGAGTCTTTCTATGCACTCTGGAGTCGCACTCATAGCACTAAGTTACAGTCACAACTGGATTCTAATTTTATTTTGTAGCTCAGTCACTATCAAAAAAAAAAAAATCACTTCTCTGTGCAACTACTGTCGCGATCACCGTGACTTTCTGCAGTGCTCCCGGTACCACCCCAAGCCCACTTGCCGAGGAGTGCCGGGATGCGGGGTCGGAGCCTCCCTGCTCCGCACCGCCGGGGAGCGACACCCGGGCCCCCGTTCCCCAGCGGGGCTCCTCCGGAAGCGCCGGGAGCGCGGAGACACAAAGGGTNGCCCCGCACGCGTCACCGCCGCGCGACGCGCCCCGCCCCCGGCACGTGACTGCGAGGGGCGGGGGGCGAGCGAGACAAAGAGCGGCGGCCCCGGCGCTGGGACAGCGACACGGGGACCCTGACACAGCGTCACCGCCTTCCCCGCCACCGCCACACACCGCCAGTCTCCGCCACAGAAATAGGGGAGAGCGGAGGGACTTGTCCTGCGGAGGGCAAAAAAGGTGGTTAATTAAGGGACTGGAGCGTTTCTCTTACTGGGAAAGGCTGAGGAAGCTGGGGCTGTTCAGCCCCAGAAGAGGCGGCTGCGAGGGGACCTCGTCCAGGAGTATCTGAAGGAAGGGTGTCAGGAGGATGGATCAGGCTCTGCTCGGTGGTACCAGGTAGTAGGACAAGCGGCAACTGATGCGCAGCAAGTTTCACCTGAATGCAAGAACTTCAGTGTGCAGTGACCGTGCACTGAAACAGCTTGCCTAAAGAGGGTGTGGAGTCTCTTCACTAATTCAAGTGGACACAATCCTGTGCAATGTGCTCTAGAATGACCCTGCTTAAGCAGGGAGGTTGGACCCCCTGCTGTCCTTTCCAGCGTGACCAGTTCTGTGACTTAGTGATCTGTGATTCTGTGAGAGGGGAAAAAAAGGTTCNCAGCCGGGGTCGGAGCGGGAGGGCCGCGGCCCGGCGGGGGCTCAGCGCTCGGCACAGCCGGGGGAGGCCCCGCCGGACCCCCGGCCGCGGGCGGGGCCCGGCGCGGGTAGAGCCGCGNAGGTGGTTAATTAAGGGACTGGAGCGTTTCTCTTACTGGGAAAGGCTGAGGGAGCTGGGGCTGTTCAGCCCCAGAAGAGGCGGCTGCGAGGGGACCTCGTCCAGGAGTATCTGAAGGAAGGGTGTCAGGAGGATGGATCAGGCTCTGCTCGGTGGTACCAGGTAGTAGGACAAGCGGCAACTGATGCGCAGCAAGTTTCACCTCAATACAAGAACTTCAGTGTGCAGTGACCGTGCACTGAAACAGCTTGCCTAAAGAGGGTGTGGAGTCTCTTCACTAATTCAAGTGGACACAATCCTGTGCAATGTGCTCTAGAATGACCCTGCTTAAGCAGGGAGGTTGGACCCCCTGCTGTCCTTTCCAGCGTGACCAGTTCTGTGACTTAGTGATCTGTGATTCTGTGAGAGGGGAAAAAAAGGTTCAGGGCAGTCGCTGAGATGGTCACAGAGGTGCCACAGCCTGTGGCTGGTGGCCACAGGACAGCCCAGGCCAGGCAGCAGCCTCACAGTGGCCTGTCTTTGCCTTTGTTTTTTTGCTCATTAAACCACCTTCATCTGACCCACACATTTTCTTGGTTTTATTCATTCCAGCCTCCCCCCATGCTGCTGAGAGCAGAGGGAATGAGCAACTGGGTGGGTGCTTGGCAGCTGGTGCGACCAGCCCACTGCTGTCCCTGTGACACACAGTGTTGTGACTGGTCTGTCGCTGTGTGCTGCGCTGCTTATCACTGTGTTCTGCCTTGCCTGAGAGACCTATGATAAAGGCAATGACCATGAGCCAAGTCTGGCATTTGGCCCTTGCATTGCTGCCATCCTAGTGCTCGGGGAACCATCTCATGGAGACTTTGTTTCTCTTCTTCTCCATGACAGATGTTCCCAAGCTTGTAATGGCAAGATCAGCATCATCACATCCCCATGGATATGATCAGTGAAATAAATGTCAAGTTTCCACCAACTAATAAAAAGGTTTTCCTAGGCATAGTGTATTTCTGGGAAGTGCATATTCTGTGTATGTCCTAGGTTTCAGTGTAAGACGTGCCCAAAAGCATTTATTCTTTTACCATCTTCATAAAATATTGAATCCAGGTGGGNTTAACAGGACCACTTCATCTGAACTGCTACCAGCACCCTGACTGACAGGGTGCCAGGTTGTATTCTGACTTTGTCAGTGGTTTGCTTTTTGTACTATTGCATTTATTTTACCTTTTTCCCTATTAAATTGTATTTCTGACTTGGAGCCTCTCACTCGTTTGCTTTCAAACCTGCACAGTGTGACAGTCAGCTTATAAGTCCTTTCCATTAAGTGACCTTTAGGAACTTTTTAAAGTGTTTTGAGTTTGTGTGGCAAGATTTTGGTAGTGGGGGGCTTCTGTGAGAAGCTGCCAGAAGCTTCCCCCATGTCCGACAGAGGCAATGCCAACTGGGTCTAAGATGGATCCACCAGTGGCCAAGCCTGAGCACACCAGTGTTTTGCCTCTGGTGGTAATTGATGAGAGGAGTGATCTTAGGAGTGACCTCTCCTCTTGCCCTAGGAGCCTTTTGTTACGTTTTCTCTCCCCTGTCCAATTGAGAAGGGCAGTGACAGACTGGCTTTGGCGGGCAGCTGGTGTCCAGACAAGCAGCAGGACAGACAGGACAGTTTCTTTGGTAGACCTTGGGCCTGTCCAGGGAGTACCAGCTGTGAGAAACTCTGTGTTCACCTGGAGTCTCTGACAGAGAACACCTGGAAAGACCCAAGGTTGACCTCTGGGGTTCTGGAGCTGAGGGCATCAAGGGTCTGAGACGTACCAGATGTTTGTAGGAAGGGGCACCTCTACACATGATGCAACTGAAGCTACATGGAGTAAGGGGGTAGGATTGATCTCACGGTGGGCTCAGATGAGGAAATCCTGTGCCCTTGAATGCTGAAGGAGGTCACCATTGAGCCAGGAGGCAGAGATTTCAAAGCATCATCTGAGGAGGTGGCTCAAGCCCAAAAGTATAATAAATAGCAGAAAGTGAAAGGCAATATGCTCTGTTTACCAATGCATCCTGTTGTGTTGTGCTAAACCATCTGATGTGGAAAGCTACTGAGTGGAATGCAAGTCATGGACCAAATTAATTGATTGGACTTGTATGGACATTGGGGGATGTCCCACAGACTAAGGGAATGACATCTGTGCATATGTCACAGGTACAAGGAGGGGGGTCATGATTGATGGTGATGTTGATAACACACCAGTGTGGTGGCTGTTGCTGAATAACACTTGCACAGCATCAGGGCTTTTTTTTTTCACTCATCTTCCTCAGCAAGTAGGCAAAGGATGGGCAAGAGACTGAGAGGGGACAGGACTAGGACAGTTGACCTAAATTGGCCAAAGGGATANTGTTGATAACACACCAGTGTGGTGGCTGTTGCTGAATAACACTTGCACAGCATCAGGGCTTTTTTTTTTCACTCATCTTCCTCAGCAAGTAGGCAAAGGATGGGCAAGAGACTGAGAGGGGACAGGACTAGGACAGTTGACCTAAATTGGCCAAAGGGATATTCCATGCCATAAAACATTGACCTCAGCAAGAAAACGTGGGGCAGAAGAAGAAGAATGGTAGAACATTTTTCTTCCAAAGTGACCATTGCTGGGAGATGGAGCGGTATAGGTGTGCTGGTGGGAAGTGCTGAGTTCTTGCCTGTGAATTGCTTGGGGTATTTTTGGGTTGGGTTGTTTGGTTTAGGGGTTTTTGCTTTCATTCATTTGTTAAAATGTTCTCATCCAGATCTGCAGACATTTCTGGGGGTGCTGGTTGACAGCGGCTGAACATGAGCCAGCAGTGTGCCAAGAAGAGCAATCAAGGCATCCTGGTTTGTATCAGAAATAGTGTGGCCAGCAGGACTAGAGAATGAAATTGTCCCTCTGTACTCAGCACTGGTGAAGCCACATCTTGAATCCTAGGCTTAGTTTTGGGCCCCTCACTGCAAGAAAGACATGGAGCTGCTGGAATGGGTCCAGAGAAGGGCAGTGCAGGTGGGGAAGGGTCTGGAGCACAAGTCTGATGAAGAGCAGCTGAGGGAGCTTGGGGTGTTCAGTGTGGAGAAAAGGAGGCTCAGGGAGGACCTTATCACTCTCTACAGCTCCCTGAAAGGAGGCTGTAGCCAGATGGGGGTTGGTCTCTTCTCCCAGGCAACAAGTGATAGGACTTGGAAGAGGCCTCAAGGTGTGGCAGGGGAGGTTTAGATTGAATATTAGGAAAAAATTCTTCACAGAAAGGGTGGTCAGGCATTGGAACAGACTGCACAGGGAAGTGGTGGAATCTCCATTCCTCAGAGCGTTCGAAAACACATGTGGATGTGGCAGTGGGGGGCACAGGTTAGTGGTAAATAGAGCGGTGCTGGTTTAATGGTTGAACTCAATTATCCTAGAGTTCTTTTCCAACCTTAAGGATTCTATGATTCTCACTTTTGTTCTTCCCATTCTCTTCCCTATGCCACTGCCGGGGGAGTGAGCAAGTGGCTGTGTGGGCGTTTGGCTGCTGTTCAAGGTCAACCCATCTGCTTCATTTAGTCCCCAGGAGGCTGCCTCCCACTTAAGGAGTCTTTATAGACAGACTGTTCAGTAGGATATTTTAGAGTATTTGCTATGATATTTTTTTTCCTCCCTAGATTTTCCCTTGTTACCATTTTCTGGAAGGTGGTGGCAAACAAGAGACTGAAGGAAGAAGGAAGCTTGAAGAAAAACAAAGGAAACAAAATAAGAAAACAAAGAAAAAAGGAAAGGAAACGAGAAGTTTTTTTCTTTTTCTCCGTAAAAAAGTTGNTTGCCCTAGGAGCCTTTTGTTACGTTTTCTCTCCCCTGTCCAATTGAGAAGGGCAGTGACAGACTGGCTTTGGCGGGCAGCTGGTGTCCAGACAAGCAGCAGGACAGACAGGACAGTTTCTTTGGTAGACCTTGGGCCTGTCCAGGGAGTACCAGCTGTGAGAAACTCTGTGTTCACCTGGAGTCTCTGACAGAGAACACCTGGAAAGACCCAAGGTTGACCTCTGGGGTTCTGGAGCTGAGGGCATCAAGGGTCTGAGACGTACCAGATGTTTGTAGGAAGGGGCACCTCTACACATGATGCAACTGAAGCTACATGGAGTAAGGGGGTAGGATTGATCTCACGGTGGGCTCAGATGAGGAAATCCTGTGCCCTTGAATGCTGAAGGAGGTCACCATTGAGCCAGGAGGCAGAGATTTCAAAGCATCATCTGAGGAGGTGGCTCAAGCCCAAAAGTATGATAAATAGCAGAAAGTGAAAGGCAATATGCTCTGTTTACCAATGCATCCTGTTGTGTTGTGCTAAACCATCTGATGTGGAAAGCTACTGAGTGGAATGCAAGTCATGGACCAAATTAATTGATTGGACTTGTATGGACATTGGGGGATGTCCCACAGACTAAGGGAATGACATCTGTGCATATGTCACAGGTACAAGGAGGGGGGTCATGATTGATGGTGATGTTGATAACACACCAGTGTGGTGGCTGTTGCTGAATAACACTTGCACAGCATCAGGGCTTTTTTTTTTCACTCATCTTCCTCAGCAAGTAGGCAAAGGATGGGCAAGAGACTGAGAGGGGACAGGACTAGGACAGTTGACCTAAATTGGCCAAAGGGATATTCCATGCCATAAAACTTTGACCTCAGCAAGAAAACGTGGGGCAGAAGAAGAAGAATGGTAGAACATTTTTCTTCCAAAGTGACCATTGCTGGGAGATGGAGCGGTATAGGTGTGCTGGTGGGAAGTGCTGAGTTCTTGCCTGTGAATTGCTTGGGGTATTTTTGGGTTGGGTTGTTTGGTTTAGGGGTTTTTGCTTTCATTCATTTGTTAAAATGTTTTCATCCAGATCTGCAAACATTTCTGGGGGTGCTGGTTGACAGCGGCTGAACATGAGCCAGCAGTGTGCCAAGAAGAGCAATCAAGGCATCCTGGTTTGTATCAGAAATAGTGTGGCCAGCAGGACTAGAGAATGAAATTGTCCCTCTGTACTCAGCACTGGTGAAGCCACATCTTGAATCCTAGGCTTAGTTTTGGGCCCCTCACTGCAAGAAAGACATGGAGCTGCTGGAATGGGTCCAGAGAAGGGCAGTGCAGGTGGGGAAGGGTCTGGAGCACAAGTCTGATGAAGAGCAGCTGAGGGAGCTTGGGGTGTTCAGTGTGGAGAAAAGGAGGCTCAGGGAGGACCTTATCACTCTCTACAGCTCCCTGAAAGGAGGCTGTAGCCAGATGGGGGTTGGTCTCTTCTCCCAGGCAACAAGTGATAGGAGTTGGAAGAGGCCTCAAGGTGTGGCAGGGGAGGTTTAGATTGAATATTAGGAAAAAATTCTTCACAGAAAGGGTGGTCAGGCATTGGAACAGACTGCACAGGGAAGTGGTGGAATCTCCATTCCTCAGAGCGTTCGAAAACACATGTGGATGTGGCAGTGGGGGGCACAGGTTAGTGGTAAATAGAGCGGTGCTGGTTTAATGGTTGAACTCAATTATCCTAGAGTTCTTTTCCAACCTTAAGGATTCTATGATTCTCACTTTTGTTCTTCCCATTCTCTTCCCTATGCCACTGCCGGGGGAGTGAGCAAGTGGCTGTGGGGCGTTTGGCTGCTGTTCAAGGTCAACCCATCTGCTTCATTTAGTCCCCAGGAGGCTGCCTCCCACTTAAGGAGTCTTTATAGACAGACTGTTCAGTAGGATATTTTAGAGTATTTGCTATGATATTTTTTTTCCTCTCTAGATTTTCCCTTGTTACCATTTTCTGGAAGGTGGTGGCAAACAAGAGACTGAAGGAAGAAGGAAGCTTGAAGAAAAACAAAGGAAACAAAATAAGAAAACAAAGAAAAAAGGAAAGGAAACGAGAAGTTTTTTTCTTTTTCTCCGTAAAAAAGTTGCCATTGCATTCATTTGAATTCTCCAGCTCATACTACCCTGAGTGTAGTTTTGATGTAAGTTTTGGTTTAGAGGGTTTGTTATAGGATGGTGAAGGCTGTTGTGTAAGCAATGAGCTCTCTTTGAGTGGCAATGAATGTGCAGCATCAGGGTAGTTAGAAAAGTGGAGGCGCTTCTGTCCAAGGAGAGAGAATGTGGGAAGATAAAAGAGGCAGTGAGGATGGGGCTGGGTGCATGGGGGTTACTGAATCATGTTCTTTACTGCTGGAGGCTGAGTTGTGCCATGGTGTGAGATGGGCTCAGAGCAGTGTGTGCCACCTTGGGCATCACCTTGCTGCTGAGGCTGTCGGGAGAGGGAGGCAGAGCTGACAGGAGATGGCAGAGGCACAGCAAGCCCCAGGTATTGATAAATATGGACTAAAAGCACATCTGCACACACGAAAGAGCACAGGAGGACAAGCCCATATAATCCCCTGCCCTGGCAGTTCCCAGGAGCAATTAGCCCATCAAAGGCCCATTTCCACAAGTTCACAGGAGCACAGGGACAAATGGCAGGTGGGAACCAAACTAAAGACTTAGAGGAAGGGACACCCAATGCAGGGTGCCATGTGTGACTCCTACCACACTGCCTTCAGAACTGCAGAAGTCCACTGGAGGTTCAGCAGTACAGGGCAGCATTTCCTTGCACTATTATCAAAACATTTAGGAAAACAAGGAGCCCCAGCCAGTGTCCCTGTTTCTTTGCTGCCGTTTCATATACACCCATCCCTGCCCTGCTGTAGCCCATAGGCACCCAGAGCCCCTCCTGGCCCTGGCTTGCCTATCCCAGTGCCTCCCCACCTCTGCCCATGGCCCAGGACCCCGTTTCAGCTACACCATTCCACCATAAAGCCAGCAAGGAGCAATTTTGACCAAGAACTTTTTTTATTCTTTTAGCACAAAACCATATCTGATATTTAGTCTTGTCTCCTAGGAAAACAGGGCCTGCGTGGCTGCATTGCCTGTCTGCCTTCCATTTTCTGTTTCTTCACTTACTCCTAAAATTTCTATCTTACTTCAAACTTGACACAGAGAGACTCCTCATCACATTATCCCAATCTTTTCTGTTAAAATGCTCAGCTGAGCAGGAGAGGGTGACTGAGTCAACCTCTCCATGATGGAAAGACTCAGTGGTTATTTTCCTTCTGACACCAGAGCATGACAAGACAGAGATGCAAGAAAAGAACTTTCACTATTTCTGCTCCTCACAAAATTTGGTGTTTAATCTTGTCACGAAGCATGTCTTCAGCTTTGTCATGAATATACAGGCCATAAATTGGAAACCAAACTGGATAGGAGATTTTATATTGCCAGTCAGTGACTCACTGAGACTTGGAGGGGGGGAGAGAGGATTTCATAATCAGCTGAGCATGAGCTCATGATGTGCTGTTGATGCTGAAAAGACTAATGCAGTCTTTGCAAAGCAACATGCACATGGAAACACAGAGTAGGAGTAGAGAGGTGGCATTATCGCTGCACTTGGCACCAGTACGTTGTTATTAAAATAACTAACTGTTCAGAAAACCCATCCAAAAAGTGGAAGGGTTCAGGAAAGGTCTGGGAGAATGATCAAACACCTGGGAAAAGAAAGATATTATGGTGGAAAACCCAGACATCAGCTTGTTTATTTTGCCATTTGTTTTTTCTTGTGGGCGATTGGGTTAGTCCATAAAAGAACTACTTTAAATGTCAGATATTGCAATTGTGAGGTGGCAGTCAACAGAATAAAACTTCATTGTTGTTTTTACCCTTATTGTAGTAGAAAGGCATATTTAAAATTACTGCTTGTGCTCGTATTCAAATGGTGCCTGCACGGCCTCAGTGTAGCAAACATGCAGCAGCACCTCTGCCCTGCTCTATCCATCTGCATAGGCAGCTCGGTTGTGGCCTGGCTCTGCTCTGTCACCATCTGTCCTTTTCCTGCCACTTCCTTGGTCTATTTTGGCTCCATATCTGATGTCAACCTTCTATGGCCCCCTCTTCAGTTTCTCAGCCCTTCTTCTTTCATCCCAGAAATTCCCTCCCCTCCAGAAATTCCTCCCTCCTCCTGTGAATATTTCCATTATCTCAACACTTCTCTTTCCCTTTTAAAGCCCTAAATTTTCCAGATGCTGGGAAATACCCTAAAGTGGATGAGTTTTGAAGCATCTGGCCTTGTATGAGAAAAGAAAGTCACTAACATCCATTGCTATGGACACCATACAAAACAGTAACCCTGTGGGTTTGGGACATCAACCCCATCTTTTTCTAGTTTTGAAAGATACTGAAGCTAGACTGAATTGCTCACTGGTTCTTTGCAGAGTGCCTTTAATTCCGTCAGTGTTTTCTCTCAGAGAACTGGCTCTTTGCTCACAGGTGCTGTTTCAGTGCATGCTGGAGAGGTGACATGAAGTTGTAAAGCAGAAGTAAGTTTCCCTACTGGCAGTATTTTAAGGGTGAAGTACAGTAAGGTGAGAATGCTAAGGAATGGGACCTGGTAAATCCAGGTGGGTAATGAAATTTGCATTTCGGAAATGCATTAGTTCTGACATTAGTGAAAGGATTGATGCCCAAAAGGTAGGCTGGAAATAAATCCCCATAGACCGATGTCTATAGAGCAGGTATTTGTTTATTGCAGCGCTGGTGGTGAGGGGGATATTTCCTCCTAACTCACCCGCCCTTGTCAAGTGCAGTGGCATATTTATACAGTAACATTTCGCTAAAGGTTGCTATGTCATTACAGCATCATCACATACACACCGGAACTAATTTACATAGCATGATCTGATGGTTATTAGATAATTCTTTGCACTGCGCATGCACCTCCCCAATTTGGGGGTCTTCGGGGGTCTTTGATGAAGGCTTCTAAAGTCTTCTTCGCACTTGAACTTTTCAACTCTGTCCTCGAGGCATGCACAGTTACGATGCTCTTCGGTCCGTCTGGTCTTAACCGGTCTAAATTCTTTGTTTTGTGGATAATTGGCTTTGGCTTGCCAATTTCTCATTAGTACTATACTTACTTATCTCTAAAGCTATACACCTGGTAAGTTATCTCTTTCTTTTTCTTTTTTTTTTCTCCTTTATTCTGCACATAAGCAACTAGTTAGCTACATACTAGCTATTACATTGTATAAAAAATTATTCATATTAGATTATATGGGTATCAAAAGTTATCATTTAGGTTATAAGCATCTGGTTATAGGTAGGTTATAAGCATCAAGTTATAGGTGTAGAAGCTATGATTCAGGCTATATAAGTAAAAGCTATGATTCAGACTACATAAGTATAGAAGGCTATGTTTAAGGTTATATTGATATTCTTTAAGTCACATTGATAAAAGGTCATGATTTGGGTTATATTGATATTAAGGTTACATAGATATCTTATAACCCAAGCTATATAAGCACTTTGTTGGTGTGACTTGAGTTACACAGACATCAGGATCCCAAATCCATGCAAAGAAAGAGAAGAAAGAGCAAACACTGACATTTGATGGGGTTAAAGGAAATCCTTGAAGCAGAAGTTGCTGCTCACCAGAGTGGTACCTCCTGATGCTCTGCATGGCTGGAAGGGAGCAGCTCCCTGCTTTGGATGCAGGCAGCTTTGCTGTGTCATGTTACAACCTCACTAAACCACTTTCTATGTATCATTTGATATTTCTTGGGGGCACACAGAACATTTGCCATGCTATGAATATTGTTTTGCAATGAATGTTAGACCTCTTGAGATGTAATTGTGCTTTTGCTTCAGAAAGAGTGCTGTGCAATGTGTCACTTGTGCCTTTCATATTGCAGCCACATGTCTTGGATTGTGTTTTGGTTTTAGAGGAGATTCTGTAGATTGGAACACATCAGTAAATATTTTACTGGATTTTCATTTAAAGCCTTTATGAGAGCAGTCCTGAACAAAAGCTGTAGGAATAATACCTGCTCTATGCACTGATTTCCTAGATTATTTCCATTTGAGATTAAAATGCAGCATACACTTTATGGTGGATCAACAGAGTACTTGACTCACAAACATATCCCAGTGGGAAGCTTTTCATGGTCTGCATTTCTGAGAGCTGACTTCTGGATGGACAGAATTTGCAACTTGTGCTGAAGGAAAACAGAATTCCCAAACTCATGTGTCCAACCTGGTGGAGTCCGGGGATGAGAATGAAAGAGTACACACCACATCTGCCAGCAGGCAATACCAATCACTTTGTAAAACTAGTGTGATATTTTCCTGTCTCCTTTGTTGTCCCATGTAAACTGGGGTGTCCTCAGGGGCTGAAGGATGGTTGTTGATTGTGAGATTAGCCTTTTGTGCCCAACCCTGCCTGTAAAATGCCTGTAATGCATTTGTTCACATGTTCATGGTAGGAGCCACTTGTTTCTTGGTACTTGGCCATTGGGTCTGTGCTGGTGTCACATGGGCAGGTTTCTGGAACGCTATCAGAGTTCTGCTCTCTGTCCTTAATTGCCTTGTAGGCCACATTCAAATCCTTGATCTTTATGCAACACTGGATGGCATCCAGGCTGTAAAACCTGTAAAACCAGGCACACTGTGCCTCTAGTGTGTCATGGTCTTCCACTGGACACCGAGGCTGCCTGTGCCATTGCCTCTCCCTAGCCATTGAATTAGTTCAGGACATTACTTTGATTCCAGCTGGAAATGCAAGCTGGGCATGAGGAAGGCTGGAAAAATTGCAAACAGTTCCAGAAAGTCCTGTGGACTCTCAGTACAGGCCTCACAAATTTAGACTTTGCTTAAATACCGGTATACAGGCAGAAAGGGACTCAGTCAGTGTCAGACTACAGTGGTTATTTACAAACAGAGAGACAACTGATAAGGGGGCTATGTAAAGACAGGTATTTTAAAGAACATTATATTAGAGCATCACTTCCGTTGTGACTTGTCTTCATTTATGCCTCACTCAGTAGGATTTATTATAGAAATGACCATGACATCAGTATGATCTATATTTTGCCAGTACTGTTGTCTCAGGAACCAGTGGTACCACCACCTCTCAACTATAGACTTTCAGTATATATAAAGGGTGCTGTGATCCTTCACAATCATATGTTGGCCAAAAGCCTTCACTGCACATCGGTACAAGACCCTCTGTTCCATGTCGATCACATCAGGGCTGTCACAGAAACCACCCAGGTTCTCAGGTACAGTGGGCGGAAGTGCATGACCACCTCCAGAGGAACATTAATGTTCATTTTGGAACTCAAAATGTCACAAGGAAACTCCCAACCAAAGATGAGATTTTATGTGTCTAGTTAAAGCACCAAGAAAGTCCCTAAAGCCGTGTGTATCTATGTGGCCTGTTCAGCTTTCAGCCACCAAGGTGCTGCATGGCAGGTGCTCTGTCCAGCATTAGCTACAGTGACATAGGAGACAAGGAATATGGGTAATCGAGTCTTCTCCATGTCTTATGGGTTATTCCTGGGTAGTGATGGGTTTGGGCATGTCTTTTTACACCCTTCAGAGCTGAGAGTCAGCAGTGTCCCCACACTGTCCTACCTGCTTTAGTCCCTGTCTTTTCTCTCTCAGTCTGTGTGTCCTAAAATGTGTCATGTAGATTTGTACTGGAAGTGTGATGACTTGTGAGCTTAGGAACCATGGGTGTACACCATTCACACGTCACCCCAAACCTGTTCCCACTCATTCTCCACTCAGACCAGTGACCTATGCATTAATATTTCTATTCTCTGCAAATAAGATGCTGCTGGAGCACAACTGGCCAACAGCTGACTCTGTCCTGCCTGCTCCTCATCACTGCAGACGCTGCAGTGTGCTGGTTCATGAACTTTTATCATCCTTTAAAAAATTGAGTCAGACAGCTTTTAGTACAGGTTTGTGTGTTTGTTGGTTTTTTTAGTGTTCCTACCTTCTATCTCAGTAACAGTCAGATCTTGTGAGGAAATTTATGAAGAACTCTAATGAGGACTCACCTAAGTTCTGTTAGAAACCTTGACTAAATTCTGCTTTGGCTAATGGATTTGAACCTCTTCCCTTTGTTTTCTTTCTCTGATAAAACTGTTTTTAAAGCAGTATTTTCAGATGCCAGGTGGGAGAGTTACAGATGCTAATGGAAGCACTTCTCGTATTTTTCCCATATCTACTTTTACACTGCTGTCATATCATGATGTGGCATTTCCCCATGTCTACATCAGGTTTAGATACTGAGGAGATTTCTCTATGGTACCATATAATCAAGAAAGAAGGAGATACAACACAGACTTTACAACACAGCTGCTCATAGCTTTGTACAGAGAAATATCATTGTACATCACAGGCTTACTTGATTTAGATCCTTTTAAAACACTTTTTATCTATCTGGACTGTGTAGGATAATACAG
The DNA here is from genome assembly GCA_013397815.1 of Aleadryas rufinucha. Taxonomy (NCBI): domain Eukaryota; kingdom Metazoa; phylum Chordata; class Aves; order Passeriformes; genus Aleadryas; species Aleadryas rufinucha. Next base: position 541,366 of record VZTH01011698.1, read on the forward strand.
AAGTAGTTGACATAGCATTGTTGCAGGTAAGCTCTTGAGATTTAAGCGGTATGGGTGTATCAGCAAGCTCAGAGCTAATTCCAAATTTTACAGGTCTATTCATTATACTTCACCATGCAAACAAGAAATACCCTTTTTTTTTCCTGTTTTGAAGGAACAATTAAGCTAAAATAATGAATTTGGGGGGGAAAAATCAATCCTGGAACTCAGAAAGTGCCGGATAGAGTGAGATGGGATTTCCATTTGATAACATTAAAAATGGATTTGTTCCAATTTGAGGCAAATTAATCTTTGTTCAGGCTAATTAATCTTTGTTCATACAGCTGACCTGATAAGGTTATTAAAATCATATATGATGTGACATATATGCACCGAAATGCTAACTTAATGCAGGATCAGCCTTTTCTTAAAATTAAAATAAAATGTCTAGATTTGTAAGAATTATTTTTCTTTTTTAATTACCAGGGTCCCTCAAATATTGCTAAGTGTTTCTGCTGCATAAAGGAATGCATTTAGCTTAAAATGTTATCGTTCACAAAGGTGAATTAAAATGGGTTTAGTTTCCCCTGCAGCAAGACTGCAGGCAAGGAAAGTTTCATAGACCTTCACTTTGACCCAGTGGGGCTGCTCAGAAATTCTCATGACCAGCCCTTCCCCTGCTGGATTTTCTTTTAATTTTTCAATTAATTTTCATATATCTCAGAATATTTTTTACTTTTGAGTACTATATAAACAATATTGTCAAAGATCTGTGATGTAGGAAAAATGGCCTGATTTGACGGTCACTGAAGCTGGTGGACAATTAAAGGCTGTCAGGTTTCCAGGAGGTTCAAAGAGAGTTACAGAAGCATCACATTACTCTCAATTATGTTCAATCAGTAAGCACTCTATTCCCTCCACCATGGCCACTCAATTCACTCTACCAGGAAAATACCCTTCCTGAAGATTGTGTATTTAGCATAACAGTGCACTGCACTGAGTAGCAGTGGGCCGTTGAGATGGCTGAGTTATGGTGTAATATGTGCTAAAAGCTCACCTGCACACTCACAGAGGAGCTCAGAGGGACAACAGTGTGAGCGGTAGCCCAAGGAATTCCCTGCAGCCAGCTGTTCCCATTCCAGGAGCCATCAGCCCATCAAAGGCCTTTCTGATCAGCCAGAGGAGCCCAGGGGCACAAAGGCAAAAGGGAACCCGAATTAAGGATTTAAGAAGAAGGGACACTTTGTCTGCTGGGCCTTTCCCAGAGCTGTCCCAGAGGAGTCTCAACCCTTGTGGCCAGGCATGAAACCCACCCAGATGAGTCAGCACCAGAGCACCTTTAGGGTTGGGAGGAGCTGCTGCCTGGGGTGTTGGGACACTGGTGTCTCTCAGTGGGCTGCTGAGGACCTGGGGAATCCCAACCAGCTGTATGTGATGGTCTGCACCCACCTATTGGGCTATGAGGCTGTGGCCCCAAGGGCTCAAATGTCCAAGTGCATGCAGCTGGTGAGACTGGGACCAGGGGGCAGCTGTTGGGCAGACAGAGTGCCTGAGCCCAGCTGCTGGAGGGATGTGTATCTGTGCATTCTCACTAGTGGACCTCTGCACTGTTCAGCCAGAGAGGTGAGAAGGGTGAGGCTGTCGGTGCAGTGTGAATGCTCTGTCTGTCTGTCCCTGTTGCCTGAGGTGCCAGCTGTGTGTGTCTGTATATAGGTGGTTATAAATGCACCTCCTGGGTGTACCTGCTCAGGCTCAATGCTGGTGGGACCCCAGGCATGGAGCTGCCCCAGCACCACCTCTCTTGGACTGTCAGACCCTGCACAATCTGTTGCATCAAAAGCAGGGTGAGCCTGGGGGAAGTGTAGAAAGATGGGTGGTATTTAGTATCGTAATTCTGATTTCCTTCCTTTTGTGGGTTGAATGGTAATGTGTGCCAGAGGCATAAAACTACTTCAAGTAAGCTTGTTGGTGTACTCATTTTGTAAAATGTGAAACCTGATTTGAGGTTTTTATTGTTGAGATGGGGCTTGTGGTGGAGTGGGAAATTTGAGGAGCAACAGGGTGGAGAACAAAAAAAAGCTGTATATAAGCCCTTGTGTATTAACTATAGTCTAGCACTCACCTATAAAATATTCACCAATGCACGAGGTTTATGCATCAAAAACTTGTGGAACGGTGAGTTTCAGATATAAATAGCAGTGATTAAAAAAGAAAACACCTCCAAGCCTGAATATGATATAGACACAATATATTTTAACTATATAGACAAACATGAAATGCCAATGTCCTTCAAAAAAGCAATTCAGACTTGGAATTAACTGCTTCCTGTTGAGAAGAATAAGAAAAAAACCCAAAAATTTGCCCATGGAGTAAATTTGTGTGTGTACAGAAATTCTTCTCTAGGTGACCTAGTTTTAAAGATCATTGGGAATTTATATTCATTGCTTGTAGAGAGGCAGGGTGGCCAGGGAAATGCTGCTGTGATGAAGCCCATGCATCCATGGAAATAGCGTTGGACTAAATTTCCTCATTGACATAATTCCAGTAAATTAAAAGAACTGATGTGAAGATGGACTGCGTCCCTATTTTCATGTTTGAGCAAAAGAATCATAAAATGTTCATTTTAGTTTAACTCAGAAACAGAATGTCTTTTGCAACATCCTAATTGCCTAATTCCTATTTTTGTTTCCTTTTTTGGGAGGTGAGGTTTTTACATTCCTTTTATCAGTGGACGTATTTTTCCTTCTCCAGGGGAAAGAAACCCACAAACTATCATCAAATCAAATCAATCATATTTTACTAGATTTATGCTTTCTTTTTTTGTCAGTGATACATGCAGACATCAGGAGAGAAAACTACTAGATCATTTTATCTATTTGGAGATGAAGTTTTACCCCCTAAGGCTGTACAATTCTTCAGTGTCAAGCAGCTGATTTATATTACTTTTGTGTGTAATAGTTCTACAGCCAAATGCTTTTGATTGCCAGGACGTCTTATTCAGTCTCAATATCTCTCATGTGGATTTGACTTTATTTTTTATACTTTAAGGAATGATGAATTGGTACCTTACACAGTATGAAACATAGTGTACAACAATGAATATGTTTACAAATGGCTTTATTCCTTTCTCCTTTCAATGGAATTTATATTAACATTGCGTGGTATATATTTGCAATAATGTTTTTGGCTGTGAAACTTAGCTCTGAAATCTCACCAAATGTATCTTCTGTACAATAGTGCTTTTGCAAAATGTATTGTTATTATTTTTTTTGGTAACTGGATCATTTTCTTACATCAAAGCCTGTCAGGCTCATAAGTATTTCAACAAATGGAATGATTTGTATACACAACTTGAAAGTTTTCTGCGTGAGGTAGAAAAGCAAATCTGAAACAAAAATCTGTGTCACTGATGAGAAAAGGTTCTGTCTTTGTTCTCTGTATGATCATTGGAGCGAGACGTTATTTGTAGTGGTTCTTCTCTTTCACAGCAGCCGGCACTGGGCTAATCTTTATCTTCGGTTTGCTCTTCAGAACGAATGCTTCTGATATGAGGCTGCTTCACAGGAAGCGTGACCTCATTCGGGCTCTGTGCCGCTGATTGCACGGGCTGTTTTCAAAAGGAAACAGGGACTTGCTAGACCTGCCTTTGCGAAGAGCCAGGGCTGAGCTGTCCCGGGAAGCTGCTCGAGGAACACCCTCCACCAGCCGTCCCACAGGCTCTCGGGCTGTTGAGGAGAAACTTTTTTGCACGCATGTATTAATTGTGAAATGGATTCTCCAGGTTTGAAGGATTTTAGACTTACTTATCTCTTAAAATATTTGTCAGCTGAGGAGTAGCCAAGCTTTGGATTCATTTCTGTGCTGTTCTTCAGGAAATTTTGCGTTTTTGTGAATGTTGCTTCCATTACCTGCAGGGAGAAAAGACTAAACTGCTCTTCAAAAACGACTGATATGTGTGAACAAATAAAACTCTTTGTAGACACTTGTGTTTGGTGGGTACAATAGAGTAACTGAGGTTGCCTCGGTTTCAGCTATTTGAATAGTTAACATTATATTTTGGTAGGTACTAATAAATATTTAGATTGTACACTGAAGGCATCATTGGCTTAAACACTAATTTGATTTTTGGAGGGAAAGGTAGTTAAAACTGACTGGTTTGGACAGTGACTTTTTGTTTATATTACAGCATGAACTTTTGTGTGTTTTGAAATCCAAGGGGAGTTGTTGCCTTAAATTTTTATTTGGATTCTTGACATAAAATATTGGGACATTCACCTCAGATTCGCTTTTAGTGTGATTTCATAGAGCTGTTGGCCTGTTCTCATGCCATAGTTTAGAGGTGCTGTGTTGATGGCTCATTTTGTGGATTATAGATACAACACCACTGCTCCATTGTACAGTGGTGGTTGAGATGCTTTTTTTTGTTATGTCATTAGTATAGCTTCTCACGCTATTAATAGCCCAGAAATAGGACTGAATATTAAATGAAAGCAGAACACTGTGCAGCATTGTCTACAACATGATGTTTCCATGTTTTCTCCATCACTGATTGAATTATTTTCAGGAACTCTCTTCATTATACATAAGCCAAAAATTTTCATGATCAAGGGCAGCAAAAAAACCTGTTGGACTGCCTGTTCTATGGCTGTTCACAGAAGCTTGATATTATTGCCACTTGAAATAGTTTAAAAGCAAATTACAGCTGCTTATTAACTGTTCTTAAAAAGAGGGAAATGCCTCGCCTCCCGATTAATAGATCTGCATGTGTATATTGCTCACTTTCTTTCATAAATAGATGTATATACTCTGTTTTATCTTAAATTTTATTTCTCTGGAGGGTGGCAGATAAACAGGCATCCTGCAGAGACATACCTTGCAAAGTTATGAGACAATTCAAATGAGGAACAGAAGGACTGTGGTTTGTTCTGCCACTGTGATCAGTATGTGTCAACACTTTGTAGTGAAAGCACTACCCCATAGGAAAGCTGCCACTCTTAAAAGTTATTCTTTTTTAGACATTGCTACTTTATGTTATCATAACTGAAAGAATTGCGTGCAATACAGCTGTGCTGTGGGTTTCAGTTGCTGGAAAGTTTCACTCTCAGGTTACTAAAGAATTGTACTAGGTATAACTGATCCTGAGATGTACTTCTATATATCCTTTTCAAACAAATTTGCCTTAGAATCAATTACTTTTGCCTAAGCGAGTATACATTATAACTAATAATGTGAGATATATTGCTGATAGAATCTTACAAATCCTAATTTTCAAACAAGACATAAAACATGCTTCTGTTTCTTTTTAAACTCTTTTACAGATAATCGATATTCCCTGTTACCCTAGGGTATATGAAACAGTCCTTTTCAAAATGTATAGAATATCACATGTTGCATCAACTCCAGGAGCAAATAAATTTGAATACATTTGTCAGAGTTTTAATAAAAATAAATACCTTGTGTAGGGGATCTTTTTTGACTGATAAGATTTAGGATTTTGCTGGTTTTAGTTTATCCAGATCTAGAAACTGCTTGTTGAGTCCTTCCTGTATTTTCTTCTAGAGTTTGGATGGATTTCTTGGTTTTGAATGTAAGATTTCTTGCACATTTAAGAATCATGATTTTGCCTAAAATAATAAAAATTATTTCAGGAGCTAGTTGTATTTGAAAAAATAGCTCTAATGCATGTCAAACTATGAAATGCACCACTGATCTCAGTGTTTGTACAACATGCTCTGTGGTGTTTTGACTGATGCTTCTTGATCTCTCTGTACCTTCCCCCAAATTCTTGCAGTTGTCTCCTTCTCAAGTTATTTTTGTGAGCATTAGAGAATAATTTGTTCATGGTAAAGTGATTTTTTTTTTCAAAGGGTAGGAGAAACAGTATGTATGGGAGCAGGATAATAGGACTGATCTGTAAAAAATACCCTGAAGGTTTTACTTCTTCTTTCACCACTTTGCCTGGTCCCAAGGCTGAGTCAGCCTTCACACCCAGCCTGTGACTGACAACTGAGCTCCAAAGGAGGATAAACAAGATTATCAAAGTGGAAACCCTGACCTTCATGTCTTTTCTTTTCCTCAGCTCACAACTGAACATAAAAAAGTAAAATTCTCTTAGCCCTATCTCATCCCAGAGGTGAAGGATGGGCATTTACTAACAGTGTTGTAACTCTGAAGCTCTAAAGATTCAGGAGAGGCAAGGTAATATAGGGAAAGATCATATCTTTTATCTTTTCATGTAATAACAGATATAAATTCTCCCTATGGATAGCCCTTGCTCATATTTTGTAAGATTGATTCTGTCAGGTGCAGAACATCTAGCAGCACTTTGCACACTTGAGCCATGGTAATTCAGACAAATCCTATTTCCTTAGTCTCCTGACACAACATTAATGTCAAATATTTGTCATTGTAGCAATCTCTGTGCTTGTTGTGCTATGTCTGCAATTTTCATCTGAAAAATGTAATGTAATGGTGGTCTTTCCATTCTACTCCATATCTAGTGCCAGTTCAGGTTCTGGCTTTGGCATGAAGCAGATTTCTGGTAAACCACCTTAAAATTACTGCAGTTATTGTATTTGTGTCCATAATTATTTCTCTCACGTCTGTTATCTGGGCAGAGTAGGAGTATCTGATTTCTGTTGGCTCCGATTCTGTGTTGTCCTGGTTGAGATGAGTTCCCTATAAACACTAAGTCTTTCCCCAATTGTTTCATATGTTTTATCTCCTTTAATTCTTCCCTTAATTTTCTTTTCATTTTTAGCTTTTTTTATTGTCTTTCTGGTATGCACAAGGTACCTGTCAGTGAACATGATAACAATTCCTCTTATTTCACCTTTGCCTCTGCAGGTTCAACACCATTTAATGGAGAGCATAGACACAACCTCTCAAGACATATTTTCCCAAGGTATTAAGGAAAGTTACCCTTGCTTAATTTTATTTTTGTTTTGGTGTAGATTTTGTAAAAATCCCTTTTGGGCCACTGAGAATTGTAGGGCTGATATTAATTTAATTACTCCCCTGAATGGAAGTTCAGAAGTACTGCTGTGGAGGTTGGAAACACTGGCTTTGCAATTACAAGGTTTTGGAATATCTCTTCCATCTGCTTTTCCCTACACTGAAATTATGGTATCTCTGTGTAACACATGGGGCAGTTAAACCTCCTACTGAAACACAGGTCAGCCACGAATCAATCCAGTGTCTTCCTTTCTTTCCATGATGTCACTGCATGGCAATTTGGAACTCAGAGGTGTTGAGGGGAAAGGTATAACTGTAAATTGAATTTTATTCAAACTAAGTAAATTGTCTACAACTTTTAGATACTTTCACTTCTGTCACTACTCAATTCTGTTTTAAATACCAGAGAGTATATTTTTCTGTGCTGTACTTCATCCCAAAGTCAATTGTGTTTCAGTGCTGGATGGAGCTACCACATGTGGGCTTTATCCTATGTTGTTCCAGCTGCATGGCATTCTAGGATTTGTGAGAGTTAAAAGTCATGTATCCTTAAATCTTCACTAAGTATGGCTTGGTTATAAAAAAGCAAGTAAATCCTGCCTGGCTCAGAGGCACCCAGCTTGTGCCATGTAGAGGAACTCAAAGAAGCAAAATACTGGAATGCCTCTGATGGCTCCAGCTCGGTGTAGGTCTGGCAGGACTCCTTGGCCAAGAGCACAGCCACGGAAACACACCGAGCACTTCTGAGCTCAAGCTGGCTCCATGCTTCAGGAAATGCTCCCCTGGCATGTATCCCTCCTGTAATCTGAAGCTCTGGTGTGATGCACACGTCAGCTGGCTGAAACCCCTAGTGCAGAGTAGTATCATTACATCCATGTATTTTAAATCTATGTCACTACCAGCCCCCATCAGCTGGGAATGTAAATTCATTATTATTAAATCATGGGTTTGCTCTGTCTAGACCTTCTCTAAATTAGAGGCTTTCATTTCTCCTTTTCAGTTGTGCTTGTGCCTTTTTGGACGACGACTCTGCCTATGAGTGCTCCACAAATCCTCAGACAGGCTCCCTTGCTACGTGTCGCCACAGCCCTCGACTGCTTTCTAATGGTTATTATGTTTTGACTGAAGACAGTTTTCTGTCTGATGAAGAGGGCAACATAACACTGACACCATCCTACACAAGTGTTACATATAAAGAGAATTTAGTTCGGTAAGTGAACTGTGTGCAGATTTTACTCCATGTTGGCGATTGCCTTCACATCTCTGGCCTTACCTAGAGATGTATCTGGAGGTATCTTTGGGTCTGTCTACATTTTACTTGGCATAAGATCAGCATTACTTCTGAATGGGAACATCTCAATTGCTTTAGAGAGTGCAGTGAATGAAATAATAACCTGATTTTCAGTCATGTCTTACTATCCAAAAACTCTTTAGTGCCCAGTTGTTGCTATAATTGAAGCTGTGTCCAATAAAGGAAAAGGAGAGCTACAGCTCATTTTGCCAATGAGGTGTTACTCTGATAAGGAGTAAGAAAAGAGTATATATATAAATATCTATTTCTAAAACATACACACATACACACATATATATATAAATAAAAAGGTCTGCTCCTAGAATTCTTAGTCAAGAAAAAATATCACTTGATTCGAAGAGAACAACAGTTTAGGAAGGTATCTAAAATGTAGTTCAAAAACTTGAAGTTCGATGGGTTCAGACTACCCCAAATAGGATATAGCAGGGTACAACTTATGGGTAGCATGAGATACTCACAGTAGTATCAGAGATCAGCTGCTGTAATGTCATTTGGTACCACAGTATCCAGTATCACAACAGCATGATCAGCCCTGCTGTTAATACATCCCCTGACATATTGTGGTGTGCAGCAGCCATTCCTGGTGACGTGCCCAGGGTCAAGAACAGGGCTGGGAGCAGCACCCAGAACCTGGTTCTTTCATGTCGTTCCTGCAAGCTTTAGAGCTCTGTCCCTGCTCAGCAAGAATAATTAGCTCTATTCCTTGGCAACGTATCTTTTCTTTCTAGTGTATTCAGGCGAAGGAAAAAAATCCGTCGCTCTCTTGACAGCTTGTTCAATCTCAGTGCCTCCAGCTCATGGCTCAGCTCCACCATTCCCAGCAAGATGGAATTCTCCCATGTAGAGGATCCTTGGCCTGATGGATGCAGTAAACTAGAAGCCAGTCACAGTGATACTGGTAAGTCCTGATCAGGTACCAGGTAATCAAGACACAACACTGCAGTCTGTGTTTAGTGGGAATTGGGTATCTCTTTCTGAAAGTTTGCCCGAGTTGTCTGCCAAGGTGTGCAGGTAAAGGATAGATAGCTACAGAATTCTAAGGGGTAAATAGAGCTCCTGGCATTAAACCAGAGTATGAGTCTGCAAAGACCTCTGTACCAAAAAGTCATTTTTTGACTGAATTTGAATGCAAAGTCATGACCAGGAATGTTTATTCTGGTGTGAATAATACCTGGCACTGTCTGCTTTCACCTGGCTCTTTCAATAACTTCATCTATTATGCTCTATGCAGTTTTGTCTTTACTCTGTGTATTTTCTCCAGCATACGTTTGGACCTGCCAATTCCCTACCCATAACAATTTGGAACCTCTCCTGTGATTCAGTAATTAATTCCTAAATTCATTAATACAAAGTCTCAGAGCTCTTCTTTTGTGCAATCTCAGTTATATGTGCACTTCTTGTAGGTGATTCAGACTTATCTTCTGAATATAATAACCATGTGTCACAAAGGCAAATTCCAGCATCTAATGGAGCATCTCTTACCAAAGATGATGAGTTTCTTCAGTTTGAGGAACCATTTTGTGCTTCAAAATCCTGTTCTTCATTTATGATAAATGCAAATGAAGAGACCTTGAGCAATGCAGGTGTGTGATGTTCTTATTCTGACATGCCTTCTTTTTAGAGTGAACTGAAAATACATTCAGAATATGGATCTGGCCCCTTGCAGAATAGAATTTATTTACTAAAACATGTATTTTAAATGGATGATTAAAAATAACAAAATTGTAAAATTGGTATTTAGTTGATTACTACCCCCTGCTCACAGCTTTCCCTCACCCATTTTTCAGAAAAAAAAGAGAAGTGAAGAGGAAAATGGAGGAAAGGGCATGAGAGCAAAAACTGAAACAGGCAATTATGCAGAAAGGCTTGTTTTCTGAGAGCATGGAGGGCACAGTGTTTCTGTAGTTGTGGGGGAAAAAGACTCCTGAGAGACACCCAGAGCATGAAAATTAGGTTTCTGCTTTGAATCCCTGCAGGCGAGTTCTCTTTAAAAGCAACTGAAGGAGACTGGTCTCACAGGCTGAAGGTAGTCTTTGCAAACACCTCCTGTCAGATATTTACTTTCATTAAAACCCATTATTTTCCTGGTTTTTATTTTAGAATGCAGGACAGTGCAAAATGTCGTTTCTCAGATGGCTGCCCTGATCATGTGTTTAATCATTTCAGTATGTACAAGGTAATTTTTATTTATTTTCTTTTCTGTTTCTGACATGAGTGCTTGCTTCATTTCAACTGGTGTATAAAACTTAAATTAAGGGTCACATTTTCAAAGTTATATGTATCTTACTGTGAAAATACATTTTCACATGATAGTCGATGCAGGCAAATATCTGAGCGATATAGATATGCACAAAAATGAGGAATATGTATGCAGATATGAAACCTACTTTGCCAAGTGTGCTTTGACAGGGGTTTTGGCAAGCTGAGAAGTTTCAGAATGGATCCATGTCTCTCTAAGTGGGTTTTTCTCTCAGTCTGAATGCTGAGGTCTTTCTTTCCAGGAGATTATCTTCAATAGTTTACGTAATTTAAAGTTTCAAATTACAGTTCACCTACCAGAGTTCAGTGGGTTCATCTGCAAGAACCTTTCCTCCTCCTCCCACCCAGGCTTTACCTCTTTTAACCCCATATGCATCCCTTGGCTTTGTCTAACCTTTGTGGGTATTGTTATGTTCTCAGATATTTTCTGGGAGGATTGTCTGCCACTTTGTTGCTGATTATTTTAGTTTGTAAGTACAGAATTTCTTTACTTCCAACCCAAATTATTTTACTAAGTCACATCTGAGGACCAAATTTTATCCTTGGATGTATATCCATGGCTCTTATTGATCCTTATAAGAGCAGTATATGGTCAAACGGGGACAAATGTAACCTTCAATCCATTACAGCATTTTGCATTTGAATTTCACAGTTCTTTTGTCCCAAGGTGCTGCCGTGTCATCTTTCTTCAGTCTTGATACATTTTTCAAAGCAACTAAGTTTTGGTAAGTGGCTCCAGTGCCATGGGATGAATAGAGGAATTTAGAAATTTTATATTAAGAAGAGGAAGGAGATTTCTTCTGTTGTTTTCATGCCAGAAGATAGAAGGTGGGATCTGAAGTTACTGATGGAGTATTTGGCTTTTCCAGTTACTGATTTGTATTAACAGAAACTTTCTGTTTATTTTGAAAACCCGCCTTTTCATAATGCACAATAAATGTTGTAGCAGAAAAGGAAGGTAAACCTAATATGCCAAAACATGATGCAGAGACAGACCAAGCACTGTAATTTGTGATTCCAGAGGTGTGCTTTCAAGCCTTGCACTAAAGTCCACTCCAGTCCACCAGACCTAGCCTTTTCTTTTTAATTGGAAAAAATAAAACAAGCTAATTATGATGCTCACCCCATCACCACCTTCCAGGGACTACAGAATTGATATAATTTGGCCCCACTAACCCAATGGACCATTAGCTCACACACAGGCCTTCATGCTGAAAGCATGTATGGATATGCTGGATTTATTAATTACCATTCTTTCACCTTTTTTTGCACCACAAAATTCTAAATGTCCAAAATCTAAAGTGCTTCTAAGACTAAAAGGTTTGCGCTTATCTGAATTTTTATGGGGTGAAAGTGAAGCTCAAGAGGATCCTGTTTGTTTCTGAAACTGCCAGGGTTCAGGAGTTCAGTATATGCCGAGGGCAACAAGACAATCTGGCAGACCTCAGCCTTTGAATTGAGTACATTGGAAGTTAGAAACTGCAAGGCACAACTGGGACAGCCCTACTGCAGTGACAGTCTCACTTTTTGAAGGATGGTGTATCAGTTTGTTACTATGTCTCTAGTCCCTAAAACTTTGATTTTACCAAAGCCACCAGGTCAGGACCAGAGTGTTGCAAGCACATGCCCCTAAGTGCTGCTTTCCCTCTTCCTGAATAGCTTAGCCCTGAGTCATAATGAAGCTGTTCTTCACAAGAGAAAAACACACTCAGCAGCAGGTATACAGAGAATGTCTCTTTTATGCTCATAACAAGTGAGAAGTTACCTGCTCAAACAAGTAGTCCTACAGCTTAGCTGAATTTGTCAAACAGGACCTACTGATAATATATACTTATATTACCATATACTTATATATTCTTATATGATTATAAGAAACTGCCATTTAAATCAAGATATACAAAAATGTATTCTTCTTTTTTTCCCCTGCAGAAAATAATAAGAAATAAAGAACAACTGGTGAGTACATGTTTAAATTTATAAAGAATTCCATATTTTTGGGGATGAGTCCTATTATGGAACAGGGTTCAAGCATGCCAGAAAGGTTCCATGGACTTTTCATTAAAAGAAGGTTTAACTGCATGACCCTTGCCAGTTTCCACTGCAAATGACTCCACTTTGATGTCTACAACTCCTTTTTTATTGCATTTGGATTATATATTTTCTTTCTATTGTCTGGCAGCAGTGTCTAAATAGTGTAAGCTGTTAACAATTGCTGTGCTTCAGCCCAGAGAACACATTTTCCAGTAACAGGCAAAACAAGTCTTCCTTTTCCCAAGTTTGAACTGAACAGCAGGACCAGGTGCTGTGCTGATCTGACTTGGTAGCATTCCACTGAAGCAGTGAAGCTGCATCAACATGAATCGGTCCAGAATATCTGAAAAACACTTATACACTCTTCTGCTTCCTATTCTTTTTCACTCAAGCCTCATCCTCAGACTCCAGTTTCTGTTTATCAAGCATTTCTAAGCCTTGCTGCAGCTCAAACCCTTAAAACAAGAGCACTGATTTATTTGTACTTCGAGTTGGTCATCCCAGTCCTGGCTCTGTCATTTCCTTTATGTCTTTACTTTGAAAAGATAAAAATGAAAAGAAGGAACCAAGTGGAGCTGTGCCCAGTTTGTGTTCCTTATAGTGTGGATAGAACAGCCTTCTTCATCAGTTTCCTTGTTGAGTGCAGTTCAGCTTCTGAGATCTAAAGGCATCTGCACAGCTGCAGACACAACCTGGAAAACCTTTCAGTCAGCCCTTAGAATGTGGGTGTTAATCTTTGGAACAAAGCATTTTAGAAAGGAGTGCAGTCATTTGATCACTTTGCCTGTGGTGACAAAATGTCCTACTCACAGCGTGCCAAGCTGGGGACGCTACATATGGCACTTCTTAAAGTCAGTGGAACTGTTTATGTAAGGGCTGAAACACCAGAGCTTGAAAGCTGACTCTGGTTTTGAAAGCCACTATCAAAGTTAACCAAAGCAGGTATTACAGGATGGGGTAGAGAACTTGGCACTTGTTGCGTGGCAGGACTAAACCAAATACAGATTGACACAGGTTACTGCAAGACAGGACCTCCCACAGTTCAAATCAAGCTTGTCTCTTGCACTTTGTAAAAACTTAAAAGCAGAGTTGTTACTTCTGTGTATTTTGAAATGAGTTCACTAACAGTTTTCATTTTGCCTCCTCCTCAAATTTATTTTCATCAGCTCTTCAGCACTGAACTCTTGGATACCTCCTTAAGGCCATGGTTACACATGATCCTGTGGGAAAAAAACAAACCAGCATTGATAGTATTCTTCCTCCAAAACACAATTCATTTTAGCTTTATTTTTCTTCTGGTCAAATGTGAGTGCAGACTTACTTCTTGGCGACTAACTGAAAGAAATCCTGCAAAGAAATGCTGTACCTATAGTATCTTATCTCAATGAAGTCCTGTGTGGGCATGGGGTCCTACACGCATTTTGATAATAAAAAGTGTTTTGTAATTCCCATTGCATAATATTTTATAAAAATGATGTTATCCCATATTTTATATATTAATTTCTTTTAACAACAGGCTATCAAAGATAATGGCTTTGAATAGTGGATGAGTACATGTGATAACTGATGTAGTATGTAACTAAAATAGTATTTATAATACTCATCCTCCTATTTACTTGTAGTTAATGCACTTGAATAATTTTGTAAATGTTAAATAATTCCTCTTCTTTATTTAAAGTACAGAGACAACTGAGAGTAAATATCACTATGTAGAACATGTAAATATTTTGTTACCTATTTCATGCCTATCATAAAAGGTCCATTACTAAAATCACTTTTAAAACTAAAGGATTATAAAGATCTTTAGTGTTTAAATAATGTCCTGGAATAATAATCTGGAAAGTTAAATTGCATTCTGAGAGAAAAGTCTAAGACTGAAATTACCCTGCAGTCATCAAAGCAATTATGCTGAAAAGAAGAAAAAAAAGAGTTCATTGTAAACTTGTTAGTTCACTGTAAACTAGTGAAGAAAAATCTGATTGAGATTGAAAAAAAAAATGGCCTAAAATAAATTGCTATAATCTGTCTATTAATAAATACAAACTGTAAATTAGAATTGTTCTGATCCAGAGAGAGGGAACTCCTGGGGTCATTTCCCAATCGGAGTTCAAGGGCTAAAAATAAGATGCTCAGGATCTGTTAAGATCTGCCCTCCCTGATATTCATCAATATTGAATTAACAAAATTCTATTTGGTTACCAGACTGGTTGGCAGTTCCCTTCCATATATTCCAATGGACATAAAAACAAGCCTCTTTTTTTTTTTCTCTGAAAAGAGGCACAATCATATGTTTCTTCCTGTTGGATAAAAGATTGGAGCCAGGATTTGTCTGATGAAAAACTGAAAAAATTTTCCAACCTAAATGTTTAAATCCAGACTTTCAGAGGTAATGAGTATTTGCAGCTTCTGTTAACTACAGTATCAAACTTAGGATAATTCTGGAATGTAATTCTCTTAGAGTAAACCCACTTACTGATTAGTGATTAACTGAAACATCTACAAACAGAGAAAACAACTAGAATTTTATATTTTTTTGTCTGCAGTGATTAAATGCTTACTCCCCTTTAATATAGCACCGTATTTAGAGAAACAGAATCAAATAGAAATTTTGAGATATAGATTTATAACTCCCTGTGTATCTTCTCATACCATTTATTACTTTTTTGATGTATTATTTTTATCATTGCACTTTGTTTTATACTCTCTTACTTCAGCTGTGTTCAGCTGAATTTCAGGGTCATTCCTGAGTATATATCACGTAGTGCTTTATAGCAGGGAATGTTCATGTGGAAGATGATAATATTGATGTCATCCCTTAATTTATGTTTCTGGTCTGTGGGCAAGGCTGGTTTATAGTTATCCTAAAAGCATTATTCATAGAGGCCAAACCATACAAAGATTAACATCTTTTATTTAAGTTATATGGAACAAACATGGTACAGAATACAGGTTATGACCGCTTAGTCCAGTTCTGCAAAATCTGCTTTTTGATGCACATTTTTATGAATTGGCCGCACTATTTTGTAAACCTCTTTGCATGTTTCTATACACACTGAGCAAAATTGTTACTTCATTTATATTGTTTCTTTTTTATGGTTTCTCATGCTGCTTTTTTTCCCCCCTATCTCTGGTATTTCCATATCAGTAAAGTTGTTCCTGTTCTCATTTCTTCTTGTATTTGAGGGTGTTTTCAGTAACAAAGATTATTTTTATTCAGAACTGCATATATTTCAATGAATTTGTTATTTGTGAGTTCATGTCCTGCCCTGCAGATTGTGCGCTCTTTGGGGGAGGGTTTATTGGTACTTTAATGCAAACATAAAGCCTTGTTTTGTACCAGTGACTGCATTACTTAGCACCACAGAAAAACAAAATAAAATAAAAAAATTTGAAAAAACAGTAAATAAATAGGAAATAAATAGAAATACACAGGTTCGAATTCTGAGTGGGTATCAATCAGCTGTTTTACACCAGCTGAGACTCTGAGCTGCAGCATTTCAACAGCTTTGTCCATGGATACCAATTTGCTGGGGTTGGAGCACCTTACATGAGTGTATATATGGACAAAGTCAAGACATGTTCAAAATACTTCTAATGCACTGTAATAATAATGCTATAAAGCTTATCTTTGTCATAACATAGAAATATGTTATATATTGTGTTGTTTTACACATTTAACAAATAAAGTTGTAATGTATTAAAGCACTGAAGTGAATTTCTTCAGGAAAGGCACATCAGATGGGACTTTTTTCTTCCTTCTCATCTCCATTCTTCTGTTTGTAATGTGGTTCTTTACATTATTTCTGGCATCTACATTGCTTCGTGATAGGATTTCAGGTTTGTGCTGCTGAAAGCTCTTGGTATACAATTTGAGCAAAAAAAAGCTGTGTGAAATTAAAGAACACAGCAAATAACATACTTCAGCACCTAGCTTTGCCCTGTGTGTGCCAGACCACCAGGTTAGGACCAGTGTGTTGCAAACACATGCTCTACAGTGCTGCTTACTGTCTTCCTGAATAATTTAGCCCTGAGTCATAAATAAAACTGTTCTTCACAAGAGAAAAACAAACACACTCTGAGAGCTTCTCAGTCACTGCTGTACAGAGAATTCTTCTTTTGTGCTCATCACAAGTGAGAAGTTACCTGCTCAAACAGGCAGTCCTGCAGCTTAACTAGGTCTGTCAAACTGGACCTCTATAGATCCTGATTAAAACAAACCATGGCTTAACTCAGGACATAGAGGTACAAGGGTTTGGAGTGAAGTTGAGCTGGCGAGAAGGAAGAAATAAAAGGAGGATGGATTTAGATTTGTCATTATGTCTCTCTCTTCTACTCTGCTTAATTGACAAAAAGTTAAATTAACTTCCCCAAGTTGAATCTGTTTTGCTGTCAATGGTAATTGTTTTTTATGTCCCTGCCCTTATCTCAATCCATGAGCTTCTTGTCATATTTTCTCCCCCTCTTCTGTTGAGGCTGGGAAGTGAGAACAAAAGCTGGTGGGCACCTGGCATCCTGCCGAAGTCAACCCACCACACCCTGGTATTTGACAATTTAATTAACTGCAGATTTTATATTTCCTTCTTCAGAACTATCATCTAGAATCTCTGAAGAAGGGATGAACACCCTCCTCCCTTGTTTTTAGCTTAAAAATATAACATAGGCATTTCAATGTAGTACAACATAAACACAGGGTTTAAAATACTGTACACAGCGAAAACAAGATTTTTTCCTTGTTTGAAATTGAATACTTCGATTGTGAATTCTGCTCCCAGGTAAAAAAAAGAATATTACTAGCAAAAAGGTCATTATTTGAAGAGGCCTGCAATTTGATATAAGTGTGTAGGTACCAGAACCAGTGGCTCTTCTTTAATGTCTGTGGTTCTGTACAGGGGCCTTGGGCCCCAGTGGTGATGTCCAACCAGCTGTGTAAACCTCCCTGCCCTCTAAATGGAGTTGTTACTTATCCAGTCAGCTGGCCAGAACAAACACTATGGAGTTAAAGGGCATAAACTACTTCTGCTCCTTTGTGTCTCATTATCTCCACAAACCTCAGGAGCCTCAACTCAATGACACCTTCATACTCCTATCCTCTAATCTGCAATACAGGTAGAGAGCTGCAGTGTGACTGTGGGGTGTTGCATTTACATCAGAGGTAAATTGCTAAATAAACAAACCTGATCATTTTAAAAAATCCTACTGCCTTGTTTAAATTTATAGGTGAATTTCCTGTTAGCAGAAGATGACCTTTACGTTTGATTAGACTTTTAGGTTAATGAAGACAGGTAGGAAACACAGACTGACTTTCCTGATGTTACCACTTTGATCTGATGACAACTGTGATCCGGAGTTGGAACAGGCTGCCCAGGGACGTGGTGCAATCACCATCCCCAGGAAAATTTGAAGGAGGTGTAGACCTGGCACTGGGGGACATGCTTTAGTGGTGACTTGGCAGTGTTGGGTTAACGGGTGGACTTGATGATCTGAAAGGTCTTTTCCAACCTAAACTGTTCTATGATTCTAAAATTGTACAAGCCCATGAATCACTGGGAACAGGCTGCTTTCACAAACAACGGAAAACATGCTTTCAGCCCAAAATGTGTGAGGCAAACTAGCTGACGGATGTGCAGGAGGACGACAGAAGTGTCATGCAAAGGACAAGACGTGAGATTTATGCCTGAGGAAAAGACATTTCATCTCTGCGCGCCGAGGGAAGGCAGGGGCCGGGAGCCGCCGGGGCGCTGCAGCTGCTGCCCGGGGTTACAGCAAGGCNACGTGCTGCAATCACCATCCCCAGGAAAATTTGAAGGAGGTGTAGACCTGGCACTGGGGGACATGCTTTAGTGGTGACTTGGCAGTGTTGGGTTAACGGGTGGACTTGATGATCTGAAAGGTCTTTTCCAACCTAAACTGTTCTATGATTCTAAAATTGTACAAGCCTATGAATCACTGGGAACAGGCTGCTTTCACAAACAACGGAAAACATGCTTTCAGCCCAAAATGTGTGAGGCAAACTAGCTGACGGATGTGCAGGAGGACGACAGAAGTGTCATGCAAAGGACAAGACGTGAGATTTATGCCTGAGGAAAAGACATTTCATCTCTGCGCGCCGAGGGAAGGCAGGGGCCGGGAGCCGCCGGGGCGCTGCAGCTGCTGCCCGGGGTTACAGCAAGGCCCCGGCGCCGCCCTCAGCGCCGCCCGCCCGGGGCCGTTGCTGTGGCAGCGCGGCGGCGTCCGGGAATGGCGGCGGCTGAGGGGCGGCCATGGTGCTGAGTGAGTGTCGGAGAGCGCCGCTTCCCTCCCCTCCCCGGCCCCTGCCCTCCTCTCCCCGGCCCCTGCCCTCTTGTCCAGGACGTGCCCCGCGCCCTGCACACCTCCTTCGTGTCCGCAGAAGGGCAACAAAGCTGGGGAAGGGGCTGGAGCACAAGTCTGATGAGGAGCGGCTGAGGGAGCTGGGGGTGTTCAGCCTGGAGGCTCAGGGAAGACCTTATCTCTCTCTACAACTCCCGGAAAAGAGGCTGTAGCCAGAGTAACAGGTGTCAGGACAAGAGGAGATGGCCTCAAGTTTTGCCAGGGGAGGTTTAGATTAGATGTTGGGAAAAATTGGTTCATGGAAGGGGTTGTCAAGCACTGGAACAGGCTGAGCAGAGAAGTGGGTGGAGTCACCACCCCTGGAGTTATTTAAAACTCATGTAGATGTGACATTTAGGGACATAGTTTCGTGGTGGATTTGGCAGTGCTGGGTTGTACTGGATGATCTTAAAGGTGTTTTCCAATCTAAACAATTCTCTGATTCACGTTCCCTCTTGCCACAGTTGCCTCCCTTCCCCACCATCCCCACATTCCCCTGGCAGCCCCCTGCCCTCCTGCCTCCCTTGGCTGATAGTCAGGTTTCCCTCCTCCCTGGCAATACCCCCCTTTTTATCTCACCGTGTACAGCACAGGGGTTCCGTGCCTCCCAAAACAGCCCCCGAGGGGCCCAGCCGTGGGGACTGGGGTGGCCCAGGTGGGTGGGGACCCCTTCTTGTGTTGGGCAGCCCCTGCAAGGGGAGATGCTGGATGGGATGGTTTTGATGCCTGAGATGGCCACCTAAAAAAACAGAGACTAGACAGGAATAAGGGAACAAAGGTAGGTATTTGTTTGAAGGGTCTTCAAAGGTACACCCTGGGCAGGCCAAAGGCTATACCCAAGTTGGACCCCGAGTCACAAGTTCTTTACACTTTTATAAGTTTGGTTCATTTGCATCTTAGGGTTAATTCTCCAACTAAAACTTCAGTTAATGATGTAATTTCCCCAAGCTTATCCCCCTTCTAAGACTTTGGTTTACACATTTTAGGCCTAGGACAGTCTGGGTCCTTGAAGAGCAAGCTTGGAGAGGCTTTGTTATGTCTAACCAGCATGAGAGAACAGCAGCTAACAGGCTACAAGAAACTTCAGAGTTACACACTAGGCAATACAGGATTTGAAAAATATGAAAGTTAAAACCTAAGGCATCGGTTTGTGTCTGAACTCAGGTCTGTCAGATGTGAAAAAACCCCAGATGAGGTAAAATACTCCATACTATTACTTATGAATCGATCACCTTTTACAGGTACAGCAGTATGACCCAGAAAACTGAGTGCTCACACCTATTACTCATGAAAAGGAGTTCCTCTGTGATTTTTCTTGTAATCTGTTTTGATTGTATGTTATCACTGGGCTGCCAGTCCCGTGCTGGGCTACAACAGTGCTTTGGACAGGAACTCCTTCTCCCTGCATGAAGCTGGCAGATGCCCTCTTTGAGCAGGCACTGCCTGAAGGAGAATGACTTTATCTCCTGAACAGCACAGCATGAATCTGAGCCTTAAAGTAATGGTTGTGTACTTCACTTTTTTGAGATGCAGCTTCCCCCAGTGTTTCATGATACACCTGCACCTGTCCACCTGCTTATTCTTTCAATTTCTTTAATTTTATCCTTCATTTCTGCTTCCTTTTTTGGGTAAAACATGTAATTTTTGGAAGCCCAGGCATTAGAACTTCAGGATTTGCTCTCTCCACTTGATTGATGCATCCCTTATTTCCTCCTGTGTTCATTGGAACCTGGGAGTAGCTATGATCTCTCACGTCGCTGGTCCAGTCTCCTGTTACTGCACACAATACCAGAAAATTGGATTAATGTACTTCTCAGTGAGTTCAATGCGTCTTTTCAATGTCCTGGAAATGCTGTTATTTAAAATTTTATATAATATTTGTTATCTCTTGCAAGCTTGTTTCCCTCATTCCTCTTAATTGAACTAGGTCTTATACAAAATGTCAAAGATTCAGTCGGTTCCCTACAACAGGATCTCAAATCAGGTTTCTAAAGCTTCGCTGTAGCTTCTATTGTGAATGATTGTCTCTGCTTTGCAAATCATCTATTAATGAAAGTGGACATTTTTGCAAAATTGCTGCAACAATAATTTCAATTTTCATCAGCAAATGGAAACTGGGCTGTAATTAAGCTGTCAGGAATAGTTTGTATGACTTATTTTTGTATAAAGGGTATAGAGCATTATATTGCCACCAGTGTGTATGTATGCAGATTGGGGAGTATTGTTTTCCTGCTCAAAATTACCTGGAAGTAGCTGCACTGAAAAATCTGCCACCAAACACAGTAGTAAGCAGACCTTTTTTTTTTTTTTTTTCCTTTTCATTTCCAGCAGATTTGCCAAGTAATTTACTAGGAATGTCAATGTTTTTTTATATTTACTATGAAGACTAAAGTATTTAGTCATGATTATAGACTTTTTTTCCTCTTTTCTCTGTTACTTTAATCGAGTTCAAGTTGAAGGGAAGATGATTGTTCAGATGCAACAAACCTGCTCAACATGGTTAAAAGAGACAAAGGCATCTTTCCCAATATGATTTATGTGCTGACAGGTTCCCCCCTTCGATCAATATCTGAATCTCCACATTTAATTCTGTAAATTAATTCTATCAGGTGAAACTCTGTTGAGCAGCAGGAAGCTTTAAGCCTTGGCATCTATAATTAATATAATATAAACAAAACCAGTTTCACTCCTTTCCCAAAGACTGCAGGTAGAGGAGCTGCACAGACACGTGTGAGTTTGGGCTGTATTGGTGCAGAGTTTGCTGGTCTGTGTGAATGTGTGCAGCCATTCCAGGACCACTAATGAAACTGGATGATTTCACAAAACCTCCCTGAGACAAAGAAGTGAAAGATACTTTTAATTAATGCGTGGTAGGAACAGTTTGTTTTCATAGATCTTTATATAATTTTTCTTTTTACTTATTTTTTCAGTCTCTTTGAAAGGCTTGTCTTTTTTCAGCATTAAAAATCATGAAAACATCTATGCTAATTTGATAAAACGCTATTTTTTTTCCTCAGTACTTTACTGTAGTCCAGTGCTTGTCAATGAGAGGAAAATGCTGGCACTTTTTGGTGCAATGTGCTGGAAACAAAGTTCTAGCGTCTAGCTCAGGAGTGAGCACTGGTTCTTATAGAATTTCTTTACCTTCATTATACAGAGCCTCTTCACTGTTAGAAAGATTGCCTGGCATTAAATATTACAACATGATAACTCTGAACCCAGGTCTATGGTGTTTTTCAGCCACTGAAACTTCTTTGCTGGCTCTGATGAGCTGGTAGTGCCTAAGAAATACCAGGTATACATTTCATTCTAACATAAACATTTATAAGCATGAATTAGTTATGGCATAAAAAATATCTGCCCACTTTCAGCATTTATCCTGCTTATTTCTGTGCACACTGTGCTGGTGGAAGAATATGATGACACACTGTAGTTTGCTCCCCGCCACCCCCCGCTGCTGCCTGTGATGTGAACATCTGGCATCTGGAAATAAAACAGCATAAAACACTCCACTTCTTGTCTACATGAATCAATCTGCAATCCAAGCTATGCTGAAAATAGTGGCTGCTGGATTAATTTCTGCAAGGGTTGTATCACATTCTTAGGGAAGACTCAGCAGTTTTTATATGGATCTTTCCAAATGTTACAGGTGACATGGTTGTGTTTCACAACAGATGTTTACTGTGGCAGAGTGGGTCGAAGCTACTTGGTATTTGATGTCTTGGTATCTTTTCTTGCAGATTTTATTTTTGTTGTCATTCCTAATGGGCTATTTGGTATGGTGGAACAAAATATTTTAATGATTTTATAATTTGCTCATAAGTCAGATGGCAGAAAATGATTAAGAGGAAATATGACATCTAACGTTTCTTTCAGTCACTGAAGATCTTGTTAGAAGACGTGCAGAACATAACAACTGTGAAATTTTTTCACTGGAAGAAATCTCTTTACATCAGCAGGAAATAGAAAAACTAGAGCACCTTGACAAATGGTGTCGAGATTTAAAAATTCTCTATCTTCAGAATAACCTAATTCCAAAAATTGGTAAGTATTTTCTTGATATGTTTCTTTTAAAATGGATTCACATGCGTAATTTTGAAATCAGAAAAAAATCAGAAAAAAAGTATTCTGTTATACTTAAGGGAATGTGTTCCTAACAAGACTTCCTTTCCTGTTTTTTTTATTAAATTTCAAAGAAGCTCAGAAATTTGCAAGGGAAATTTTAAATTAGAAAGATACTACTGAGATCCAAATCACTAGAATGTGAAACACCTTTTATAGATTAAAATTTCAAAAATCAGGATGTAGTTTAAGTATCCCATCTTGTGGCAAGCAGAGAGACAGAGAGCTTACCATATACCATGGACTCTGATATCATAGGATTAGCTCTTTCAGGCACATTTTTAAATTTCATTTTTATGGAAATAATTTTTTTTGTTAACATTGAAATAATTTTTATTCAGATAAAATACTTGCTTTTGTGCGTGAATCAAACTTTCTACAACAAAGCCTCAATGGTCTTCCTGCACCACAGGAGAAGATATAATTTCATATGGTCTGGTTTTGTGGGATAGGTCCATATGTTCCATATTGAAAGATGTAACATCAAGCCTTGGGCTGGAAAAGCTTAAATTCTACAGATACTGTGTAGATGAACAACAAAAAGTTGGAAGTGTTCAGAAATTATATTAGTATATCTCTTTGAAATTCCTTAAGAGGAAGAAAAAAATACCAAGGTTTTAGGAGGAAATTCTGTGCTCAGAACTTGTAGGCAAATCCTTTAAGTTCTCTCGAGGGACTCATCAGGAAACTCTTATCTCTGCTGATAACATGCATTTCCTGAAGTGGAGGAACATTCTCTCAGAGAGAATAAGTTTTTTTAAACTCCTTTATGTTTCTTTGCCCCATCAAAGGAGGGACTAAAGTAAGTTGGTTTTCTCTCTAATAATGTGTCCTTAATAAGGCACAAGATTTCATCTCGTGGTTTTTCTATCAACACTCAGGCCTCCTTCAGGTTAGTACAGGATACTGTATTCAGATTGTTGCTTTTTGGACACAAATTTTTTTCAGCAATTTCAGTTCTGAGACAAGCAATTTTTATCTTAACATAATCTAACTGTAGGAGTTGAAAAAGTATGCAGCTTGGTGATTCATATATTCCGTATAATGTAACAGCCTTCCAAGGTAATACCTTAGTAACAAATGAAAAAAAAGCCCAGAACAACCCCAACACAAAAAACAACCAAAAGAAGCACCATCAACCCCTCCCTACACTATTGTGGTGACCAAAAGCATTGTCAACAGGGGCTGTGTTACAAAATATTGAAGTTGAGAAGTTATTCTTCCCAGTGGATACCAATATGTCCTTGCAGAGGGCACAGCAGTTCCAAGTGTGCTTCTGAATATCATAGAGAAATCTATAGGTTTATATTGGTTCTGCTGGGCTATGTCTTGTCTCTTCTTAAAGAAAACCTTTCTGCAGCTGTCGAGATCAGACTTGCCTCCTGAGCAGGCAGGGGGCTGTCAGGCATCCATAGTGTGCGTGAATGGTACCCCTGCCTTCAACACTCAGCTCTCTGACATCATCATGTGCACAGGCACTGCTGTTAGAGAAATATTGTAACAAAAACAAACATCCAAACCAAGCTGCACAAGTTCTTGCTGAGAAATTAATGCAATCATTTGTTTGTGAAGTATGTAGAAAATACCTTTCCAAGTTCTTGGTAAGCTGTGGTAGAATTCATGTCACTGAATTTGTGGATATCTCAAGTTTCCAAAGATTTAATGTCTCACTATGCTTTTTTAGCCATTCCTCTTGAATTAGATATGTGTTTTATGGATTTGTGATAAAAATGTGTTTATAACTTCCCTTATTTCTTTTTGCTTTTTTGTTTTGTGTTTTCAGAAAACTTTTTTGTTTCATCTTTTTGTTAATATTAAAATATTAATGTCCAGTAATGTGGTACATGTTCTGATTTGTCCTTCCTATTTTTCTGCTTCATTGTTGCTTTGAAGTAAAGTAAGCAAATGAGACTGTAATGCCCTTTCCAGTGCTGAAAGCTGAAATAATCCATCTATGTTTTGTTACAGAAAATGTGGGCAAACTAAAGAAGCTGGAATATTTAAATGTGGCTTTGAACAACATTGAAAGAATTGAGAATCTGGAAGGTCAGATTTTGAAAAAAAGCCATTTTGCCTTTTCATATTAGAACGCTTAAGTTGTGACTTGGAGTAAAAGAGGGTGGAAGCCATTAAGTATGTCCACCTGTAAGGGTATTTTGTGGATGCTTAGAGGATCCTTGGGTGCAGGGTTTCAATGAACGCTTCTTTGTAGCAAGTGCTTCCTACTGCTGAATTTTTCTCATTGAACTTTCCTAAATGTCTCTGGGTCACGTTTCAAGTCATCTTCAGTTCAGGAATCAAGTGTCGCACACAGGAAGTTTCTCTGCTGAGCACAGGTTGCATTGAGGGTCTGTTTTTTTTTTAAAAAGGTTTTCAGAGGATTCTTTTCTCTTTCATTGCTTGAAATCCTGTCTGTTTTATCCATGTTTAGTCCTTTATCCTGTCACTTTTGCAGATTTCATGTGCAAAATCTGGCATTTTCCAAGATTAAAATCTAAGACTTGGAGTGACCCATAAAAACATTCCATATTACTTGAATAATTTGTGACTTGATTGTTTTCTGTTTCTTGATTCAAATTAGGCCAGCTGCTGAATCTTTAGCATAGCCACCTTGACAAAGGAATCGCTAAAAAACAAACAAACAAACAGGCAAACTGGTTTATTGTTTGGTTATTTGTGTGTGTGTTTTGGTTTTGTTTTGTTTTTCTTTTCTTTGGTTAGTTGGGTGGTTGCTTGGTTTAGTTTGTGTTTGTAAGTCTGTAAGCTGGTTCAAGGGGATGGCTTAAATAAGAAACAAGCAAATAGTCTAAACACAGATTTGAAAAAGTTGAAGAAATAGGTAGTGTAGTACATATTTGGGAATTTGTTGAGAAAGTTGCATTTCTATTCATGCCACTTAATTTTAAATTCATCTATCAGGCTGCATTATTTATTACTGTGATTTGTCATTTACGTAGGAGTTACAACCCTTGGGATTGGCCCTTGCACAAATTTGAGTTATTAAAATCCCCTAATAAAATGGTCTACGTTGTTTACTTTCTTGCAGCTCAACTGTGCATAACACTTAGCAAACAGACCAGGAAAGGAAAATTATTACAGTGATGTGAATCAAAGTTGAGCTTGCTTTCAGCTAAACTTTTTACTCTTAGAGTCAAGGTTATGATTCATGGATACATTATGATAAAAGGAGAGGCTGATAAATTAAAAAATCAGATTTTCCAGAGCATTTTGTTACCTGATTTAGTTTCTGTTTGTAATGAATTGTTTTAGTGCAAACACTTTCTCACCAGTATTTGCAATTTAACCAGTGATAAAGTATTTACAATGATAGCTGAGTCCACAGAGTGGAAAACCTAACTTGGAGTGAATTTTTGGGAAATCTTATCTTTGTACTTGAATAATATTACCAGAGATTAACCATATACATATGTAACTCATAATTGAACCTGCTGTCCTTAAGCAATTGGATTGGATTTTAGTTATGTGATTGAGACTTAGCTGAGAAGGAGTATCAAGGCAATCAGACCGTTAAAAATTAAATCCAGCTTATCTGAAAATGAAACATTTAATAGCTCATCTGTAAATGTCTACAAACTTTTGATATTGCTAAAAACAATAATGTTTTGATGTTTTGTATTTTATTGAGGTTGTTTTATTCGTGTAAATATTGTGAGCTCATAAACTTTAGCTGTGAGTCACTCTTTCACTGAGAAAGAGTCTTGCAAAAGATGTATTCTGATAGAAGGAAACCAGTTTACAGAACACAAATGGAGACAGTTTTATATCCAAGTGTGTACATGTGTGTGTATGTATATCATGTGTACATTTACATTATGGAGAAATTGAATTAAGGCTTCTTTCAAACAGGCTGTGAAGAATTGAAGAAACTTGACCTGACAGCAAATTTCATTGGTGAACTCTCCAGTATTGCATCTCTAAAATGCAATATACATCTGAAGGAACTGTTTCTAGTCGGTAACCCATGTACTGAGTTTGAAGGTTATAGACAATTTGTAGTGGCAACTCTTCATCAATTAAAAGTAAGATTTTAAATCTTAAATCCAAATAAAAAATGAATACTGTCAGCTGAATGTACTTATCCTAAACAAAATAAACACCTGTACTGGAAAAGCTTATAGACTTTTTCTTAATGTCCACAGGAAATTAAATTCTGTTCCAAAGAATAAATGATTACAATAAATAATATGATAATAATTGGTTCTATTTTGATGGAACCACAATTGTTCATTAACTTTTCTGTCATCTGTATTGGAGATTCTTAACCAAAGTTCTTTTTTTTTTTTTCAAATAAATGCATTGTACAGTTCTGGCACTTTTTTTCTCATTTGTTTTTATATATACAACATATTTTTAAATTAATTACATGATTGCAGGAAGTTAGTGTGTTGTTGGTACCATTCCAACAATATGTACCAAACCTGCAGTGTAAGACAGTAAAAAGATACAAGTTGGTGTAAAATTGCACGACACTGCATTGGCTGTAAATAGATACTTTGGGATTGTGGTTTTATGCTATGACTGAACTGATGTCGTGATTTCCTGTCAATGAAACAGTCCTAGGCCCAAAATATGCTCTCACAATTTCCCTCAGAGAAGCACAGGCACTGCTTAACTTATTAAGAGTAGATTCAACTCACTCAGTTGGCAATAAATGTACACATCAAAAGAAATAATTTCAGGCTGAATCAAAGTCAAACAAATACCAGAAATGGCTGAAGGGACTCTCTCTACTATATAGTCTAATAAGACCAATTAAAATTCCTGGAAAATGCTAAAAGCTGATCTTAGACACACAAAACTGTTTTCAGATCTGAGTAGCAAGTTATTGTTAATTCTTTTTAATAAAGTATAACTTATATAGTGCTATGGATGTGTGAAAGATACATTTCTAATTATAGACAGAATTTAATTATCAAAATTAAGCTACAATCAAATAGGTGTATTGATTTGAATATGTTTATAATTTCTCACATATTTATATTGATTTTTTTCCCCTTTGGGAAGTATTTGGATAGTAAAGAAATAGAACGTTCAGAGAAGATTAAAGCACTTCAAAACTATGCAGAAGTGAAATGGAAAATCAGAGAACAGGAACGAGCTTACCTTCTCAGAAGGGCCAGAGAAAAGGAAGAGGCTCAAAGAAGGATGCAAGAAAGAAAGGATAAGAAACAGAAACAGATGGACTCTAAGCTTGGATTTGACAGGTAACAGTAAACAACAACAGTTTGTGAGTAAACATGATTCTTCTCCTTGATTCAGAAGTTTACCTTTTTTCATTAAAGAGTTTATATAATTCCACTTAAATATTTTTATTTATCTTTTTTGTTGATTCAAGCAGAGTTATTTCTCCTCATACATGTTATCTCTAATGAAAAATATAATTAATTACATACGTAATTTATTATTGACCTGCAGACACAGTTCAATAGAATTTTTTCTCCCAGAACTCCAAGCTAAGTTGTCTGGGTGCCAAAATAGTGTAATTAATAGTTTATTTCAGGAGAACAGCTGGAAATTGTTTTTTAAGGTAAAGCAGGGGTTCCAAATAAAGCAGCTGTTCACCTATAATTGCTTTTGCCTTAGCATTATAACATCTGAAGACTGAAATGGGATATTGCAGGCCTTTGGTGTTGATTTTCCTACTTGTTCCACTTCATATCACTGATACTACCTAGACAGCAGCAGGATTTTTGTCTGGGGTCATCTTCTACTGCACTTGCCACCCATCTTATTTTTAATCCAATAGACGCTGTTTCGTGAAGCTGCCTGCAGAAGTTTGTCCTCACAGATCATACCTGTATCATAAATTTAGTTTTCTCTCTCTATTGATAGGGATTAACAGAAGCTTAGAGCTAGGGAGAAAAAATGATTCAGGTGTTAAGATGGCATTTGAGGAGATGCTCTTTGCTACCTTATAAATTTCTAATCTGTTGCTGCCTGATATTGGGAATTCTTAAATAGCACATGGACTGAAGGTTTTCTCTCACCTGAAGGTTGTGAGGATATCTGAAAATTCTGCTTCTGCAATTAAATGTGTTGAACTCTCTTATCAGGGTTTTCAGGGGATTAGGTAGAGTCGTGCTATCACTTTGTAGTCAGGTAAATGAAAAACATTGTGTCAAAATATGCTTTGTTGATTGACAAAAGAATCAGAGCAGAGAATGTTCTCCAAATATGTAAGATACCATTCTTGGTAGGAATTGTATAGTTATTATTGGGTTGAAAAAATATTATTGCAGTAATTTATTAGCAAGTTACTCTTCCTTCATTTCATTGGGATAATATTTCAGTGATCTTGTGATCTTGTGTAGCCCAGACTCGCCCCAGGAAAAACCCAATCAGGCAGAAGGAGATGGAGAGCAGGAAAGATGCAGAACAGTTGAAAATGATGAAGAAGACAGAAGATTTTGGGAGGAGCCTACACCATATACTCCAGAATCTAGATTAGAAACTCACAGATATATTGAAGAAAAACGGAGAGCTAAAGACAATATAAGGTACTTTTTTGTTTTAGTATCTCTGATGAATTGAAGAAGGAGAAATTTTCAAAGGTACAGAGAACAGGCAGGTGACTGCCTGATGTTAAATATTACTGTGAATTGACAGCTTAAATCCCTGTTGCTTGTTAAAATAGGCTTATACAATCTAAATTAAATATTCTGATTCTTCCTTTTGTTTTCTTTAATTTTCTAAACTTCATTTAGGTACTCTTTATTTTATTTTTCCTCTGATGGAGTTTTTAAATATAATTTCTCATTTCAACTTCATTTTATGGGGTTTAGAAGTTTCACTTTTCTGTCAGCTAACTGTTTTGTGTAGTTCAACATTTAACATTCTGCTAAAAACATTTATCCAGAGTGCAGATTGTATTGTGTAAATGCCATACAGGCCATGCTATGAGTTTTTTTGCCCAAGTGGCATTTCAGACACATTTACTATGTAACTGAGAAATTTTTTCTCATTCTTTATCAGAGATATTTGTCGCAAGTAATAAGATTCTTTGTGTTATCTGTGCTATTTGGCATGGTGAGTCTGAAGAAGTCTGGTCCCTGAAAAGCCTTTAAAACTTTATCAAGTTGTCACTAGTTTTGCTGAACATGCAAAATACATGCAGATACTAGCAAAAAACCCCAGGATTTTATTTCTGCTGGCTTATCAGTTCCACAAACATTGTAAACAATGTCTTTTTGTTTTTCTTTTCTTTTTCTTTCTCTTTTACTTATATAACATAATTTGTACCGGAGTTTTTTTTTTGCTGTTCTTTTTAAGGGCTTGCTTTTTAGAAGTTTTGTCAAGCCTAGGTGTTGAAAAAGTCAGTCCTAGAGAACTCCCCAAGAAATCTGGAAATGGGCATAACTTATTGCTATTATTAATTCAAGTTCTAGCACTTTCCTGGAAGAACTACTGTCAAACCTAGATTCTAGCCAGTTTGAGTTTTGCTATGTTTGGAAGTGCCTTGCTCTAGTCAAAAGTAAATGTGTTCTAAATGCTTCCCTTTAAGGATTCAAGGAGAGTCCAAGTAGTGCTATAATAAAGATAGAATAATTAATTTCTGGATTTTTCTAAATTTCCAAGGCATTTAAAGGAGTTAAAAATCCTTTCATGGCTCATTTTGATTTGGTGTTGAGAAAGTTTCACAGCATCTCCTTGAGATGCTCAGTGCCAGAACAAGGCTACTCAGGTCAGCACAAAGTTCAACAAGTTGTAGACTCTAATGATTATGACAGGAGTGAATTTGCCTTAAAATGGTTCACATGAGTAGACAGTTTCTTCTGAGAACAAACTGTAAAGAGGTAACAGATGGTAGGATATAATTTGTGAGGTGTTTCTTTGAACATCTTTAGAACAGAGTGGTGGTTCATTCACTTTGCATTTAAGTGTCAAGTGCAGGAATTCAGGTATGGAGATTGGCAGCCCACAAATCCCACATGAAAGCTAATTTATATTATAGAATGGTATTTAATACTTGGATAATTGTCTTTCTTAAACAGAAATTGGTTTTACACAGTCATTCCAGTAGCTCTACTTGAGTGTTTTTATTTCTTCTTCAAATCCATTGTATTTATAGACCAAATCTATTTTTATGGGATTTACCCCCAAAGTGTTCTAAATCTAAAATACTTTATATCCCTCATTAGTGATTTTTGCTTTAAAATTCTCTCAATCTTGAACTTATAGTAAGAAATTGGTTCAGGAACAAAAAAAAAAGGAATGCATTGCTGTTGGGGTTTTTTGAGAAATGTTTTCCTTTTTTATATGCTGGCTGAAGTGTTCATACCCGCTATATTGACTAGCTGAAGAGTGAGTTAATGCAATGTGACAATTACACTGCTGTATTTTTAAAGAAAACAGACATATTTTTACTTAGGTACAAGCAGACTTTTCTTTTTCATGTTACTAAGATTCCTTACTCTTCCTTCCCTTTCTCATAATCTAAACATTTATGCAGTAAAATAGCAGTATTACAGGTCTTAATGATCTCGCTGTGATCTGTTTTGTTTGGGCAGATAAATCTAAGGTAGCTCATTTATTGCACTAAATGAAAGTCAGATGTAGTTTAATTACTGATAGCTGGAAATGGATAGTGAATATTAAAGTTATATATCAGTACATCATCAATACATCAGGAATATGTATTGCATTTTTTGAACAAAGAACACAACAAAAAATGTAGTATGTACATCAACAAATAATCTATATGTCTGCCCTTTGGTCCTACTGTATCCTATTTGATGCTGCTTGTAATCTTTTGACCATTAAAATTCTATTCACTAGAGCAGAATAGTGATTGAGAGACAGATGCTGTTTGGAGATGGGCCAAGCACTTGCTCAGTGGGAGTAATCAAGTGAGCATGAATAAAAATGCTTTAGAATTGCTTGCCCATGCATCAAACCAGTTATCAGTGGCAACACCTCGTGATGAGTTTGACCATTCTTAACTAGAAAAATGTCCCATTTCATACATTTGAGCCATCCAGGTTTTCATGTGGTATACCAGATAATTTGATATACTCCTGTTTGGTAATGGACATGGTGACATGCAGGAGTATTGTCCATGTATAACGTCCATGTTATAATCCAATGTAAGATGTGATATTGCAAATCATTTGCTCATCTTTGGATGACACTCTTAATGTGTAATTGGACCTGTGATGTAATCTCTCTTGTTCCTGAAATGAATTGTAGCCTTAACATCAAATACCAGATAATTCTTACCTCTTGCCATCTTCTTATTTATTTTTGCTATTAAACATAATAATAGCAAAGCTCTAACCATTACCATAAACAATTTTTCTTTCTGTTTTGTTAAGGGAATCAAAAAAGAGAGAGAAGCCTCCTTGGACATTGGTCACTGCAGAAGGAAAAGTTCTGAATGTGAATGTGCCTAAGTATGTA
Organism: Aleadryas rufinucha; assembly: GCA_013397815.1. Classification (NCBI taxonomy): domain Eukaryota; kingdom Metazoa; phylum Chordata; class Aves; order Passeriformes; genus Aleadryas; species Aleadryas rufinucha. The sequence goes on from VZTH01011698.1 coordinate 573,788, forward strand.
AGGTTAAGAGGTTAAACAGTCTAATCTCTCTGTAGTTGATTTGGGCAACTATTTCAAGATATGTGACAATACAAAAATAAGAGGGCTGAGAAATTCTTGTTGCAGTATTACATTCCTTGTGGGAAAACTGTATTCTAAATTTACTTTCTGATGCTGGAAAGAGACTCAAGATTTAGTTAAGTGTTGAAGATTGTTTAATTTAACATCTTTGTCTTTAAAGATTGAAGAACTTGTTTTTCTGTAAAAAATATAAGATATTTTAGTCTTTTCCCTTCTATGGTAAGGCTCTTTCTTGGAGCATCCTGCTAATAGTGGAAAAAGTTTAACTGGTTTGACTGTTGAAGATAAATGTGTATGAGCAGACACTTTAAATGTGGAAAAATACATCCCAGTAATATTTCTGGACAAAATCATTCTGTCCTCTGATGACAGATGTAAAACTGGCGGAACTGGGAAAGATAATCAGCTTCTGTGGCAAGAGGCCCTGTGACACTGAGGGAGGTCTCCAGCAACAGAGGATGGGGATACAGAAGTGTCTTGTGTTTTACCACTGACAAAGGCACTTAGATATTCAGGTGCTTTGGAATGAGTTTCCAGGGATATCAGCCAGTGATTTTACTTGAACCAAACCTTCATTTTCTAATGGAAAAGCGGGAGGCAGAGTGCAAACATTATTTCCTTATAAACAGCTGCCCATAGGGCCTCCTACAGGAGGCTGAGATGAGAAAGTGGCCACTTACCTCTCTGCTGTCCTCTGAAGAAGTTTTTTCTGTTTAAGACTGGTTTAGCTGCAAAACCAAATCTATGAACATGCTTATAAATAGCATGATGCTTATAATTAGCATGCTTATAATTAGCATTCTAAATCTTGGAAATTTAGAAATCCTTGCAAATCCAAGGAATTACATGTAGTGCACATTTTTTCAGTAGAACAGAGAGAATTAAAGGTAGTGGAAGAGTTTAGTGTCATGTTTAGGGTCATGTAGAGCCATGTTTAGTCTGTCTGTACCAGGAGACACTTTCAATGGTATTGATGTACCTTTTTCAGTAAAAATGTGTTGACTGAAAAAAAAAATTATATCATTTTCTTATCCAAAAAAGACAAGCCTAAAATAATTTAAATCTTATGTTACTAGAAGTTGATTGAGCCTCTAAAAAGCAGAAACATTTAGACTAAATCTCTAGCTATCTTTTTTAGAAGAAATACAGAGTTCACTGTTAGTAGCATCCCTGTTTGTGTCACCCAAGTTTTCTGAATTTAGTCTGTGGATGTGCCCACATAAAGCCAGACCAATGAGGATTTTTTGTCGTGGCTTCAACAAGAATGTCACAGCTGTTCAGTGCAATCTGGCAGTGTATTGGAGAGAAATAAAGAAAGAGATACAAGTAAGCAGATGGTGTTCTCCAAAGTTTTTGCTTCAACATGGAAGTCTCATGTCCATAAAAATGTCCAAGCTTCTCTGATGTTCTTTTGGAAGGTTAACAAGAGGAATGGCTGCCTGCTGCTGAGTACAGACTATTTCTCTTCTTCAGTTCTGATTAAGATTCCTCCTGGAAAATTGTCTAATTCTGTTTTTTTGTTCACCCTTCATGTGTTAGTGGATTCTCAAAATCGGTGATGTAGTAAGACAAAAAAGCCTGAACAGGAAATAAAGCTCTTCTGTATTTTTTGCACTTTTCCATTAAAAATACTCATGAACTGCAACCTCTGTAAACCTTCTTGCAAATTGACTTTATCAGAATACAGGAGAAAAAAGAGTGAAAAGTATATCTGGCAAATATTTTTATTGCTGAAAAAGTTTATCATCTAATCTGTTAACATTTGAGGATCTTTCCATTACCTGAATCCAGCACATCTAAGCATATTAATGCCACTGAAACAGCCCAGATAAATTACATTAAGCAAAACCCTTTCATTTTATACTAATAACTAATTTATCAGAAGTTTCTCATTTGTAGGTGATTTTATTCTGGTTTTTTCTCTGCTTTCATACATGGGAAATGTTTGAGCATATGAGGAGAACTTACAAGTCTAGACTAGAACTCCTTACAGTTGTAGTAATAGATGACATCAATGTATAACTGGTAAGATTTGTTCTCAGTTTTAAGAACACAGCCAACAGATCACAAACATGCAGCTAATACAAACTGCAGGCTCATTTTCAACAAATGTAAGGCTTACAGAATCAAGGATCTTATGCAAATCGTATTTTACTTTGGAAATGCATAGATAGATATTTATACTTGAGGCAAATTAATTGCTATGAACAAAAATGCATTTTTTTAAACATACCATAAGGTTAGAATTACAAAGTTCTGTGTTTTTCATGCATTTTGGAACTGTTTTTTTCTATGAAGAGGTAATAGAGCAGAGAGGTTTCACCAGCAGATGTCTCTCGTTCTGCATTGACAGAATGAGCTTAATTTTAGCTGACCTTCAACAGAGGTGGTTTTTTTCTTGTGATTTGAGTAGGGAGAACAGAAAATAAATTTAAAAATGACCTTGGCTCAAATGCCAGTAATTTTTTCTGTTCATGGGCAAATTGCAACTGTTTCTAAAATGATCACGTGACATATTGTCTAAATGGTGTTTGTATTCATCTAAAATTGCTAACATTTGAACCATGCTATAATGTTTGTTTGTTCTCTCCAGTAGTATTTATCCTGGACGTGTTTCTTGTCATTGTTATTAGGCTTCATTTCTCTTTGAAAGATGATGAAGAAAACAACCAGATCATCTTGGATCTCGCTGTTTATAGGTCAGATGTTTTTCCTCCTAATTTTTGCCACTCATAAGATGTAATACACAGTGTTTCAATTATTCTGCTCTCTGTAACGGGGACTTTCCAAGAGGAAAACAAATGACATAGTGGATAATGGAACCAATCTTGAAGCCTGTGCCAGAGAAGTGAAGCTAAATAAGCCAAGGGCCCTTCAGCTGTTCTGTTAATCCTGAATGGGGACTGTGTCTAATAGTCCTTTTGGGATCTGATGTTTTTTGCAGTCCACACCTGTTTTTTTTTTTTATAATTATGTAAAATCTTCTCCATTTTGCATTTGCAGATAAGGTCTGTAGGGAGTGGGTTTTTTGCTCATTCTTTGGCCCTAGAAGTGCTCCAATACAGTTCATGTGCTTCCAGTTAAATTCTTCTCCTCCCTGAGATAGAGTAGGGTAGCTTGTCCTTTTTCCTTCCTTACTGGAAAGAGTCCATGGCTCATGTTAATTCTTGAACTGTACCCGGGCGTTCCCTGGAAGAAGTTTGGTTGAACCAGGCAAAATATGACAAGGAGACCTGATAACTTTTAGATAGTACATATACTTCTAAGCATTACAATGACCTTTTCCATTCTTCAGGAAGGGGCTGGAAACCCACAAGTTTTTCTACCTATAATAGAAACTTATTACATAAAACTCGATCTAGTTTTATAGCACAGAAATATTTTTCATGGCAGGTGTTCTTCCCTTGACGCTCATTAATTTCCCTGAGAAGAGGTTTGCTCTATGTTTCTGACTTATAAGATACAGATTTTTCTTGGAACCTCAGAAAATCTATTCATGTGCAATAAATTGCTATATGTACTACGGAATCACAGAATCATTTAGGTTGGAAAAGACTTTCAAGATCATTAAGTCCAGCCTTTGGACCATCATGACCTCATCAACTACACCATGACATTAAGTCCCATATACAGTTACTTCTTGAACACTTTGGGACCCTGGGAAGTCCATATTTAATAGTCTGTGCTCACTTGTAGGAAATGCAAACTAAAGCATTTGAAAGATTCACCTGTAAAGTAATGTTGTAAAAGAAGGGAAATGGGAAATACGTACTTGTGCATTCACATGGGTCACATCAGGTGTTACGTGGTGAAGAGCAGATGTTAAAGTGGAGCTTTCACAGGTCACAAATTTTGTTTGAAAGATGTAAAATTACTGTGTTTTCTGGGAATGGAAAGTATATCTGTTCATTGTTTTCCAGCAAATTCTGTATAAAAAAGGGAACTTCTATTATAAATTTATTAGTAAAGCCTTCAGAAGGAAAAGTAGCAAAATATTTTCTCAATTTTAAATAGCGCATAGATTCATTTTCATATTAATGTAAAGCAATGAACTAACAGATGAAAGACCTTTTTGTTTTCCTCAAGGATTTTGAATTCTTGCAGTTATACAATAGCTGATGTCATGGACTTGACAGAATTTAGACATTATTTTAATTGACATTCACAGGAAGATTGTGGGCTTTTTTTCCCCAAAATTTAAATCCTAATAGTGTTTTTTATAACTTAATAACTGAAATTTAAGGTTGTGCTTTATAAACTGTGAAATCTTGAAAGAGCTATATGGTCTATTGTAGATTGATTAATTTATTTATATTTCACTCTGAAGACATTTGGACACTTCTCTACTTGATGTTGATGTGCAGCCAACTTACATACGAGTGCTGGTGAAGGGAAAGGTTAGTGATTTCTTACTACATTCATTTCAAATCAAGAGTTACTGTTTGCCATAGTTAGTCAGTGGACTCTGGATCTGACTTCTATAAGTTACCAGTCGTTTGCATCTATGCAGAAAGAATGTTCTTTCAATACCTGCATTATTTTGGACCGCACATAAACTGAAAGTCCTAACCAGAAGATGTGCAAAGCCTGAAATAAAATTTCACTTTCCTTTTCTCCTCTCTTCTTATTCCCCCCACACAGTGTACCATAATTCACTTTAGAAGAGAGCTTCCTAGTTGCCCTAGGCTAGAATTTAGCAATTTCACAATCTGGAATTTATAGCTGACAGAAACCAATGGATGTATATTCTTTTGAAAGGGCATATAAAATGTCATTCCAGTTTTCTCTCTTCTCAGTGGTTTTAATTTTATCATAATTTAAAAAAAAATTCCAAGTACTTCCACAGTAAACCAAAATCCCTATTTTTAACTGAGCCAACTGCATAAACAAAACTTGAGAATTGCTTTACGTTGAAATAGACTGGATAATCTTTCTCATTTAATTGCTAATATAAGTCAAGCATCATTTTATAACCTTCTTTAGAAATGCCACTTCAGGAATGGCAGCAGTTCAGGAACATACATCTGATTCTACTTGTAAGTAAAAGCTATTTAGCATAATTTATGAGGTTTAGTAATACCATATATACAGTGAAAGGATTTAGACCTGCAGTGTCCTTAAAATCAAAGGATGTGATAGTGGTGGGTTTGTATTTGTTTTGTCCATGTGAAAGAAAGTAAAAAATATTTTAGCATGATATACTTCAATCCCATATGGTCTTGTAGCCATTTCAGCTTGTGCTCCCTGAGGAAGTGAAGCCAGACAGCAGCTCTGCTAAAAGATCACAAACAACTGGTCATTTAGTTGTCACCATGCCAAAGGTATGTAAAATAGTCTGAGGAGACATCACACAAAGATCCTTAAATGTTGTGAGTACTTTGGGAATGTGTCTGAGTTACAGGTAACATCTGGCTTGCTGAAGACACGCAGTGTAGCCTTTCCCATCAGGGCATATTTTCCAAAAAAGGAACATTGCATAAAGACAATTTAATTGCAGAGCCAAGCCTTAGCCAAGCCATATTTAAAATCTCTCTAAAGGAACATAATGAAAATCAATATTAATGGAAATTCATATTTCCTTTACTTTAAAGAAAACCAGCTTTTTATTTGCTAAAAGAGACTATGCAAAACATGCAGTATTATGCAAATGTGTAAGAAGATAGCTTTTTAAAAATAATTAAAATAAACACATACCTATTTTCTTTTTCCACTTGTGAAATAATAAAACCAAATCAGTTTATTAAAATTTGTGTGGCACACATATGTACAAAGGTTTCATCTTTGTTCAAATACAGAGATGGTGCACTACTCTCATGTCTCATGTGTTTGGAACAAGAGTTGCTAAATTCATTTTGCCTTCATGCTCTCCCTGGCTGGAAAGGTTTCCCTGACCAGCTGTACTAGCTACTGTGACCATAGAGCAAGGAGGTTGTGGCAACATGGTGTTTCAACTGGAACTGCTTGGAGCAGACAGGGAGCTGGAAGTTTTAGGGAGGTAGAGTTCCAGAGATGAGATTGGATTACATGGTGGGGTTCTGTATGCTGAGGGAGAAGTTAATCAACTGCAGCATCTTCTGCTGTTATGCCTTTGGAGGGTTGGGTTGCTTTTAAGGCCTCTAGGACATCTTATACTTTTGGTTTTCAGAATACGGTAATCCCACCCAGGGATAGTTACAGTACAAAAACAATCTCTTGGTGCTGTAGCCTTACCCTTCTGGCCTTTAGGAAGTTTCTGTTGTGTAAGGGCAGGGGACGTGTGAGTACACCAGAATATATCAAATACAGCATTTCCTTCTGAAGGAAGAACCTATTTAGTTGAAGTAGCTTCACCTGCTATATGGGGTCATTTTCTTTTCTTTGTGCTCTGATTTAATTCTAAGACTGTGCATCTAGTAGTTCTAATAAAAAAGTAATTTTTCATCTTTTGGCTTTTCCTTTTGTGGTTATTACCTTCTATGTTCCCTTCTACACACCAATCCCATACCATCTGTCTGTCCCTATGAGGATAGACTCTCATTGCATCACAAACTGTCACTCTAGCATCAAACATGCAATTTTGCCAAAAACTTGAAGAATACTGAAAATAGTACTTATTTGGTAAAGGTAGATACTTTCTTAATGTTCAAAATTCACTCAAATGAGGATTTATATTTTCATAAATTTGTTTGAAAATGAGGCCTTGACATTTGCCATTTTGGATAGTGTAATTTTCAAATGTATATGAATAATTTTGTTTAATAGTTACTTGTCTTCGGGATATTTTAAGTACTGTCAGTTTTCTGTCCCATACCCTGCTTTTATTACTCATACATCTTGCTAGTCTCTTTGTGGATGATCAATGCCTTAGAAAATGTGAATATTTCCAAGAGTCTCTGGATATGTATTAACTCTGCTGCCTGCCTATAAAGTCATACCTAAATCAGCAAAATGAATATTCTCTCTTCATACTGTGATTGAGAACTGCCTTTATTCCATTATTAACTTTATAGTTAACCTACCTTGATATTTTAGCTACAACTACATATTTTGCCTAGCCCAAGGCTCTGGAGCATGCTTTATCTCAGAATACAGGATTCTCAGGTATTTGTAAGACATGAGGAGAGAGAGGTGCTGTAGAATAACTGGGTTGATGCTCTCAGCTTGGCCTTGGTTTGGTTAAAACTACTTGAGTAGCTTGGACACAGCGAGAGATGAATGAATGGAATGCTGCATGGTCTCTTTGTTGTCAGTGGATCCTGGAAAGCAGCTTTGTGGAAAAACACCTGGGAGTCTTGGTTGCCACTGAGTTGAACATGAGTCAGCAATGTTCTCTTGTGTCAAAGAACACCACTTGTATCCTGAGCAGCGTTAGGAGCATTGCCAGCAGGTGGATGGAGGCCATCCTCCCGCTCTGTTCAGCATTGGTGAGGTACACAGGGAGTGCTGTGTCCAGTGCTGGGCTCCCCAGTGCAAGAGGGATATGGACATACTGGAGAGAATCCAGCAAAGGGCCACAAAGATGATTAAGGAACTGGAGCACCTCTCCTAGGAGGAAAGGCTGAGAGCCTGGAGAAGAGAAGGATCAAGGGGATCTTATCAATATACAGAAATAGCTAAAGGGAGGGTGCAAAGAGGCAGAGCCAGGCTCTTTTCAGTGGTACCCGGTGACAGCACCAGAGACAGTGGGCACAGACTGAAACACAGGAGTTCCCTCCAAACATCAGGAAACACTTTTTACTGTGAGGGTGACTGGGTACCTTCCCAGGTCACCCAGGGAGGTTGTGAATCCTCCATCCCTGGAGATCCTCTAACGCCATCTGAACATGGTCCTGGGCAACTGGTTCAAGTGGGCTCTGCTTCACCAGAGGGCTTGGACCAGATGACCTCCACAGGTCCCTGCCAATCTCCAGCATTCTGTGATCCTGTGAACTTCATGGATTTCCTGACCAAAGATGGATCTGTTACTTCAGCAGTTGCATGTAACAGATACTAACCTATTGTTCACTGTTCTACATTACAGTCACAGAATCTGTTCTCTTCCCCTAAGACTGAAATAGAGTGCTCAGTTTGAATTTTTGGGGTATAGATCCTCTTCAGATGATCTCCATCCATACCAATTTTATTATTATTATTAATGGGATGTAATCTAGGAAGAATGGTATAATGAACAATGATTAACAACAGGAAAGCCAATAGATATTTTTCTTGCAGAATATTGTGGCAGATTTTATCAATGCTTGAGAATACTAGTTTGCGATCACCAACTTAATGGGAATTCCTCATAGTAAGATAATAGGAAAACCAGAATACATGCAATTTCTTTCAGGCTGTGTCGGTGACATGACGAGCTTAATGACTATATTGCACTATATTTAACCCTTTTGTTCCTGATAATCAATTTTTTTTTTTTTTTTGCAACTAGATAAATGGCCTAACACATTCCTTACGTAACTGAAATGTTGCCCATTAATCTAGAAATAGTCTCCTATAATAAGCTTCATGCAATAGTATCCTAAAAATATCTCTCTCTTCTCTGTAACGTAACAGAAATCTATCTGGATTCTAAGTGTTTTTCACTTGCTTTAGTGAGCTTCTGAACAGGTTAATAAATCTTTCACCATTTATCTTCCAGCCTGTTTATAGTTCCCTAATCTTTAAAAGCAAAAACAAAACCTCTTGCCTCTCTGATGACCTTGCCACACCCCAGATGTTGGAGATAGTAAATTCCACGTGAAGTAAAAGAAAGGAAATAATTTTCACATTCATTTCTGGAAACATTTTTTTTTAAACCATGCTACTTGCTACTCAACAAATCACCACAGAATGGATGCCTTTCTAAGGCAGTGTTTACCAACATTTTTTGGAAGATCATCAAAAGAAACTGAAGGGCACAATGTTCAGTGAAATAATACAGTGACACTTTTAAAGTGTAGTGTTTATACTGTAATAATCCTCTGTACAGAGATTTTGCATGGGTGAGGTGTTGATAGTGACTACATTGTACATGCCTCATGTTCTGGGAAAAATATTTGTGCCATGAAGCTTCTCAGATTTTGAACCTCTATGCTCTGGCAGCATCATCTTTGCAGATGATGCAGGAAAATTAAAAACTGAGAGATTCTTTAATAGAATTTGACTAAAATTGGCATATATTAAATAAATGATTTCATAAAATGTCATCAGTAGATTACACCAGCATTTTAATTACTGTCTGAGTAAAACCATCAAACCCCAGTTTTATTAACAAGCAGGTTTTGTTTAGGGTTCGGAGACATTCTATGTCATGTTTTAAAACTTTCTTTTTCTTGTTTTAGTGAATCAGAGAGAAAAATTTGGACTTTTGATTGATTCTTTATTATATTAGCAGTCACAAATGAATGCTGACAGCTTTTTATTGCCTAGGCCTTCAAAAGCGATTAGAAATTTAAAGATCAATGAGAGTTAGATTCCTTAATTAATCTAAAAATAAGAGTGGTGTGTATTATGCATGTCAGGGTTATTTGATAGAATTACATTATATAATTCTCACTTATCTAGGTATGGTAAATGCAGTAATATTTCATTACCATCAAAGGCATGTGGAGACACAGCTGTGAAACCCTAGAAATCTAATAATCCTTCAGCATAAATGTGTTTCTGGGAAAATCTGTTACTCAGAGGAATTCCTACTGTAGAATAAGAAAGCCATTGTAGGAAAAAAAGGTGGACTGAAAATATGAACAAAATGTGGTTTTCACATATTCCTTCTGTATTCTCAAATATATTCCAGTTTATATTTAAAACATCTATATCTTGATTTCTTTGATAATGATGCTAAAAGGAGTGTCCTTTCTGTTTTCTAATTAATCATAGAATCATAGAATATGCTGAGCTGGATGGAACCTGTAAGGATCATCAAATCCAACTCTGTCTCTGAACAGAGCACCCCAAAAATCACTCCATGAGCCTGAAAGCATTGTCAAAGTGCTTCTTGAACTCTGTCAGGCTTGGAGCTGTGACCACTTCCCTGGGGAGCCTGTTCCAGTGCCCAAACACCCTCTGGGTGAAGAACCTTTTCCTAATATCCAACCTAAACCTCCCCTGGCACAGCTTCAGGCCATTCTCTTGGCTCCTGTCACTGGTCACCAGAGAGAAGAGATCAGTGCCTGCCCCTCCTCTTCCCCTCATGAGGATGCTGAAGCCTCAATGAAGCCTTCTTTCAGTCTCCTCCAGCCTGAAGAGACCAAGTGACCTCAGCCACTTCTCGTATGGCTTCTCCTCCAGACCCTTCACCATCCTCGTGGCCTCCTTTGGATGTTCTCTCAAAGCTTCCTGTCTTTTTTATATTGTGGTGCCCAAAACTGTACACAAAAATGTAAATATTAGAAATATTATCATAGAATAACTTTCAGTATTGTATTAATTTATTCAATTTTCCTACATAAGGGGCCCTTTAAATTTCACACCATTATCTTTCTACTGAGCCCAAAGTCTTATCTTTGGCCACAGTCTATGGCAGTTCTGGTTTGGAGAACAATTTTCCTCATTGATCACCATCATTAAGAGATGGGCCATCAGTTACTGGCTTGGTGAAGCTCACATACTATTGTTGTATCAAAAAGAACTAAAAATAGAGTATCAATTTTTTTTTATGGAACAGAGTTAGGAGCACATCTTCTGAGCAGATCTTTTATGTCAAACAATATTTGATAATTGATTGATGTTCTAGTAGGCAAATCCTAACCCTTCCCTAAGTTACAAGGTCAGTTCTTGTCAAGGATGTATTTTCTTGTGAGTGCAGATTCAGCACGTTTCTTCACCATCCTTGATGATGAGCTCTGAGGACAAAGTAAGGAGCACAAGTCTCAAGGGGATAAATGGAATGAATTTGTGTTAAAGAAAAAGAACACTTGAGGGCCTCCTGAGAAAAGAGGGAAGGTACAAAGAAACAGACTTTCCTTCATCAGAGCATATACAGAATCAGAGGGGATCGGCCTCTTCACACTGATTTCCAGAAACAAATGACAGAAGCTACATACTGTCTTTATTTCGTGTGGGGTTTAGAATGGAGACTAAATTCATAAGGCTTCTGGAACAGACTGCTCTCAAATCAATTGCACTATGAAATAGTCAATAAAATTAACTATTTGGTATACTTCCTGCTCTTCTTCCTTTCAAATGCTTAAGGAATCCCTCTCCTATGCTGTTGTTACGAAGGAAAAGAGATTCTTTTGCAATGAGATACCCTTTTGTCAATAACACATCTTCCAAAAAATCGTGGTGGACATGTTTTCTTTGAGAAGGGGAGTTCATTTGGACTTTGAACTCAAGACTCTGTTTTAGCAAAGGAGCTGAGGGAGTTTGTGGTTACTTGTCATTTGAGTGAGAAGTCCAGACTGCTACTGATCTTTTAATAAAAATGTCAGAACAAGAACTTGGACACCAGAACTGAAGTGCAATCAGTAATGTGTATTTTTAACATGGTACTAAACAAGACAGCATATATTTAAATACATGTAGATGTATATATTTAAATACTCTTTTATATATAATTTTATATGTTTGGCTATAATTCCATTCAGATAATTTGGTTTAACTTGCCTTATGTCTGTGTTTCATGCTGAGTGAAGAGTGTTAAAATATAACAGAAAGAGTAAATGTCACAAGAGAAAATTTATGCAGATGCTCTCAATTTTCTATTTTTGAAAGAATATTTAAATGCTTCCAAGCAAAACCATCAAATTTTATGAGAATTATGTTTTGCCTGTTTTTATTTTAGGCCAAAGAAATAATCCTGGCTAAGCAAAAAGTATCAGCTTCAATTAAACATTCTGACTGCAATACACAGCAAAAAACCACAAGAAGGTAATTCCCTTTTATCTTCTGCATTAGTTTTATTTTTGTCAGTGTGTTATTTGCATGCCAGAATATGCTTCTTTTATGTTATTGTTGAAATATGAAAATATTTATTAGTGTAGAGTGAAAGTATGTCTAAAAGCTTTAGATTAATAGCCTGTTTGGTGCTGTTTATTAAAAAGTGATCTCCAACAGCAGAACCAAAAAAGCACTTATTTTTGCCTATCAGTTTTTTTCCATCAGCTCATTCAGGCTGTTAACTGGTATATACTATAACTAAATCACCTACTGAGAATGGCCTCTGCAGAGCTCCTTGCTGTGGAACCCAAGTCTGGAAACCTTTTAGAAAGCAATGATTTTGAATCTCTCTCATGAATGTATTTTCTTACTGCTATACAGATTGATCTACTGCTCAAGTAAATAGGTTCAAAAAGAAATTCTGCAAAGTTTTGTAACACAGATCCATCCTATTAAATGTGCTGTCAACTCCAGCTCTTGAAATCTTGTAGTTAATGACTGCCCAAAGTAAGTGAATATCAGTGATGCACTATTTTGTTTTTAACCCTTAGCAAGTGCTACTGTAGAGAGACAGTAAGGTTTATGAACACTTGCCCTAAGTACAAATACCATGATATATGTTTTAATCTTTCATTTTCCTTTTGCTATAGCCAATAGTATTAATATCAGAATAAGATATATTAAGTAAAAAGTCTCTTCAGCTGTTCTTCTGTTTATATTTGAAGTGTTGCACTTGTTCCCTTGTTTGATTTCATTGTGGTGAATGTTGTTAAAAAGGCTAAGCAGTTAGTAAAAAATAGCGTTTTGGATCATGACTGTTCTTGTTCTCAATATTTAGGACACTGGCAAAACTGTTCTGAAAGAGTCAGTTGTAATTAATTCTACTTTTAATTTCTTATTTCTAATACGAATTAGTCATTTACTTCTTTTCTTGATGATCTGCCTAATGAGATGATGATAGGGCACCTTCAAGAATTTATTGAGGTTACTAGTGAGCACCAAGGACTGCACCCTTTCCGTAGGCAGCAGTCATTACAAAATTGCATCATTTTGATTACTGAGTATGTCAAATATTTTTAGAAGGTCCAGGCCAAATGGTGGATACTTACTCTCCATTATATTTGCAAAGTCATGGAAATCAGGTGAAGTCCCTGGTGACTGGATAAAGGGAAACATTCTTTTCTACGCATCTTTAAAAAGGGTAGAAAGGAGGATACTAGGAACTCATGACCCATCAGCCTCACCTTTGGGATTTCTACTCTGCCTAGGAATTGGTAGGATGGTTGTGTCCAGAGGGGAGTAGGCAATGACTCAATCTCTGGATAGAGATCAGTGACAAGTGGTGTTCCTCAGGGGCCCATACCAGAACCAGTACATTTTCATGTCAGTCACACTCTTAGCAAGTGTGCGGGTGACTCCAAGCTGGGTGGTGCAGTTCACATGCCACAAGATGGGATTCCATCCAGAGGGATGTGGACAAGCTTGAGAAGTGGGTTCATGTGAATGTCATCAGGTTGAACAAGGTCAAATGCAAGATGGTGCACATGGGTCAGGACAACCCCTCGTATACATAAAGGCTGGGGAAAGAAGGGATTGAGAGCAGCCCTGAGAAGAACTTGGGGATACTGGTGGGTGAAAAACTGGATATGAGCAGACAGTGTGCACTTGCAGGCCAGACAGCCAGCCGTGTCCTGGCTGGAGTGCTGCATCCAGCTCTGGTATCTTCAGTACAGGAAAGACATGGACCTGCTGGAGTCAGTCCAGAGGAGGGCCACAAAAATTATTAGAGGGCTGGAGCACCTCTCCTATGAGGAAAGGCTGAGAGAGTCTGGGTTCTTCAGTCTGGAAAAGATAAGGCTTCAGGGAGACCTTCTAGCAGCCTTTCATACTAATAAGCATCTTATAAGAAAGATGGGGACATTTTTTAATAGGGCCTCTAGAGACAGGACAAGGTATAATTGTTTTAAAGTAAAAGAGGGGTAAGATATAAGAAAGAATTTTTGTATTATGAGGGTGGTGAAGCACTGGCACTAATTGCCCAGAGAGGTGGTGGATGCCCCATCCCTGTCAACATTCAAGGTCAGGCTGAATGGAGCTCTGAGAAACCTGATGTAGTTGAGGGTGTCCCTTGCTCATTGCAGAGGGATTGGACTAGATGATCTGGAAATTTCCCTTCCAACCCAAGCCGTTCTGTAAGTCTATTCTATGACTCTTTGCAAAAGGAATGGTGCTTTTCCACAGAAGTACAGCTAAAGCTTTAAATGCATTGCAAGAAATAAGTTAAAAAACCCCTTGTGTATTAGGTAAATATATTTCCTTAGAGCCCTCTGTTTGCCTTAAGTTTTGGCTGCACAGTAAGTGTTTAAATAACAATGGGAGCATGGAAGTAATAATGTGAAATGATGCCCTTTCCTGTCAGCTAATGAACTAAAGATACTCCGTGGCATAGTGAAACTCCAAGAATTTGTCTTTCATTACTATGCAGTTTTGAGTAATTATGAACATGTTTCTTGAAGATTTTGAGGGTTAAAATATTACAGGAATATATATCACAAAAGTAGAAGTAAGAAAAGAGTCTTTGAATTACACTTCTTTCTAAAAATAGTAAGTTTTGACCTCTTTAGCTGAAAAGTTGCTGACTAGCCAGATGTTAAAAATTTGCTGAATAGTTGTCTCTTAGATTACAGAAGAACATTCATTACAGTGATTACACTTGACAGCTACAGATGTCTTAGCTAAATGCTGTCAGACATATAATCTGCCAAACTGTAATGTAGAGCTTTAAATCTCTTTAACTCTTGTTAGCTACATTACATGATGATACTGTCATTACTTCTGCCATGTATGAGAGATTTCTTCTGTGACTATATACGAAACTGTATTTGGAGCCTTCAAAGAGGCAAGTTTCTGTGGAAGGAATTTGACAGACTGATCTATTATTATACTTACAAAGCCTCTATTAATGCAGTAGCTGAGTGTGCAATTCCTTACTGGAACTGGCCTCACAGTTCAGTTTTAGCATACCAAAGCTGAGTTCTCCACAGCTGCATAGAGGAAATTCAGAGGTAGGTAGGAACTGACTTTTCTGAAGTTGTACTGGAAATCTTAAAAGTAGCAGTTACGTAAAGTCAACAATCCTTGTCTCATACCTTTGGCTTTAGACTGTTCTTCCTTTAGCGTGTTGGAGAAGAAAAAAATTAAATAAAACTCAAAATGTCTCTAAATGTAAATATGTACACATTTGAATTCCTCCACTAAAGAAAGCTACGTAGGAATACAACTTTTTTCTTTCATTTTTGGAGTTTTCTTGGGGTTTTTTTTGTTTTGTTTTTTATTACTGTAGATCATTATATACAGAGAGGTTGAGAAATGCAGGCAGAGAATAGTTTAATTTGAAGAGGCAAAGGAATGGAGTGGCAATTTCTGCAGAATTAAAAACTAATCAGCAAGTTCTGGTCTATACACACCTTCTATAATGAAATAAGGAATGCAAGGTAGAGGTGATTTCTATTTTTGTTGTTCAGGCATTGCAAATCTGACTGCCCCAAGTGTCTTTTTCCCTCTTAGTTACACAGGAGTGCACTGGGTTACTAAGCCAGCACATGCTCTAGAGAATACCATGTAGTACATTAGGTTGGAAATCTGACTTACATTCCACTGGAATCAGCTCATAGTGGCAGTGCATAATATATGGCTTTTGGCAATTTTTTGTTTTGTTTCGGTTTGCTTTGCTTTGCTTTGCTTTGGTTTTTTCCATCTGTACTCTTACAGACAAAAAAAAAGAAAAACTGGGTTGTCCACCTCTGTGTGCTGGTGCATCTATAAATGCCTTTGAACAGGTTATCCAGTTTCAACCAAATTTCCCTAACTGGGAGAGACATAAAATATGTAAAATTACCTTTAAATTATATTGAACTTGAGAATGAGAAAACCTGCATGTCTTTAATCACTGTTGGATTTTAATTCCAACCTTTTTTTGGCAAACATGTCATGATAAGACTCATTAACAGAACTTCCTTTATGGTTTGCAGTTTCAGTGATAAACAAGCATTACTTTACTTTTTTTAGAGAAGTCTATGGTTTTAGTTAAACTTTTTCTTGCTTATTAACAAATAAAGAATAAAAGACTGATTATTTCAAAAATTCTCTACAGTTGTCTCACTTGATATGTAACAGTGTTGCTGAAGATGAAACATACTGCAAAGCTCTGTTTCACTGGATGACCCTGATTTAGCTTGGTTCATTTTGGTGGAGAAGAAGCAAAGAACAAATCTGAGGGAAAAAATCATAGATGTAAGAGTAAGAATCTTTCTTTGGGAGTGAGAAGTTTTAATTTGAATTCTTGAAGAAGTCCTTGTGAAGTGTCAGAATACTGCTTTTCCACAGACTGAATGGCTGAAAGTCTCTCCTAGTCTTACATTCCTACAGCTTGCACACAGAGGGATAGAGATACGATGAGTTGGAGGGGGGAGAATTCCGTGTTGTGAACAGAAATACAGTAGAACAAAATGAGTCATTTCCTCAGGACTGGGAAGGGGAGGTAAGATGAGGTCAGAAACTGAATGGCATTGCAGACAAACTGATCTGAAAGAACTGCAGGAGGATTTATGTGATCTTTCAGAACTCAAATTCTCTTCTGTGTTTAAACCAAGCACAAACGTTTCAATGGGAAGAAAGCCAAGTGTGTCTGAAGAGTGGCCTGAATGGCAGATGAGTAAACATGTGCAAAGATCACAAATGACAAGTCAGTTATCAGTTCTATTGAGATACAATGCCTTTGATAAATACCTGGGATTAGATCACAGAGCTTAAGAGTTGAATAGTTTGCAGAATTAATATTTTCTGGCCATGAAGCTTGCTAGCTGTCATGAAGACATTGAGAACTTTTAGAATGCAAGTAATATTGTATGGGAAAGCAGGAATCATAGGAACTGTAATTCAATGGACTTCTTAACCAGAAAGTGTAGTCAGATATGACTAAGCAACACTTTAAAAATGCTTTTTACTCAAATTAATCTCAAAGTATGGATTCATTTACATTCTCATAGAGGCCTGGAGCTAGTCAAAGCAGAGGGTGTACATCTCTGTCATTTGACTAATGAGGAGAACAAAAGGTGGGGTGCCTCAGAAGTGATTTGAAAATTAATTTGCACACAGGCATCTGATAATCCCTAACTTTAATAAAGGTGAGAAGGCTTCAGAAACATGCTCTTCTGGAGAAAGCATTCTCAGGAGAACAGTTCAGTTAGTTCCTGACCACTGCAGTCTAAAGTAATCTTTGGTTGTGCATATGAGACAAGGACAAAAGTCTGAGGGCAGAGATGGACTTAAAAGTTTGGCTGACAAATTTAACAGTGGAAGGAGTGAAAATAAGATGATATTATAGCCATATGTAGAAATTCAGAGTCAATTTGCATATTGCAGGTATTGGAGCATATTTCTTGCTTGCAGACAAGGTCAGTTTAAAATTTAGTATCTTGAAGTGATTATTCAAAAGAAGGAAAGGGATGGAACAGTGAAGTTGAAAATGTCACAGTGACTACAATTTTCTGTCTAAATTTTAGAAATGTGGACATTATTAATATATGCATTCTCATTCTGATGAATCCTGTTTGTGAAATATATTTGTCTTTTAGAACAGAGTGACCTAGATGTCATCAGCCTTTCATTTATCAGAATATTTACCACTGATTTATTAGTTCTTCTTCACTGATGTTTAGTCCCTGAAAAATGAATTTGATTCTACCAGTATTCATGTCTTCCCACTGATTCTGAAGACTCCAGTTACAGCTTCATTTCAGATTATACACATATATGGAGATTTGAAAGGCCTCTTACACAATGAAAGAGGAATTAATTTTCCAGGTACTTAAAAAACCATAATTACTTGCTTAGATTACCTAGCAGATTTTTTCTAAGCTTATATTCTCAAAAATTGAGACCAGAGTATGACAAGTGTCACACATTCACCATCAGTTTTTAACATGCCTAAATAAAGATTTATCTTCTCTAAGCTCTCAAATAGATGTCATTCCATATACTGGAATCGCTCAGGTTTTTTATTCATGGAAAGGATTTATTAGTACTTTTCCTAGGATGATAATGATTTTTTGTCCTGTTTCATTCACAGGATGATAATGATTTTTTGTCACTGTTTCATTCCTGGTTAATTCTTCTTTAACAGATTTGAAAAAGTGCCTCTTCAAAGCTGTTGGTTGTGACTCCTAAATATCTTTAGATATCCTGATACCAGAAAGGAAACTTTCAATCACATATCAATAACCATATATTCTGGATCAAAGATATAAGAAATCTCTAGCAATCTAAATTTTGCTGAAATTCTGAAGTTGAAACAGGGAAATGTAACTGTCAAATCATTTAAATATCAAGTATGGCGATTAAGGACTGTGTAAACAAAAATGTAAATTATCAAGAAATACCAGATTATCAGATATGCAGCGTGTCACACACCAGATTGCAGGCTGCAATAGTTATGCAAAACTTTCTTCATTGTGGAGTCTTCTAATTTTATTCTTTAAAAGCATTATCAAACTGTGTGTAGGTAGAAATAGCCTTTCAAAGGGAAAAAAAATCAGGAAGAAAGGATTTAGTTTATTTTTGTGTGGTGCTCTAATATTTGACCATAATTTTATAGGTAGAGAGCACTCAGCAGCAGGTAGCAGTGCCAAAAACTGTGAACTTCATCTATTTTTAAACCTGAACTTGAAATAGTTTGCAAACAGTGAGATTTTCAGATATGTTCTGTAGCTGGTCCTGCAAGGAATATTTTTGTTTCCATAACAGCTGTTTTACCATTGCTCATGAAGTGCTTCAGCAACAAGATGATTTTTATTCTGCTAGGTAGAATTACATGGAAAAAAACCTCATTCTTTCTTCAAAAAATGTTCGGGTGGTTACCCTTGACCTCATCACTACCCAGCCTCTTTTGCATAGATTGCGTGACGAGAGCAGCAGCTCCTCAGCAGTTCTGTGTCATGGCTGCACTGATTTCAGCCTGAGTCTTGCTGTCAGCCAATAGTTGTATCATGGCAGCTGTGATATCACTGTGAAGCTTTACCAAACAAGTATAGAATGTTTGATCATGTTTGTGTAACTACATAAAAATCCACTTCCTTCCTGGAAAAATTCACTTGTGCTTGATTCTCAGTCTTACCTATTGCCTGTTGCTAATGTACTTCAATATTACGTGTGTTGATGAAATTTTGAGAATGGCTGATGCAATAACCTGTTCACAGCTTGTTGATGTGGATTGTTACTTATGACACTCTCTGTTAATTCATTTCTGGTGTACTGAAGTTTATTCTGCTACTAAGCAATAAGATATTCAAACTCCATGATCGTGTTTTCATGACTGACAATTTGTACAATTTTAGAGCTGTTGAACAAATGTGAAATACCACTGCTAATTAAAATACTTCAAATTAAGGAAATTATTTTCTAGCATGTGATGGAAGCACTGGCTGAGCGTAATTTATTTTCATGTTTATGCTTTTTTAGCTTTTTCTGAGGTGCTTCAGATTAGTGGTAAATCATTAATTTAAGAGTCTGGACAGGGTCTGCTGTCTTTGTAATCTCACCAACAGCTATTGACAAAGTGATTCCAAGTCACAGCACATTTCATAAATTACTCAGGAAACAAAAATGACCTTTACTTTTTGGGGATGAACATTTTCCAGAATGTTGCCACAAATTGAACATATTTTTGTTTGATTAAATAGTATAGTGAAATATCAGAAAAAAAAAAATCTAGCTTTATAAATTGGAGAATTTCAGGCTAAAGAAGTAAGACTTCTCTTGTATTTGTTTTCATTACCCATACAATTCTACTCTGAGTAATTTTTCTTATGCCACTATTTGGAAACGATTTATCCAGATTATTAAAGCAGGCAGCTTCTCTGGCTGTTTTCTGCTCAGAAAAAAAAGATCAAATAATTCTTTTAGTACAAGAAAAATCTGTTGGCATAGAGCTGAAAGATGGGATTAGGCTGGTGACTGCCTCTTCTGGTGCTCATGCTTTCCTCAGCATAGCATAGGAGCAGAGGAGGAACCCTCCCACGAGCCCCTCTGCATCTCCTTCAGTGCGACAGAGATCCTGCACACAGGTGAGGGCTGGGATGCCTGCTCACATCTCCCAGAGCCTTGATGGAGAAGCACTGGCAGAATTTGGAAGCTGCCCTGCCAAACTCTCTCTGTTTGAACAACTAAAGATGGTGTATTTTCAGTTTAAAATCTTTTGTTGTACCTTATTTACAAATTTTCATTACGTGTGTTGTCATCCGAGAAATGCATTCTCTCATGCAGTGACTTTGCCTCCCTCTTGTTTGTTCTCTTGCTAAGGAGCCTTTCTGATCTCCTAGGTAAACAGAGTTTTCTCACATCTCTGAAGGGTGAGGCGCTGTCTTTTCTAATGCTGAGCTGGGAACTGTGACTCAGTATAAAATGGAGTATGAAGATGTACAAATCGTGTTGTAATTTGAAGAAATTAAACATAATTGTACAATTAAATTTTCATTTTGCCATTTTTTCATGTAAACAGTTACAAATTGCATGAAGCAGGTTAGATTTTTTCCATTTAATCATTGAGCTCCTGTATTAGAGAAGAACAATGAGATTAAATGCTGCAAGACAGAGGGTATGTTTCAAATCTCTGATCACTGGGTGATGTGGATAGGTTGCCTTAAGAAGTGGCCAGTACACATTTCTAAGTGTCATCTGGAAGAGTATCCTTAATAACAATAGAATCTGAAAGTTGTGTTAAAACTCTGACTTTTTTTATTATTTAATTTTTTTTTCATAATAAAAATATGGTGAGGATTTATATTGCCAAAATATAAAAATTAGCTGATCAAGGCAGACAGGTCCATACGATTGTATTTTCTCTCTAAATGAAAGTATTTCTGTTTTCCAAAGATGGACC
Source organism: Aleadryas rufinucha (assembly GCA_013397815.1). Lineage (NCBI taxonomy): Eukaryota > Metazoa > Chordata > Aves > Passeriformes > Aleadryas > Aleadryas rufinucha. The sequence continues at coordinate 594,618 of VZTH01011698.1, forward strand.
TGTCACCTAGAAATTAATGGATAGCCAGTGTGAAGGAACTGTGTAAAAAGGAACAGAAAAAAACCCCAAAAACCAATTAGATTTATGAAAATGACCTTACATCAAAAGCCAACCATTTGTACTGTGATACCAGCAGTCACCATGTTTTGATAAAAAGGGAATTACAGAGATCAAAAATTATCTTTTGAAGTCTAAAGACTACAGATTCTTTTGTACAAAATCTTAGAGATTTTGTGTTACTTTTATGTGTTTACACTTAGGGTTTTTATTTAGCAATCAATTTACAAGTTACAAGAACTCTTAACGCTGGTTTAATTGGACTCAGTAACAACCCTCATACCAAAGTCAATGTTTTTATAAACAGGCACCCAAAATAGAATCATAGAATCACATAATAAATTCAAACAGTTCCGTTATATTTGACACTGAAATTAAGGTTTTTTCCATTTATTTCCCTCTTGTCTCAGGAGTGGACAAGTTGAGAAGTTAGAAGTGGATCCTAGCAAATATTCATTCCCTGATGTGACAAAGATAATCCAAGAAAAGGAACGAACTGGACTGGGACCTATAAAGTTCCAACCACAGAAGGTTACAGAGGTTAAGAAGACCTGTGATGATTTTGAAAATAATGAAGATGTTCCTCCCTTAATTTGAAACATTTTGAAATAGTCCCTCTATACCTAGCATGAATGCTTGTGTTGAATTCATGACCCTATATGTAAATAAAATAAAATAGAGCTGAAGTTGGCAATATCATTACATTTCTTATCAATAACTTTTTTATGCTGGCGTTTTCTGCTACATTTTCTGTTAGTATATTGCTATATAAATTATTTTTTCTAGATTGTTTACTTAGTAACTCTGAAATTAGAATAGGGGCCTTATATCAGAGATTGTAATTTCTTCACTGATTTTACTGTCTGGGTTGAAAGATGACACATTACTGTGAAAAACAGAAACGGAAGGAAGAAAGCAGTTATAACAAGATTTATGATTTTTCTTATTAAACTGAGGATAGGAAAAATCTCTGTGTATTCCTTCAGTGTTTTCATTATCATGAAGGACAACAGTAGAAGAAAAGGGCATTGTCAGAGTGAGAGAATATTGCTGTAATCTACCATACATCACTGAATCTCCAGCATAATGCACAGCTCCTGGATTCTGGAGCTCATCTAATAATGCCACTCCTTGAAGATTTTCAGAGAGAATAAAGAGAAACTTCAAGCAAAAAATAAGCTGAGTGACCTTCATTATGTTCCTTTTGCATTTGTAATTGTTTATAAAGGAAGACTTCATTTGGGAGAGAAAATGCTTCAGATTCAAATCAGCTTTTGCTTCTAGTCAAGAGCAAGCAAAGTCAGGAAGAATCAAGCAATATTTTCTGGTTAGAACTTGTTTTCATCCTAAAGATAGAAAATTAATAAGTTACATTTATAACTGAACCACTATTTAAGTTCAGAGTGTGGCCACAGTATCCTCAGCACCTAGTCAAGTTCATAACACATCCTTTGAAAGTACTGTATCCCTAATTGTGAAAAACATCATGCAAAAAACTCAGCAGTTTGAATGAAAATATTCCTATTGAATTCTGGGAATTTTTAGCCACTCTAAAGTGCTTTATGATTCTTCACAGATGTTTAATGTAAGATAAAGATAAATAGTCTATCTTAAAGTGCACTGAAGAGAAGCAGAAAATATCTATCAACTTAGACTGATGGCTTGAACTGATGCATTTTCTTCAGTTGCAATTTGAAATGGATATAGGATAAAAAAAATGAAGTTTCGTACTAATGCTGCATATACTAAAAGCTGAAAAGAAAATTTATATATCTCAAAGACATAAACCAAAGTTGAATTTGGGCATCATCTGATCACTGACTCAATTTTTCCAATTCCAGAATAAATTCTTCAATGATACAAGCCTCTGAGCCCTGGAATCTATTTAATCAGCTCTGCTCTGGTTAATGGACTATAAAAACATCAACTGCTTTTGCAATATGTCCCAATTCACTAGAAATGCCTAATCTGGCTAGCTAACTATGGAAAAGACGTATTAAATTTTATCTCTTGATCTCACTGAGTAGTAATGTGCCTGTAGGGTGAGCGTGGATCATTTTCTGGATTGCACATCGAGTTCTGTATTTGAGATTGCACAGGGTGTCCTTGCCCCAGGGGAGGCTGTGGGGATGCAGGGTGTTGGGGACAAACAGGTTCCAGCAAGGGCCAAAGGTGACAGCGGTACAGGGGCAGGAGCTGAGGAGGGAACAGCAGCAGGGGGACTGCAAATGGAGCTGGAGGAGGAGGGGAGCAGGAGGGGCTCAGAGAAGGGATCCCTCCCTGGCAGCTCCAGAGAGACCCCCGTGGAGCAGAGACCTCCTTGCAGCCCAGGGAGAGCCTGGGGGTCCTGAAAGTTGATGCTATTTTATGTAACTGTGCAGGCTTAGCAGGAAAGCAAGCAACAGATAATATAAATTTTAGCAGTCATATGGACAATTTATGTTTTTACCTTTCAAGTGTACTTCCTTTGGTTTTGAAATTATGAATTTTGCTGAGATGGGTGAAGAAAAAAGGCTCCACCACTTTTTTGAAGACAAAAATCTGTAAATTTTGGCAGCAGATCCAAAATTTTGTTAATTTCCTGTAATTTCATTGATTGCTGTGGGGATTTCCTGATGTTTCTAAAAGGTAAACCTTTTTCAGGCTTTCCTCTTTTTCTTCATTGCTTATTTCTAAAAATCTTGTAGGGACAATCAACCTTTCAGATTTTCAGCCAATATGGATGAACCTGTCAGGAGTTTCAGAAAATTGTGAAAACAGAGGCATCCGTGCAGCCTTGTCAGGTATGGTTATTTTATTTTTTCATAAAAAGAGAGCTATAAAAATTAATCTCTAATGTCAAACCAAAGGATAATATGATTGGATCTTTCGCCATTCTGACTCAGTTTTCTTTTTCGTCTGGTTTCATTGTGAATAGATTTGGCTCTGGTTTTGGGGGGAAAAAAATGAAAAATGTATTGAACTACAATAACACCTCATAGGAAAACTGATAGCAGGTACCAAAATATACTTGGAACTACTGGGGAAAGGGTTGTTTCACTTGGTAACGTAATCTTGGGATCCAGCCTGAAAATAGAGTATATTCTGAGAATCAGCTTCAATAAACCTTTCAATTGAGTATGGGCCATGGAGAACACAAGCAGAGGTTGGTCACAGAGGGATGAAGTGCATAAACGGAAGATGAAACCAGTGGCCCACAAGAGCATAAGCACACCTTACAAAATTACTGATCACTAAGGTTATACAATTTGGAGAAAAGAAGACAAAAGAGGACAAAGGACATGCAGCCAACATAGATAAAATATTCCCTGTATAGTGAAAATTAAAAGATAACAAAAGGAATAAAAGATAGTCACAGCCCCCACCAGAGGAAGGAAGAGCAAACAAGGGAACTCCATCATTGTCTCCCCCAGTTAAGGATGTGGCAGCTGATCAAAGCTATTGTACGTCTGCAACACGATTCCCCTACTTAGAGCAGACAAAAAAGTGCTGCTTTTTGATTTGCCACTTGCCTCATTCTGCCACTGCAGACACAGCAGTTGTACATACAACATTATCTCTTACTATGTAATTGGGTTAAGTAGATTAAAATTTCAGAAAGGACTGAGTCTGTGTTGTGATATTTCACCTCTAACTAGATGACTGGATGAATTTTAGCAGTATGCAGTTGATGGATTTATTCATCATCCAGTAGACAGGAGATGGATGGGGTTAATGACAAATTCTAGCAGTACTGAGAGGAAAGATGTGTTACAGTTCAGGAATGCCCTTGGATTTGCCACAAAATCTTCCTCTTGTTCTAAAACTGGGATGGGATGTAAGTTTTGGATTTGCCATCAGAAAGAGAGTTTTGTCGATGCACAAAACAGAAAGTGTCCGGTTCCCTCCAGCACTAGATTGATTCATCTTGGTCAAAAAAAGCAAAAGGAGAAGGGAATCTGTTACACGATGACAAGGTAAAATTATCCTGCACTTCCAATTACAGCAGAACAATATGCAATAAAATAGCAAACTTGGTTCAAAGCTACCAAAAGATCTTCCAGTTCTAGATGGATTTCTGAATATACTCAGTATGGCTAACAGTACTGGACATGCGAAATATGCTTTCCCACTGCACGTTTCAAATGCTAATTCCCGTAAGGGGGAACTGGTGAGTAGCAAATACATTTCTTACTGGTTAATGAATATGAAAGAAAGCCATAGGGGGCCTGAGCATTAGTCTTTTTCTGAACAGTTGCTAAAGACCAGGTGTTTGCTGTCAGTGCTAGACTGGGTAACTTCACCCAAACTAAATCACAGCATCACAGCATGTTCAAGGTTGGAAGACCCATGTGGTGGTCATCTGGTCCAACTTCCCTGCTTAAACTAGAGCCAATTGTCCAGGACCCCATACAGATGGCTTTAGAATATAAACAGGGATGGAGAATTCACAACCTCCCTGGGTGACCTGTGCAGGCACCGGGTCACCCTCACAGTAAAAAAAAAAGTTTCCTGATGTTCAGAGGGAACTCCTGTGTTCAGTCTGTGCCCACTGTCTCTGGTCCTGTCACTGGGCACCACCTATTCACAGCTTAATTGCAAATTATTTGTGAATAAATGTATTTCTTCTGTTACAGAGTCATCTGTAGCATGCTGAACCTTATTGTTCTCATTTGCAGCACCTGAGCAATACTGACAGAACACAGCCTTCTCCTTCCACCTCTGATACACCCAGGCAGAGTGAAAGCTCAATGAAGCTGAAATCTAAGAAAACAGCATATGAATTAACAGGGACAAAAGGTATGACATAATTTAGAAAAAATAGCTTAGTCAGAGTGACAGTTCATGTTTTACTTTTTAAAAAGCAGAAATGATCAAAGATATTATTAGTGGCAGAAGCGCTGCTCTTGGTTGCACAGTTGTGCACTGGAACTATCTAATAATCAGCTGGGATCTCTCTGAGGGAGGTTTTGTACAAATTGTTCCTGCATCAAACATGTCACAGTCAAAACACTGTGAGAGCCACAGAGTACATCAGGTCTGGAGACTGTTTTCTGTATCAGTTTCAGAATCACCATGGATTACTTGAGCTTAGTATAAAATATAGACATTAGAAGGAGCAGGGAAGCAAGGAAATCATGTTAGACAGACTGGGCATAGTTTCTTCTACCATATAAGCCCTTCCTACAGACAATAGCAACCACTCCCTTACACAGAGCACAGAAATGTGAGCCACACATTTATTTAAAGAAACTCTACAGCTCCACCATAGAGAAGCCCTGATGTGGTGGGAATTGGCCAGGGATCAAGAGTCAAAAGCCCATTCCATTAAGGAGATGGTATAGTACAGAACCAGCCCTCTGCTTTGTCTAGGTGTTAGCATAATAGTTTGCCTTTGGAGGAGTTCAGATCTGCACAAAATGGCAATTTTTCCACATAGGGCACTGTATGGAGGTGTCTCAACTTATAAGGGACTTTTCTGATATTTGACAACAGCTTTTCTAGCATGATGCATAGGAAAATCACAATAACCAAGTCCACACTGCAGGTTGTACTGCTGTTACTGGAAATACAACTCTCAGTGTAGTACAGCCTGAATATCTGGGGGAAAAAAATCTTAGAAGTTATAGCATGTATTATATGAACAGAAGCACTTAAAAACTCCACATCTCTAAACCATAAGCATATTTCTTCTCAGAAACTTCATAGAAATATTTGTATAGAAGAGTTGACTGGTGAACATTTGGCTAGAAAGATGTGAGCTGTGGCTATGCTTTGACCCTTGTTTTTGTGCTCTCACTGCTAACCATCTGCAAGTCTACCAGCAGCATAATTATGCTTGTTTGACAGTGTACATAAATTAGTGTTGGCTCCTCTGGTTTTGCAACAAGGCAGGCAGCCATCTGACTTTTTAATTAAGGATTTCACTGAGATTGATAATAAAGTTCCAATATGCTTCCATATTTAAATGAAAGTGCATCATCCATATAAAATTTTCAAAGGGAAAAACATCCATGGAGATTTATCAGTCACCTATGAAGTATAGCTGAAGTGAAGCACGGCATCAGCTATGGGAGAAATCCAAGCTGTCTGCTTTTCCTGCATCAAACTCTATTCTGCAGTGGAAATCCTCTACGGGAATCAAGTCCATTTTATTTCACTCATTTTTTTAATTTCCATGAACCTAAGACTCTGTACTGTACGTCTGAATATTTAAAGATGCTGATATCCTGCACCATTTTCAGAACTTCCTTATGTGTGCTTATGCTCAGTATCTACTTACAGCTTCAGCTATTTAAATGCTCAAAAGTGTCACCCTTCCTTATGTCTGTAGTAAAAGCTATATTCATCTCACTAAAATTATTTTTCAATATGCTAAATAAAAATATGTGTCTTTTAAAATTTATACTTACAGTTTAGCTCAATCTGGGAATTCATGTATGAAACTAAGTCACTGTCAAACATTCTTAAAACTTTTCCAAGTGTGCCTCCAGTACAGCTCTAGAGTATCTTAGATAAATCCATTAAACTTTTTCAATTTCTTTCCTACAAAATTTGAGTTTCAGCCTGAACATTCTCAAAGTGGTAGTGAAGTATCAAAGGCTCCTGTGACATGTTAATATGTACCTATAGTTGTGAAGGCGTCATCAGAGTTCTTGGTGCTAACTGTGCTGGGGGGATTTCTGTGGGGCTGAAGGTAAGTTATTACACTTTATCAGCTGTGTTGAGATACATAATTACATGTCTGTGATCTGTAAAGCAAATTCTCCCTCTTTATCAGTGTTTGACACTGGATGCTTAACAACCTGGTTAATCAAAAACCGATTATACTGCTAGAATTAATGAGGCATTGAAAGGGTTTAATGACTGAGGGAAGCTTTTTAATGCCTGTTTCAAAGGGATTACTTAGTCTAATATTTGCTCATGAATAGTAGAGAAATGTGTGGCATGGAAGTCACAGTTATCCAGACAAATGAATTTCTTTGGGTCAGCTCAAACCTGGTACCTCATCACTGAAAATCTCAAATCTAGTTCATGTTCTTTTGATAGACAAAGAAGCTCTTTCTTCTTTCCCATCATGTTAATTCAGGGTTCAGTGTAGAAGATTCAAGGACAGCTGGCAAAAATAACCACTTAAATCAGCTTGGGACTGAAGTAGGAGAGATTTTATTACTGGATATATCTGAATCACAGGATTAAAGAAAATTACTACATGTGGTTAGAGACAGAGAAGTCTGCCTATTAAATGAGCTGTGAAATTAGTTAAAGCAACTGATAGCTCTTGAAATATCAGATCTTGAATTTGTCACTGGGATCTTGAATCATGAAAAAAACCACCATAATTTGGTCAGACAGAGGTTCCAGGTTTCCCTTTGGTTGTAAAGACTTTATATGGTATTCTTTGACCTGGATCTTTTCTCAGATTGGGAAAGAGGATCCAAGGTATTGTTCAGTCTGTACGAAGAAGGAACACCTGTGTGTGAACACAAATATGAGTGTTCTCTCCGTTTCTTGTACTGCACAATGTTCTCGCTATTTTTGTACTTCCTTGCCCATTCTGAGGCATGATTCAGTGGGTCTTTTCAGGTGGTTCTAAGAATCTGTTCCCTGGCGTTGCAAAGAAGGGAAAAACAAATGGAGACAAGCAGGAGACCTGCTTCAAAACTACCATCCAGACCTGAACCAGGCTCCACCAGTCCATTTCCAGGCTAGTGTTCCTTGTGCATGTGGTGCTGGTTTGTGTCTTTCATGATGATTTTAGAGTTCTTTGTTAGAGTTCATAGGAGCTCTCACCATTTCCTTTTGCCGAAGGAATTTGAGTAAACAGCTTGATGTGCAAACTCTTGAATTCTGCATCTACCAAGGTTTATTGTCAGGATGTGTCACTTAAGGAAAAATGCCTTTGCAATAAGAAATTCCCAGCACTCAGATCTACAATTACCTTACTTCAGGACCTCATATATCATACTCCACAGTTTCCCAGGAAGGTCTGAGCTCTACTGTTTTATCTAGTCTCTACTCACTTCCTCAGGAGCCCTGAAAGCTTCCCAGCTTCAGCTTAATTGATACTGAAATTATTGATGAACTAAGAGTCAAAACTGGGAAAAGATATGTTCATCTTATGGGTGATCATATGAAGAATTTTGGATAAAATTATATACCTCAGTCACTCAATTCAGCAGTGGCAGAGATGAGGATATAATTCAGAAGCCCATCACTTGAGGGCAGGAGGCACAAATTCACCAATAAATTTCTTATGCCATTGCCCACAGCAGCAGGATTAAGGAAGACCAGATGAAACCAAGTCAGAAGTCCATTTAGCCCAAGATGTGCCTCAATTCAAGCAGGACATTTCCAAGCTAGGAAATGCAGTGAATAGCAATGTACCCACTACTCTGGAGGGCTGTGTGTGACTGCCCCATCACACCTGCTAACCCTTGAGGCTCGCAGGTGTGCACACTCCAACTTAGTCCAGCCCCTTCCCCTCATTCTGGGAGAGGCAAAATTCAATTTTGCATACCTTGCTGGGAAGACTTGACCCTGTTCTGTATAAGAAGTTTTGAAAAGAGTGATCCTTCCCTGGTACAGTCTCAGACAGTCAGCAGCCATAGGAAAGCCTGACCTAGGGGCTAGCATGCAATTATCTTTGATGGAACACTCCTCTGTGAATCTGTGTTGCTGTTATTTCACACTAACTATGCTTACAAACCTCCATTCTGTGTCCTGTGGCTACAAGCTTGGTACTTTAATTATGCATCCTGTAAATATTGGCCTTAGTTTATTTTAAGCTATCAACATATCCTTGGGGATTCCTAGTTCCTTTGATTCATCCTGTTGTTTTCCTCAGAACCTTTTCTACTTCTATTACATCCAGGATGGAGTGGGGCAAAATCTGTTTGCCCTCTGGTTTTACACAGCACCATGTTATCTCTCACTTTCCTGCAAATTCCTAATGGTCTCTTACCTTTTGAATACTGTCAAGCACTGAGCCCACATAAACTACCTAGAGGGAGCTCAAATTTTATTTCCTGACTTTCAATAGCTAGACAAGAACCTGCCACTATGTACTGACAGATCAAGCTGGTTTAGGTAGAGTTATTTTCCCCTTTGTATTTAGAGATATTGAGCTATTGTTTCCTTCAGTCACTCAACTCCTTGGGATTTTCAGACATTTTTGTGCTATTCTCAGGCAGTTTGAGATGTGATTCCAGTGAGCCATTTTATCACCTCAACATTTATTCTAGCAAATACTATCATCTCGTTGTTCATCTCTTTTTCTGGACCATTTGAGAAGGTGTTGAGCAGCTCAGCTTTGAGCCCAGGACTCTCTAGAGATCCACAGATAATCCTCCATTGTGAAAACTCTTTATTTTTACTCTGTTTCCTGTCTTTAAGAAATTCTTTATCCTTGGGCTGACCTTCCTTTTTATGCCATGACAGCTTAGTTCCTTTTCCTAAACTTTCAACCTTGTCAAAAGTTTTCTGAAAAAATGAATGCCCTATATCAACTAGAACATCCTTTTCCATATAATCAGTGAAAGTATTTCTATTTGAGTTGAAATATTGTCAGCAAAACTTTCAAATAACTGGCCATTTCAATTGCTTCCATATTTAGTATTTAATCTGAGATGCCTTTGGAGGGCAGTGATTTTTCACTTTTTTCAGTAAGTGATCAGACCCTACCTTTAGTCATTTCCTTGGAGAAGTTTAAACGTGAACTCACCAGTTCCTGCTTAAAAACTTGGTTTGCCTCTGTGGAAATATATAAACAGAAAGTAGCATACAGCAGCATTTCTGATTTATGCCAGACAGAAACTGGTCACAAAACACAAAAGCAAGAATTTCAAGCACACATCTTCAAAAAACACAAAATACTTTCTTACTTCCCATCCAGCATTTATCAAGTCACATGAGCTAAATGCACCAGATTTTTTTTCCCATGAAGGCAGATGGGATGAAAAAAGACACCACCACTTGCAGATAAAGCAGAGGAGAGAGTGTCTTCCCTTCTTCTGGACTGGAGTTGAGGAGAAAGCAGAATATGCTAAGATGCCAAAGGCACTAAGTGCAAAAAACCCTTCAAGCATTTTTGTCCATGTCACTTCCTGAGAGTAAATTGTTGGGACTTCCTCACTTCCACAGCAATCTGGCTGTACAATGCTTTTCAAAAATGTCATTTTCAATTGAAAGGTCACTCCAGCAGAAAAGTTCTCCAACAGTCACAGGTACACATTTCTACTTTTACCTTTAGGAGCCTATATTCAAATTATTTTTAAATTTTTTTAAAAGTAATGAACTCTTATACTACTCTAGGGCTGGAAAGAGCTGAATGTTCTTGTTCCCTTTAGGCTTAAAAGAACTTACAATTTGCATGTCAGTGGTCTTTAGTAGATCCACTTTGTACATTGTTTGCATGCCTTTGACTGCATGACAATTAACAAATTAGTATCTGCATGTAATGTATCTTTCTCGGAAATGGTAAGAGGTCAGTGAGAAGCTTTACCATATTCAACATATTCATTGGAATTTCAGGGTGAAGCAATTACAGTGCCTCCACTAAATTTATTACTGCACTCTGTCAGGGGATTCAGACCTTGGCAGTTTAACCTTGATTATTCTGATAGTGTGATATAGAAATATGGCAGACAATAAAAAATGCAAGAGTTGTTTAGACCTTAGTCAAGAAACTTATTGTGAATTCCATTGTAAAGGATTTTGGAGTGAAGCATGACTTGGTAGTCCAAAAATAGCATTTTAAATGGCAAATACATCAATGAACCTGAGAACATCAGTCAGGAGAAAGAGTTGTGATCTGAATACAGGACATGAAAACAGCTGCTAATTCTTGCACTAAATCCTTATGAACTTGAGTCATTTTTATTGGTCTCATCCTTCGTTCTGGCGTTTCAATACCAGACAGGCTGTGCAGTGAAGAATTCAACTACACTCCATGCATAGATGTTGAATCCTTGGAAACAAGCTCTCATATGAATTTTTGGAGAATTTATGCATATAAATCCACTGATGCAGCCCTAAGGTTGGATGTGTCAAACCCTGCACACGTGAAGAAAGAAGAATAGAATAGGATAGGAGAGAGTAGAACAGAAATGAGCACAACAGAACAGAATAGACTGTTCCAGTTGGAAGGGGCCTACAACAACCATCTAATCCAACTGCCTGATGAATTCAGGGCTCACCAAAATTTAAAGCATATTGTTAAGGGCATTGTCCAAATGCTTTTTAAACAGTGACAGGCTTGAGGCATTGATCACCTCTCCAAGAAGCCTATTCAACTCTCTGACCATCCTCTCAGTAAAGAAATGCATCTTCCCAATGTCCTTTCTGAACTTCTCTACACAGTTTTGAACCCTTCCCATGCAACCTGTCACTGGATCCCAGGGAGAAGAGATTATCACTCCCCCTCCTTCCTCTCCTCAGGGAGCTGTTAGAGAGCAATGAGGTCACCCCTCAGCCTCCTCTTCTCCAAACCAGACAAGCCCAGAGCCCTCAGCTGCTCCTCACAGGATGTGCCTTGCAGCCCTTTCACCAGCTTTCTTCATGTCCTCTGGGTGCAAAAGAGAATCTTCATTCTCTTTCTCAAGTTTGCTTAAACTGAGGACAACAGCTCTAATCTGTGACAGTTCAGACAAACAAAGTCCATCCTGAGGAACAGTATTCAACCCTTCTAGGAGCCTGATGGGGTCCTGCATCTCGGCCCATGTCTGCTGTCACATCTCAGGAGCTGCAGAATCCAACACAGGCAGTGCCAGCTGGTGCTCCTCCTCCAGTTCACATGTCCATGCCACCCATGACTTGGTGACAAATGCATTCTTCTCCACCATGCTTTGAACAAGCAACACCGCAGCCACTGGTGTTGCTGTGGGTCTCTGTGGTGTGTCAGCTCTGTTGCCTTCATCCTCACATTGCCCCCCAAGTGAATAATTTAATACTTAATGTGGCCTAGGAAGGAGAGGACTGTTGACCTTTCTTTCTCCTACTTTCTCCTTCACTGTCTCTTTCTCCTGCCATGTCTACCCAATCAGTAGTGCTGCTGGAGGTTCTGGTTCTTTCATCACCCCCCTGTAGGCATCCTTCAGACCTGTGCAGAGCTCTACATATTGCACAGAAAGGCACCCATGCAGAGCTGACAGCAGTATGGGGGCTCAGCTTTTGGCCTTACTGCTGCTCTAGCCTCCGTTCCTGGTGTTGTATTCAGATTCAAACAATAGCCTTGCTAAAAATTTAGTCCTTATTGCCCATATTTATGATATTTTTTTTTAATTTTAACTTGACATACAACCTGCAGCTTCCTGAGGTCACTTATGCCTGCTTCTTTCTTATTAAGGGATTCTATAATCCTCACTGAGTTGGTGGAGTTACCTGGTCATGGTACATCTGCTTCCTCTTTTGGAGTGGGAACATCTGAGTTGGAAGGCAACAAAATTTCTCCTGCAGTGGTGATAATAGAGAGATCTGTAGGGCCCATAGTATCGCAGTCTGAAAAATTCACATTTTCCACACTCTTCAGACATGCACAGGATGAGGATGCACAGAAAGGGTGAAGGTAAGTAGGAGGGGACATGTGGAGAGCTGGGTGTGCTGGCAGCCTTCAGCTGGCTTATGCTGGATTTCATGAGTAGAGTACAGTTTAGATCAAACATCCATGGCTTTCCAAAAGCTTCCCACTGCAATATCCATAGCCTCACACTCCAGGGATGACAGCCAGCCTTCTGGTTTGGAGTGTTCATACAGGAGAGGTGAAGAAAGTCTGCAGCATCCCAGGCACTTGTTTGAAGGCTTTGGCTGGTAGTAGTGGATGGAATCTGGCAGTGGCTGCCTCATCTTGAGCTCTTCAGGCAGTGGAAGTCAGCTGGTGAGTGACAACAGAGGGCTGAAGGCAGGCAATCCATGGCATGTCATACTCAGCCATCCTTAGCATCTCTTCCCTTTGATAAGACAGGAGGATCTGTGTGAATTTTTGGTGGAATTAGCTCACAGAAAACAAACCTTTACTTGTTAAAGGCATGACACATCAATTGTTTGCACACGCATCTAATTAGCACCAGATTTGAAAAAGTCTTTGGAGGGAGCCAGAGGGCAGGGGAGACATCACATTCTGCTTGTTTGTCACTTTTCCTTTGTCAAAAGCATGTCATTTATGTTAAATGCCTTATTAATCAGAGCCTGACTTTCTGACATGCAAAAATACATCCCTTTGAAACTAAGCTGTTCAGTTTATGTAAGACCCAAGACACATTTCTTCCAGCCTTGCAATGGATTAGTCTCTGTTACCAGCTCAGTGAACACTGACGTCTTTTTTGTTCGATAGCTCTACATATTAAGTTGCTGAGCAAACTGAGATCTCTTTTTTTTTCCCCTCTGGGTGCATTGCCAAAGTGCAGTCAAGCAGCAAAATATTTCAGTTAGGTATTTTATGAAAGAATTTGAATTTTGTTATGTCTTCCATGTATTCAGGCAAAGCCACCCTTTTTAGTTTAAAATTCTAAGGCGTCTTGAAGTTGGACAAGTGCAAACACTCCATTTTAATTGAGGACTTAACTTAATTGGGCAGTAGAATAGGTTGTCCAGAGAAGCTGTGGATGCCCTATCCCTGGAAGTGTTCAAAGACAGATTGGATGGGCACCTAAGCAACTTGATCTAGTGGATGGCATCCCTGTCATGGCAGAGGACTTGGAACTCGATGATCCTTAAGGTCCCTTCCAACCCAAGCAATTCTGTGAGTCTGTGATTTTTCGTGTCTCTTTTTCTGCCTCAGCCAAATTTTACTTACATGAAACTTAATCAGCTCTTTGCATAAACTGCAGCACATTCTAAGAACTCTCCTGCAGAACTGCCATGCACAGAACAGTCTCATGCCTATGCATGACCTACACAAGGTCACTTCACCAGTTTGTCCCTCCTATGTCCCCATGCCACAGTATCTTCTAACAATGCACTGTCTGATATGTGCATTGCCACAACTGGCAGTCATCACAGAATCATAGAATATCCTCAGCTGGAAGGGACCCACAAGGATCACCGAGTCCAACCCTTGACAGTCTTACAGAAGTAAAATAACTTTCAATCTTTTTTTTTTTTTCTCCAGCTGGGAAACTGTCAAGGGAGTTCACTGCCATCGAGAGCAGCTCTTGCAAGTCCCACTGGCAGTTGCTTTTGCACAAGAGCCAGGAGACAAATGTGTGAAAGAGCCAGACAAGAGGTGTGGAAAAAAGCCCTTCAAAATGCCAGTCACCTTTGACAACACAGGCCCACAGAGCCAAAGGTGGTCCAGGAAACAGAGGCGAAGATATCCTGTAGAAAATTCGTCAAAAAGACCCAGACATCCTTGCAGAAGCTTTTCACAGAGCTGTTGCGGTCAGAGGGGCCCTTTGCAAATAGGATATACTAAGAGGTACCCAGTCAATGTATCACTGGTAGCACAGCTTCCAGCAGCTGCCATCTATGAGTCAGACATCCATTTATCCTCAGTCTGGCCAGGAGTGAGGCTGATTTACCTCACTCCTCTCTGCATACTTGTTTTAGTGCGATGTAGGGAATATCACTATGACTGTGAGGTTTTGTATCCTGTATGTCTGGCTCAGAAGATGGTGGGCACTAAACAGCAAGAATCAGCCAGCCTGAAGGAGCTGTGAGTTACAGCTGGTACCATGGAGAGCAGGCACAGTTTTTGGGTGATGTGAAAAGCAGTGATATCAGTAAAAATTTTCAGTGCCTCCAATGGTCTTCCAGCTCATTGAAAATATTGTGCTAGCTACAGATGTCTGGTTAACACCAAATTGCTGAGCAAATAAAAAGTAACAAAATATAAAGAGAAATGAATGGGATATTAAGCACTCCAGAGACAAGGAATACCAGAAGACATGCTTGCTCTCAGAAAATCAGCTCTTCTCTAGTGCACACACCTGGCAGTCTTTATTCAGTCTTTCTCATCTTTATATAGAAAAAGAGAGAATGAATATATGTATAATTAAAAGATAGGGCTGAATTTGCACTGAAATGAACCACATAATTGTAGGAATTCCTGATTTTGTGTGTGCCTAAAATATCTTCTTTGAATAATATTTGTGTTTTTTTAAAAATTTATTTAATTCTGAAAAATGATTTAAACTCCAGAGATGCATGGAAAGAAGTCACAAGCAATTATATGCTCCTGCTTAATATTCAGAAGAAACTGAAAAGAAGCTGTTAAACTATCCATGGTCTGTGCCAGATCTGCAAATGTCTTCTCTGAAAGCTAATTACATCTTGGCATATGGAGTCTTGGCAAAAGTGTTGCAGTAAAAATAGAGAACAAGAAAAGAACTAATTCTCTGCATTTAAAACAAAATAATTCATAGAGCAAAACTCTTTGGTCTCCTGCTGCTTGCAAGCTGTTAATATAGAGCAGAAAGGAATGTTTCCTAATTTAGTATGGACTTTCTTCTAAGAACTGCCAATTCTTCATATGCTGGGGGAGAGCTAGAGTAGCAGAGCTGTCCAGAATATCAGAGTTATAATTGTTTTTCTCAGTCTCTGCTGCCTATCAGCAGAGACACTGGTGAGTAATCCAATTAAAACAAGCATCTCTCATTTGGAGACTTAAACCCTAAGAAGGAAATCCAGGCTACAGTGAAGAAATGGGAGTTTGCCCTTAGGTTCAGTGAAACCAAGATTGAAAGAACTAGCCTTGATTTTAGAAATCATTGATGGGTAGGAAGGACATTTGAAGTGCACGTGCAAAACTAAACTATTAATTAAGTTCCACTGACTTTAATATGGGACGTTATGTTGCAAGTGTAGCTGTGAGTTCAGAAAGATTCATCCCATCTCCCTTTAGATTTCTACCATGTAGATGTCTGTCTCTCTCCTAGTCACTCCTCATACTTTTAAAGTCATGGAGAGAAATAAGCAGCTAAAAATGTGAATTATCTATTTTTGGTGTTTATAACAAAGCACATATTTCTCCTGTTTAACTGGAAGAGGACTCTCAGGCTACATCTGTGCCATTAAGTTAACAGTGTTGATTCTCCACAGTTTCTGGAAATTATTCCCGGTGCATTTTCTGCCTGGGACCAGCTAACATGCTCTCACACCAGTCCCCAGACCCAGGTGAGGAGCTAACAGGAGCTGGAGTCATTCCCCATAGGACTAAGGATGAGCTGTTCTGTTTCACAGGGAAAAGGATTTGTTCATATAGGAGCAGCCAGCTGCCCTTGGTGTCAGATAATGGGGATGTAGACACAACCTAAGGGACTTGGTCCAGTGTACAGGTCAGCTCTGGAGCTGTCTGCATTCACGACTTTTGTGCATCTGAGTAGATGAAATGGGTTTTTTTCTTCCTCATAAAGAAATTATTCCATGGCACAAAATTTCTATGAAGGCAGGGGCAAACATTGCAATCAAGCAAACAGCATCATGTATTGTAAAGCAAGATTAACAAGAAAGTACTGTCAGCAGCAGCAGAACTGAATTCCCTTGCAATTTTGATGCAGCCTGGCCTGGCAGGAAGAAATCTAGAAAGCCTAGAAAACAAGTTCAATATGTTGGAGCTACTGTGCAACCGTTGGTCTGCATTACTTAGAGCAAATGGAAACCCATTCATGTGCTCAATTAATGCCTGTATTAGAAATTCCAGTGTTTATCTTTCTACACCTGGCTTCTATACACATATATAGCAATATAATAAGTATTTTGACATTCATAGAGAAGGAAAGAGAGTTAAAGATAAACAAATACTGACCTGTCACATGATGACTGCATATTCCTGGACATTTCTCAGATTTCATACACTTTGTGCCTTTTAGTGCTCAAATACTTTTCTTCCAAGGTTTATTAAATGAAAGCTAATCTTGAAACACTTGTGACTTTAGGTATGTGTTTTTGAAATTCAATTTGACATAAAATAGAGATAATATTGGTTTACCTAAGGCCATGGAGAAAATCAGCTTCAGTAAGGCCAATCCCAGATCAGTTTAGAAGTGTATGATTTTTCTAGAGTCCAAGAAGATATGCTATAAAAATATAAGGAGAACATTTTAACCATCCAAACAAAACTATTATGAGAGACCAGAATCAGCCAAGAGATTGTAACCCAAGTGCCACTGAAATAAAAAATGACAGGACTTCAGATCACCAGGACTATTTAAGAATTTTAATTAGATTGCAGGTTGATATTTAACACCCACGTCATTTTCACCAGGAGTTAGTTGGAAAAGATGCTCTGCATGTTTAAACTATTTTCATGACATATAATGAAAGTATAGAAGGCAAGTATGTTACTGCTCATTTTAAAGCAAAGCAAAACATACATTTCAGTAAACTATTATTGACTGTACTCTTGGTGGTTAGAATCAGAAGCAAAGAATCAGAACCATGGAATCATAGAAAGTCCTGAGTGGGAAAGGAGCCACAAAGATCCAACTCCTGACCCTGTACAGGACCCCGCAAGAGTCCCACATGTGCCCGAGTGTGTTGTCCAAATATTTCTTGAGCTGTGTCAGGCTTGGTGCTGAGACCACTTCCCTGGGGAGCCTGTTCCAGTGCCCAACCACCTTCTGGGGGAAGAACCTTTTCCTGATATCCAACCTAAACCTCTCTTGCTACAGCTTCAGGTCGTTCCCTTGGCTCCTGTCACTGGTCATGAGAAATGAGAGATCAGAGGTTACACAAATCTCCATTGATAGTTGCTACATTTGCTAGTTTAGGTTTTGATCTGTAACACAGAATTATTGCATGAAGTTCTGGATTCAGTTAGCCTAAAATGAAGAGGTAGAGTCATACCTGTTACGCTTGAAATTAAGGAGGTGTGTACTTTATTTAAGCTAACATCTTCTGCATTAATAAGGATGTCATGATATGTAGGAACACTGACATGGGGAAAACACCAAGAAACCAGTCCCTTGTACAGAATGCCCCCTCCTCAGATTATTCAAATATATAAATTTTTTCAAGTTCATATTATTTCTGCAGCTTCACCTTGTATTTCATTACCGAGGACAACTATAGCAAACAATCAAAACATTCTCATTTATGCTAATGTTTTCTTTTTATTGTGCTTTTCATTCAGCAAACAGAGTTGTACTAATCTTCCTCAGCAACAGGAACACTTCAGTCTATTAATAGAACTACTTGTTCAATGTTCAGCTATCAAATGATGTTAAGCATATTTCTTATTCTAAAAATAAACAGTAATAAAAAGGCACAGAGGGCAAAACTTAATTAAAAAAGCCCCTAGATTTGCACTAACATAGTGACAGAAAATTATGAGATTTATGAAGATTTCATAAGTAACTAGTGGTTTGTACCATATTTGCAAATTGTGGAGAGTAGGGCACCGATCAAAATCAGAGGAAGAAGTGCCTGCATTAGACTCACAAATCTAATAATTGGGCTTTAGTGAGAGCTGGCTTGGGCTCTGAAAACCACGCTCCAGAGAGAGCCCCAGTCCCAGCCTCCATGTGGGAGCTAACAGGCATTTCTGGAACACTCCTGGCAGTCCATAAGCAGCTCCTCAAAGAGCTGACAGGCAACCACAGGCCCTCTTATCCAGCAGATAAAGGTACACTGAGACCCAGGGATTATAAACTGTAAAATCAGGAAGCCACATTGCCAGGAATGGAAAAATGAAGCTAAAGTTTAACTAGGAGGGCAATTAACCAACTTCATGATAAATCGAGTAAAGTCTTCATTATTACAGGCCTTTAAAGCATGGCTGAATGCCCTCCACTATAAAAATTTTAGGTCATCTCTAAGTTATGGCCCCTGCTGTGCCTTTTGATATGATATCAACAACAGCATGATTGACCCGTTCTCTCTCTACACATTGAGTTACTTGCTTTGTTTTTTGAGGGAGATGATTTAAGGTTCCCAATAATCTGAATCTCATCCTTTGCCCTGCTTTCCTACTTCTTACTAACAATTCTTCTTGAAGACCACCGTGAACTTCCCCGACTGGCAGTGCAGACAAGCCCCACTGCTCTTTGCAGTCTGTTATGGCTGTCCCTTCCATGGGCAGAGCAGGAGAGGAAATCACTTCCATTTAAATAGGACGAATTTGGTCTCTGGATGGAGGTCAGGTCAGTCATGTTACAATTCTCTGAGACCCATCAAGCCCTCCTCCTGGAGCCATCTTGGGTTATTTAATCTAAAGAAAAAGAGAGAAATCTTGTGTGAAAAGGAAATGGAATCAGTACTGAGGGTCATGATCATAGGCCAGAACTATGTGTCACTTGTGAGTTAAAACTTAGATTTCCAGCAACTTAGACTGTCAGTGAAGTCAGAGATGTCACGTCTTGTTGAAAGCGAAATTAGGTTTGTTGCGCAGGGTGTTCGGAAATAGCACAGTATGTAAATGCAATTAAACCAGTATCACTGATGACTCTGAGGGACTATGCCAGCAGAATAAGCCTTGGCAAAACTGTGACTGGCTCTGACAACCCTCTTCCACTCCGCTTGTGGAACAGCTACTCCCTTGAGAAGGAGGTGTGAACAGCCATAAAGACAGCCTATGGCCTTTCATATCTGGTGTAGCTTTTAAGCTGCATCCCAGTGGGGTTCCGCTGTCGAGACCTTCCTGTGTCCACCCACACACCACTGGATGAGCCTGGCACCAGTTTCTCAGCACTGCTGTGGGGTCCCCCAGAGCCAGAGAAATTAGAACACTCAGGACACATAGGGACTGTTTCAGTTCCTTGAGATCAGAACAGCTATCCCCAGACTTTTCTCAGATGTTTGCCTGATGTGCCTGTAAAAGCAGCATCTATTGCTATGTTGTTTTCATGCTGTAGACTAAAGCAGCACCATTTGTTCTGCCCTCACTGAGCAGAAAATATTGCTTATCTCTTCCACAGCCACCTTGTCTCTATGCCGGGAGTCCTAAAAGGCTTACTCACACTTTGCTACTACTTCCCAGTTGATCCTTTCTAGAAAACACTGCTCTTCTTTGGACAACTTGATCTAGCTAATATCTTTCTAAGAGCTTCTGTTAGAACGGAACCTGAATTAAATTTGAATTTGATATATTATTTTTCCTTAGGGCTGTGCAAATGTTTGTGGAAGGTAATCCCACTTCAGCAGCTAAATTTAGCTATGTGCACCCACCTGCAATTTTCTTTCTGCCTTTGGAAAGTGTAGCAGGAGGATGAGTAAAAAGTTTGTTCTGTTAAAGAAGAAACCAAGGAGTGGAGTGATTTAGTGTCATTGCTAGTATTCAGTCACTATGTGGGAAACAGATTTCCCAAACCCAGTATTAAGGAAGATTCTGTAGAGGTCCCAACTACTTGACAACCAGTACAGAGAGAAGGGCAGCATGTGAAGGCAGTTACATTTTAATAGCCAACCTTTGCAAAGATAAAGATCCAGACTGAAAAGAACTGTCCTACTTTGGAAGTATCTTTTTAGGATGCAGAAAGAATATAAAACAAAGTATTTTTGTTTGAATATTCTGCTTTTGTTGCACTTGGTTTGGGAAATGCAGTGCCAGCAATTGCAAGTGCTGATGAGATACAGAGAAATTTGGAGAACACTGAGGCATTTAGGGCCTTGTGAATCCCAGTAGTGACAGCTGATGGGCTACAAGAGGCAAAAAGCACAGACCCTTTGCTGGGTAAAGCCTTCTTAGAAGTTGACAATAAGAGCAGGAAATAAAATGGGACTTGGTGATTATGCAAGAGCATGTAGGTGGGGAGAAAGAAATCAGGTGAAATACTGAATAGGAGAAAGACACTGGGAAAAGAAAAATGATGAGGGAGGCATAAGGAAACCATAAACAGTGAATTAGATATGAGCCTGAAAAGCAGTAGGGAACATACAGTTTTTGAGGAAGTCAGACTAATTCTGGACTGGAGACCCAGGTTTCTCCTGCTCTAGATTTCATGGGAAGTAGTTGTGAAGCAGCAGCTCCTGACTTTACTGCTTGCAAACTCTACTGTCAGTGATGTGTTCCTCCTTCCATTTTCCCACTTCTGGGCTTGTGAGCCTATTTGCACTATCAAATATAAGTTTGTGTCCCTCCCTCTGAAGCTAATGACGTATTGATTTTACTTTTTGTTTCAGAATTCTTCAGGCAGTTTTATTCTAGTCTGTTCAAGTATAAGGACAAAGGGCCTTTTTGAATGTTCTGGTAGCATGCGAGCCACATTCTTATGAAGCCTACATAAGTCATCTTCACAAATTTTCAATGAAGTCTGAAGGACTTTTATGTTCACAAACCATGTTCAAAAGGCTCTCAGATAGTTTCTGGTCTTTGGTGCCAGCCTTAATGGAGTTCTTGTGGGTGTACTGAAAGGAATATGTGTAATTGTGGACTGAGATTGGTCTAGTTTGACTTTTGCAGCATGCAACACACTGAGAAAGGATAATGTTGCTTTTTCTTGTTCATTGATTATGCTCTTGTATTGCTTTAATTCTCAAACTGAATTGCATCCAGTTAAACTTCAGAAATTTTAGACAAGTTGGAGACAAGTAATAACATAATGCTAGAAAGATTTTGGCAGGGAGAAGTGAGTTTTGAAGGACAAAGCAATCACAGTGGGACTAGTTTGAAATTGCTGACTTAGAGGCAAACAATGGGAAGTAACAAGGCAAATCCTAAATTAGCCTGTTTGATCCTTACCTCTGCAGAAAAACCTCTAGTGATGTCCCAGGCAGCTGTTTTAACAATGGATACTTTAAAACATTTTGAAGTTTAGTTTGTTTTGATTTCAATGGTGTCAGACACCTGAACTGCTTTTAGGAAGTTTAACAAAAATATGATTTATGAAAATGTGTCAGCATTTGGTTCCACGTTAGTTTACCTGGGAGATGATTATTTGCACAAAGCCTTTACTTTGAGGAGCTGTCCCAGATGGATGTAAAGGGATACAGTCCAGAAGCATCACCTTACTGCAGTCTGCTTTGAAGGCATGAGAAGAATGTGTCAGATCTATTTTGGTCTAAGGCTGAACAGTAAAAACAATAAAACCCAGTGATAGGACAAATCAAAACCTAAGCCTGGCAATAGGATTTGTCCAGATTGAGGACACACTGTACCTGTGTGCTTGACAGTTATTCTGCATAGTATGGAAGATCAAGTATATATATGGTTATATACATATATAAGCATATAAATATATAAATCTCTCTGTATTTTAAGTCACCAACATGTCTGCTGACAAAATTTCCCAAATACATTGTTGCAGCATTAACTATTTCTTCTGTAGGCAGCCCAAAACACCTCCTCTGAATGATGTCTGTACCTGCCACGCACTATGACCCTTGTTAGCAGCAGCTGCACTATTTTCTCCATCATGGTAGTTCCAATATGACTCGTTATCACTTACTGTGCCTTGCAGATACAGGGTGAAAACATGTTCCCTGTGCTAAAGAGCATCCAAGGAGTATAAATGTAATCAGACCTATTTCCTTTTTAAGGCCTGGAGCTGACTAATAATTGTCAAATCTAGAAGATGATACTAATAAAAGCTCTGCTACTGACGGTGTTGCCGGGTGGGGCAGCCAGGGAGACTGCAAGAGAGGCAAAAAAAGAAAGAGGCAAGGGAATCCAATTCAGATGCCAAAGGAGGATAAAGCAGGATATGTGCTGCAAAGCACATTGCCAACTATAGCCAGTGCAGTATGTTAGAAGCAATGAAGATTTTTTCAGAGTTTACTCACTACAGGAACGCTTTATTCTGCCTTTGATCTCTGTGCAAATTTCTGCTTGATATCAGTGGGAAATCCCCTTGCTGTCTTTATCAGCCTGAGGATGTCAAAAAAGACTTTGACAATCACTTCCCAGTGTCAGTCACTATCCAAATGAGCACTACTCTAATTAGAAATTGCAATCTTTCTGTCCACCCACTGTTCCCCCTTTATTGATACATCAGCTTAATTACAGCAAATGTTGCCAGACCAGCCTTTAAGGTTCAGAAAACCATAGGCAGCAGTGGTGCAGTTTTCCTTTGCTCTTCTGCTAATATTCTTTGTTCCCTAATGCCAGGAACCTGTAGGGAGCAGAAGGAATTGAATTCCTGACTTCCCTGTATTTATGTTGATAATGAAAGAAGCTCATGGATCATTAATTCTGGAACATATACACTACTTATTTTTTTAAGAAATGGGCATTGCTCATTTTGTCTGGGTAACTCAGCAGTGAATACAACCACAGCTGTGGTCAAACCTCCAGGCTGCTGGCAGCCTTTCTCTGGGAGTTACAGGGAGGAAGGGAAAGCTGTGTGACAACATTCACTAATGCAAGAACCTGTGCTTTACTCCCTGTCTGGGAAGGGGACCCTGTGGAAAGAAGGTGCTGAGGCAGATGAGCAGGCAGTGCAGAGATAACAGTATATATACTCTGTATGTAGTACACACCACATGGCTGGTAGCTTTTTGTCAAGGTCTTTTGCTTGCAAAGTGGTTGTTAGGTGTTTTCTACTCTCACACCAGTGTGCTGCATCAGTCATGACAGTGGGAGGGCACTGGGACACAGGCTAAACCCCTGAAAACTCAATTCTCCTCCAAATTCTCGCCTGGACCCTTTCAGCCCACAAACATTACCTTTGCCTTGCTGCATCACTGTGGCCCTGATCTAAGTCTCTATCTCAGCTGGAGCTGGGTAAGCCAGTGCCTACAGTGCTCACAAAGGCCCCTGGGTTTATGCGCTGGAGGCTCGTCCTAACAGCACAGGTAAAGTTGAGGCTGTGAATATTAAAAGCAGGTGATCCTATTTTCTACAAAGAATACAAAGAGGAAAAATCCCGTTGAGACATTCTCAAATCTTTTTCCTTCCATCTCCTAGAAACCACAAGAAATTCTGCTAAGAAATGCATTTGTCAGAAATATACTTGAGAAACAGATCGCTGCCTTAGTATGCCCGTGACTGGAGCCAGGGAGTACTGTCCTTCTGTGAAAATCTGGAGCTGGTGTTGTACCCAGCATGGCACTGCAGGCTTCTGTGAACAGCCTCTGCCAACAGCATCTAGTAGTTCCTTTGGAAAACTGCTGGAACACATACCTGTGATAACCTAACCAGCCACTGAGTGTCCTCTTTGCTCCACAAACCCGGATGGAAAAAGTACTTGTATGACAGAAAGGAGAAGGGATGGTTGACCCTTAAGGAGAACTCAGATACAACAACTATTAGGAGCTAGACACAAACCCTGTGGTAAACTGGAGAACTTTAATTATCTAACCTGCTTGAATAACACAGCGTTCAGCCTCTTTGATCTGCAGTTTCTCTCTGATGTAAGCATTTGAGCTTAAAGGTTGTTTCTAGAGAATGAAAAGAATAAATTTCTTTTAGTTTTCTCCAGCCTTTCAAAACCAAGGATGGATTTGGTACCGTGACTCATAGGTTGAGCTAGTGTGCACCAAAGCAATGCTTTTTTATCTCTCTCTTCATACTAAGGGGTTGGATCTCACAATACAGTAGTTTTTTTCTCTTTCCTACCCCACTAATTAATTGCAGTATATAGTTCCTCTGAAATGGTCTCTATCTCTCTTGCATTGCAGCAGATGGCCTGACTCTTGTATTTTCCAGTGACCATTGGCCAAGGTTTTCTACCCAGGGATCAAATGCTACATCATTCGAACCAAGACTTTCTACTCAATGACCATAAGTTTCACAATGGATTCAGTCTCCTTCTCAGCTCTTGCTGCTCTGGCTTTTGGAGGGCTCCATGTCTGCTCCCTTCTGAGACCTCAGAGACCAGCAGCCTCCAGCCTGTCTTTTCCAGACCCTCCACTTATGGTCCTACATGGGCACGGGCAAGCACAAAGCCATTTCCAGCTGTTCTGAGATGTTCAAAGTAATTTTCATCTACCATTAATGTGCTGACTGCAAGCACCTTTGCCTTTGCTCAGCCCCTGAACTCTCAGCATCTTTATTCTCACTTCCTAATCACCCTCCTTAACCATCCCAAGACGACTCCAGACAGCACCTCCTCTTTGTTGCTGTATCAAGAGGCACAGCTGAACACCACTGCAGTAATCAAAATGTGTTTATTGGTTTCTTGCTACTATATATAAGCTGTTAGGAAGTTTAAGTTTGAATCCCTGCTGGGGCCGATCAGGAAATCATTAGGCTGAAGGAGAAGAAAATTAAATTCTAGAGAATATTGTTCTTCCTAAACTGTACCATTAGCATGCAAAAAATTATGGAGATTCTTGCAAAAGGAAGGTCCTGGATGCCAGAGGAAATTCTCCCCTGAGAATTCCTGATGGAACGAGAAACATGTCTGTGGGTATATTTGCCACTTTGATTTGATCTGTGTATCTTCTGTGCTGACTTCTAAAGAGTTACTCTGTTGAGGCATCAAATGAACAGTATTCAGTTTCCTCCAGCAATTTATCCTTGTCTAATTAAAACTGTAAACTCAGAACATCCTCCTGCTGCTCTGCAAGAGTGCAAATCTTGCTCAAGTCTGAACAAGAGCACCTGAAGATACTCGAAATTGTGGAGTTTTCATTTCGGCCAACTGACAACAGACTAATCACTAAATTATATCCCAGTGCCAGATACACTGTCCCAGTGTCATAGATGGAGCTCTGACCTAAAACTCAAAGGCTGGCTCCAATCCTAGGTCAGCTACTGACTTCTCTTGTCTTGCACACAACTCCAGTAAAACTGATGAACTATCTCATGTTTAAGAATTAAGTAACACTATTGTGTGTGCTAAAGATTTGAGCATGCCAGATCTGTAGTACAAGCCCTCAGGTCTTAGCTGGGATGGAGGCAGTAACCTAGAAGTGTTACTCCAGAGAATTTGTTTCACTGAAGAACCAAGCAAAGCCCTCCTGTCACTCCTTACTTTATACAACTTCAGAATGTTGCACATGAAAGCTATACAGTACCTGACTTTCAATCAAAGAATATTTGTGAATGCTTTTTTGTATCCAGGAACTGGGCAGGTTGGGCTGAATGTATTTCACAAAATCACATAGCAGCTGGGGTTGGAAGGCACATCTGGAACTCATCTGGTCCAATGCCCTGCTTGAAACAGGGTCATCTACAGTAGGTTGCCAAGGGCAATGTCCTGTTGAATTTTTAGTATCTCCAAGGATGGACACTACACTACCTGTCTGGGGAACACATTCCATTTTCAAACACCCTCACAATACAAAGGCATTTTCTTATTTTAAGTGGAATTTCTTGTATTTCAATTTTTGCCTATTGCCTCTTTTGCTGTCACTGGACACCAGTGAGAAGAATCTCTATCACCTTTACTCCCCCAGACTCATACTTATACACATAGATAAGATCCCCCTGTTCCTTCTCTGCTTCTGGATTAATAGTCTGAGGTCTCTCAGCCTCTCTTTGTACAACAGATGATCCAAACCCCTCCTCATTTTCACAACCCTTCAACAGACTTGCTCCAGTGTGTCCATCATGCTCTTATACTGGGGAGCCCAACACTGGACACAACCTGCAGATGTGTCTCACCAGTGGTGAGCAGAGGGGAAGGACCACCTCCCTCAACCTGCTGGCAATACTCCATCTATTACAGCCCAGGAGGCCACTGGTCCTCTTTGCTGCAATGACAAATTTCTGTGTCCATGTGTCCACCACGAACCCCATGGTGCTATTGTGCAAAGCTGTTTTCCAGCTGGTTGGCACCCAGTCTATCCTGGTGCATGGGGTGGTTGTTCCTTGGCAGATGCAGGGCTTTCCATTTCCATGTATTGAATTTCATGAGATCCCTGTCAACCTGTTGAGGTCCCTCTGAATGGCAGCACGACCCTTTCATGAATCAATCACCTCTTGCAGTTTTGTGTCACTTGTTAACCTTCTGAGGCTACGCAGTCAAATCATCTCTGTCAGTTAAGCAGGTGTTAAATGTCCCAATGAGACTCTGTTTGACAAGTTTTCTGCTACAAATAGGCTATTTTTTTTTCATTAAAGATAAATTGTCAGGGTTAGCAGCTTTCAAATGCATATCAAACCTTAATGAATAACCCTCACCAAAAAATCAACTTAAAAGATGAACTATATTGATGAAATAGAGCAATATGGGAAAGATGAAGAGACAGCAGCTCAGAAAACTAATACTCGCCAATAAAACATTAATAGAGTGGGGAATATTATGATTTAGTGAAATTTAGACCTCATGAAAGCCAGTGGGATCTCAAAATGCCCTTCAGGGAAGAGTAGTAGGAAACAAAGGCAAGGAAATATTGTTGGCACATGGGGAGACAGTCCTTTTCTTAGTACTTGGGAAACAGAAATGTGTGTCCCCTGTAGTGTTTACTTGCAGGTATAAGGGTTTGCCTTGCTAGGACAGCTGCTTTTGTGCCAGGACTGACTTGTAAAAGCTGTGCCAGATGTAGATATGTGGCTGTTACTATTTTTTTCATGTTCTCTTTCAGTGCAGCCAATTGGTGAAACTTGTGCCTAGATGACGTTGTTTCCTTGGTGTGGTTCTTGCCTATAGGCCTTGCCTCAATGATTTCTTTTGCAAATACAGAGATGCTAGAAAGGAGTTAACAAGCCCTGATGCTTTGCAATCTTTTAATGTTTTTTGTCTTTGTTTTTCATAGCCATGCATCTGTTCTTATTCAAATTATAATGCACTTCCTTCCCCTTTCTTCTTCTCCTCATATTTTCACGTTTTCCATATTCAGCTTGTTGATTTTTTTTAACAGTGGTAATTATTGGAGGTTTGCATTAATCATATTTGTGTCAGTTTGTACCCAGGAACTCAAGAAGAATGAGTCCTTTTAGTATGCAGGCAAAACAGTTCCTTTGATAAAAATCATCAACAGAAGAGATCCCCCAGACAGAGTATATGATGTATTAGACAATGCACTGCCCACACATGGTGTGTTAAAATTCTCTCTGTTTTCATTTCTCTGCAAAAATTGTGCCCCAGGTCCAGATGTGCGGTTCAGAGGTGATCAGATAGTCAGAGGTGACACCTTGAAGAAAATGAGTGAAGGACACAAAAAAAGTGCTGAAAATGTGGGAACAGCAAGGAAAGAGTGAAGCTGAAGTGAAAAGAAGGACAAGGTTGAAGTGAATCCTTGGGAAACAGTGTCACACCAAATGTCATGGACTGAACAGAAGCTTTGGGCAAGGTTTATCAGGGACACCCACCTGTTAAGTCACGAGGAGCAGAAAGGACCCCCTTGCTTTCTAAACTCCTCAGAAAGGAGTCTGGGTGTGACTGGATCCACTTCTAGTCCCAGACTTGGTCAATCACTTGTGTCTGAAGGATTATATAGGTGTAATTGAACCTTCACATGACTTTGTCCCACAGGATTAAGAATATTAAGCCAAATAAATAAATAATATAAATGATTTATTTAAATTGATGATGATGATGATAATGATAGTTATTACACTAAGAGACTTTAATCTGTATTATTTACTACACAGTATAGATAGCTACACTACTAATATAGTGCATTATTTATTAAATTAACAAATTCAAAGCTAGCTTAGTAATTGTTAAGTGGAGATTGGTGTTACTTATCCATATCAATGACTTTGGGCAAACCTCTTTTGCTCAGCCTAGAGGAGTGACCTTGAGGGGCATCCCCACTCCAAGGAGGAATCTCCATGCACTCCTAGAAGGGGTATGTTAGAAGTCCCTGCCGTTAAAAAGTGGGACAGGGCTTTTGTAGTATAAAGTGACTGACTTGTCAGTCAGATGTTTCTGGGTGAGATGTGTGCGTCACATCCTCACCAGTGCCAGTTTCAGCTAGAAAACATGGTCTTCACATCTTCTGAACGTTTCACTTAGGGATTGATGAGTCAGGCTGGTCTCAGCACTCTCCAACATCAGAAACATTGTGACCCCACTTCTCCATCCACCGATAACTTTTGAAAATTGGGCAAAGTTTAAGCTGATTTACCCCCACTTAGGCAGAACATCCTCCTACACCAGAGCTTTCCAAGAAAACAGACATCTCCACTTTGGATGCTCTTGGGAGTGCTCTTATCAGGGGGGCCTCCCCAGGCCTTCATGGCAAGGATTTAAGGTGTAGGTATTATCTGGGATGTGGAAGCATGAAATGTTCCCCTGAACTGGGAATCCTTGGAAGAATTCATTGCCACTGATCTAAAAGCTACACGACAGAACAGCCCATTGTGGAGTTAAACACCACTTGCCTTTGCTCTCAAGCTGCTTCCCCTGGAGCAATTTTTTCATTATCTCTGTTTACTAGGAAAGACTTAAGGAATAAGTACAAGAATCCTGTCTTCTTGATAAGCCTTAAAATTGGTACAGAGCTGCAGTGCTGATATTAATAAAGGATTGCAACAGTTCAGCTATTAATACATTTTCTCTGGCAGAGCTTAGCAGAATATGATGAATTCTGGGTAGACTATGTTATGCTAATTAACATAAATATAGGAAAGCCCTTTTCCCTTCTGAATATCAGAATACTCCAAATGAATACTGCAGTTAACATATGCACACAGGAACACAAGATTATATGTATCACTGACAACATCATCTTATTAGCTATGAGCATATGTTTTGTACAAGAAGAGGCTCTGATTGTTAAAGGAAGGGCAGGGTACTGGCTGATGCGGTGAAGAAAAGCAGGCAGTGGAGCTCTTTGGGTACAGTTCATGCAGACAACCTTGGAGACTTCTTAGTCTGAAAACTGCCTGTTTTTCCACAAACATACTTACTTCTGTAGAATGGCTCTTCAGGGCCTTTTTGAG
Source organism: Aleadryas rufinucha (assembly GCA_013397815.1). Classification (NCBI taxonomy): domain Eukaryota; kingdom Metazoa; phylum Chordata; class Aves; order Passeriformes; genus Aleadryas; species Aleadryas rufinucha. The sequence continues at coordinate 624,301 of VZTH01011698.1, forward strand.
GGAAATAAAATGACCCAACCCCATCCTCTATGTCACATAATATCAGTTACTTAATGTGAACTCATTTTTTTCTTTTAATAAGAGCTATCATGTAAAGAAAAAGGGGAAAAAACTCAAGCCCCCAAAATATATCTTTCCCCTCAGTAGTTCAAGTATTCAATTCTATGGAAATGAACTCCCTTGTCTGAAATGTTTCCTTATATCATTCCCAAACATAATGACTCTGTAAGAATAAATGGCTGAGGTGGGGAGGTGTTGTTTCCTTTTCCTTTAAATACTGTTTTGAAATAAGAAATGGAGAGACTTACAATGCTTTTATACTCAGTTGACAGAATTGGATGCTGGTATGAAATATTGCTTTTAGAAAGATAACCAGGACTGTGTCACAGTGGGAGCTACAGTAGGATAATGAAGCACAACCCTTCTAATTACGAGACCGAAACAAAACAAAATGCTAATGCTTCCCAAATCACACAAAGTGCACAGACACAGTAGATGTTGCTGAAGTGGAGGTCTTTATATCATTTTCCTTTGTTTTAACAACCTTTTGAGCCAACAAGAAGTTCTCTGCTATTGTGGTTGCTCACATAAGGCAAAGTCTGGCTCATGTCTATTGACGGCACTGATAAAGTGATTTAAACCCCTGAACCAAAAGTAGGAATTTAATGAGCAGCAGGAGCTCTGAGTTTGAAGGCACATGGGATAGAAGGTTGGGTCAAGGGTATCTAACAAAAGGCCAAGGATCTCTACCACACAGTGCTGAAATGAGCTCCTTCTGACACAACACTGAGTTTGCTGTAGGTTCCAGTCAAACTTTTGTCAGGCATCTGATGGAAAAGTCCATTGAGAATGGAGAAATTATTAGGTGGCCTTGAGGAACCTGGTCGAGTGCAAGGTGTCCCTGTCCATAGGAGGGGGATTGGATCTGGATGGTCTTTAAGGTCCCTTGCAACCTGAACCATTCTATGATTCTGTATTTGTACTTGAGGTTGAATTATATTTTCTCTGTGAATGCTTATGAGCAATTTTATATATGAAAGTGGCAAGAGGAAGTGGATAGAAATGTACAGAAGAAGTTTCTTTCATTTTTCATTCATAAGCTGCCTAAAAGAGTGTTTTCTTCATCTCAAGTCTAAAAAATGACATCAGATGCTATATTCGAAGGACTCTGAGAAAATAAGGATATGAACAGCCTGATCTAGCACAGAAGTCAAAACAAAGTTCCCCACTGTCTTTCTAGACTTTTACATGCTTGAGCTTTTTTCTCTTTTTTTTAGGAATGAAAATTTCTGTTTGACCTGTATTGTGGTGCTGCATCATAAAAAATTAAGATGATACACAATATCTTCTATTATTCAGTATTACTCTAAAGATGCATCAAATGGAGTATGTTTTTCAGTATGGGCTGGTCTGTCTGCTGTTACTTATGCTGCAGTAAATTCTCTAGGGGATACATTATACAACTCAGAATCAGTCTGAAGTAACACAGTCCCACTTGGTTCCTGGTAATCACATTGGAGATGCACTTTGCACCATCCTATGCACAGAACGTCTTGTATTATTCAGATACATCTTTTTAGTCTCTATTTTCTTTCAAGTGCACAAAACACAGGAGTAGGTCACTAAAAGTTCAGATTTTGGTGAGCCAGCGTTTGTGATTATGGTTCTAGCCTATGTGTTTGCTCATAGTAAAAGGAATATATGTATATAGGCCTGACTGCACCAGATTTATCCTTTCTTTTCCAGGTTGGAGGAAGGAAAGGTGAAGCAGAACAGAACCCAGCCTTCAGACATAAAATCCTAGAAGGTTCTGTTTGGTCTTTTTTTCCTTTTCATTAAATTGTAGATACCTTTATTTACAAAATGCCTCTATAACCTATTCTCATTCTAAACAGACTTTTACATTTGATACCACCTTTATAAGAGTGATAAAGGAGTGAAAAATAGTCTCCAAAATGATGTGTGGGTTAAAGATGTGCTTGTTAGCAGAAGTGTAATGCCAATAATTTGCTTTGGCTATCGAGACAGATGCTTCAGAGAACAAGTATGTCTCCTTCTGTCCCAGCAACAATTTACTGAAGAATTTCTATGTTTAGAACCAGAGATAGTAAATGTCTTGGAGAGGGGCTGAAGAAGTACAGCTGCTTCAATCATAGTCTGTATAATTTTTATTACCAGGATCTAATAGTAAGACCTGCAGTGCATGGCTGCAGTTCTTTGAGCTTCAGGGTGGACTCCTGCAGTCCAAAAATTAAGTGATCTAAGCTGCCTAACAGTTCTTTGGATGCAATTGCTCAGAAGCACATTGGGATTTTTTATATATGATGTCTTGAATATTGTACTATTTTTTCCTTTACTTGTGTTCTCTGTCGACCAGGTAAAGTTAAGATTTCCTCTATCTCACTGGTGCACTGTAAACATTAGTTAAGTGAAGAGCTGGAAGTATTCAATTATTGTGATAATATGAGGCCATTATATCCCATTGATTGTAGGTAACTGGCTCTAGGGAATGCACTGTATAAACATCTGAAGTGCTTTCCAGCTACTAATTATTGCCACATCATCTCCAATTGAAGGTGAGGAAATTAAGGCATGGAATAGTGAGCACTGGGACTTTCAAACACCACAAATCCCAGTGTAGACACTGAAATCCTCACTGAAATTTTCCAACTGATTGCAGGGTTTTTCTCTTTCCAAGCTTGCTGGAAATCTGTTGGGGAAATACAGAGTTATTCAGAAGATCTGAATGAGGCCTTTTGGTTCGGCCAAGTCATCCTTGCCTTCAGCCTTCCATCAGTTGTGTTAGAGAAGAGTTTCTGCTGGTTAATACAGCTTGTGCCCAGGTGATCTAAGGGCAAATTTTGGACAGTGGGGGACAAAAGGCTTGCTCCCTGTTGTACTGTGAGCTGCTGCAGTGAGACCTGGAAATTCCCAATTCAGCTTCCCACATCTTCTACCCTTCCCAGAGGAAATCTTTCAGTGTCCAGTGGCACCAAGTCACAGTTCTGGTCCAGCACAGCCCTGTCACAGACAGAAAGGCTGAAAGGCAGCTGAGGGAGTGGGGAGGAACGTGGGCTTCCCTCCAACATCCACAAATTGAAACATTGTGTTAATGCATTTAAATTAATGCTCTTGTAGCTTCCTGGTGAGGACAAAAATACCTTGTGGCGGAGGCACTTTCCCTTTTAGTGATGCCTCCAATGAACAAGGTCTTGACAGTCTGAAAGAATTAATTCTCTTTTTGAGCAGAAAGGTCAGCTACAGGTGAAGGAGCTGCACTGAGAATACCTTTAAACTGCTCTGTCTCTGGCCTCCACGATGAATTGCTGGGAGCTCTTTCTCCAAGCCTGGATATATTTAGACTTTCTTTGATAGATCATTCTTCTAAGGGCAGACTGATTGGGCCAAGATAGGAGTGGATCAGTTGCAATTCAGCCTGGAAGTAGATAGTGATCTGGCAAAATGGATCCTCATCTGCATCTCTTCCTCGGAGCTCTTCTTTTTATTCACTTGCTGGCTTCTGTGCTGAATTCTGTGAAATTCACAAGGGCCACCAGGACTCAAAGGAACAAGAAAGTACCCAGAAAGACATTTAAATACATTTAAATCTCTTGAATTGGTGGGATTCAAACTGCAAGAGGATGCTGAGCTGGAAGTTTCTGCTAGCAATAGCAAAGTCTTGGGTTGAGCTCTGGACCTTGCTCTGCCCAAAACCTCTGCCATGCAAGGGACAATAATTTCTAAGACCTCACATTGTGGTATTAAAGGAAAGTATAAACATTTTGTTTGAACCTGCTTTTTTCCCCTATGAAATTGCAGAAGCGGTTTTGCAGTATTCTTCTGAAACTACAGAAAGGTGCTGGAGACACTGCTCCAGAAAAGTGTCCCCATTAGGATCAAACATCAGGAATGGTAAGTCCCCGTGGCAGAAAAGAGTGACCATCAGATCCCCCAGGGTTTTAACTTGTCTTATATATTCTGCAAACAGAAAAATGATGTCTTTTCACCTCAATAGAGCAACATCCAGCTTAGGTAACCAAAATCTATGGCTGCAGCAGAGTTAAAAGTAATTTCTCCGCAGCCAATCTAAATTTCTTGTGCACTAGGGAGGAAGGCACAACACCCTGAACTTCCTCTGCTTGAGCAACACCCCTCAGCCATCATCAAGTCTTTGCTGGGTGTAGTTTGGGGTGTCTGAGGCTGTTACAATGGTACAGCTACGCACACTACACAGACTGCAAATATAGGGAGAAAGAGATGCAGCACTGGAAAGGAACAAAAACTGGGTTCTGGCTGCTGTCAGGTTGCTGGATGCAGAGAAATGCCATAAAACCAGTCACTGCAAATTCAACTCCATTAAAGAACTGCACGCAACATCCTGAAAGCAACCTTAAGGTTCAGAAAGGACAGTGGGAGCAATCTGTTTCTGACTGTTCAAAATGCTGTATTTTGGCTTTGGCCATGTTTCTAATTTTATTACTACTGGTTTGAACCTCTAAAAGAGAGCTTTGAACTGGTAAAACACACACTTCAATCTTCAAAAGAAAGTATTTGACTCTGTCTAAGCTTCTGCAAAATAAATTAAAACCCTTCACTCATTTGTTTTTCTTTTTTTTCCTATTAACATATTTTGAGTTTGGAGAAAAAAAAAAATTCCCCTCAGCTCAGCCTAAAGTCCCACCAGGAATTCAAGAGTTTGAAGTCATTCATCTCACAATGCTTTTGTTCTCATAGCTTGCTAGAAACATCTACCAAAGACTTCAACATCCTAGTGTACCTGGATATCACTAATGATCTTCTAACAAAGAAGACCAAGCTGTAATTAAGCTTGAGTGCTCCTCGGTTTGATTTCAGTATCCAAGAAAACAATCACAGAATCATAGAATTATAGAATGGTTTGTGCTGGAAAGGAGTTTAAAATCATCCACTGCCACAGGCAGGGAAACTTTCCACTGGACCAGGTTGCTCAGAGCCCCATCCAACCTCCAGCCATGGTCACAGCCCAGCATTTGCTGATGTGAGAATGGGATGGGACAGCAAGATAAACATACAGCCATTCATGGAAGAAATATTTTGTCTTTTCATCCTAAAGTGAGAGAATAGAACTGATGTTTATCTTGGGAGCCCAGGAGGTTATGACACCCTCTCTAAAAAGGTGAAACATTACAACACTGAATGTGAGTTCAGGCTGCCTGAAGATTCAGACAAACATGTGGCCTTGCTACTGAACCTCAGTTAAAAATGTACCAAATCTTCCCAGTTTATGGGGTCACAGATCAGCAAACAGGCGTTTGACTGACTGGGAACAGCCTGTTCGGTCCCAGCCGCTCCCTGCTGCTGCCCTGGCTGCCCACGCGTGCCCTCGGCGTCCACCCCAAGGAGAAAGTACTGCCCTGGTTTAAACCTCCCTGAAGCTCTGAGCATGAGGAACTGCTTGGATGCTGAGACCTTGAATAATTGTTTGCTCAGCCTTTTAGCAACTTCTTGCCAAACTTTTCCATTTTGTTGTTTTTCTTTCGGTAAACTGAAATAGAATCAGCTTTCAAACTATTTTTAGTGAGCAAAAAACTTGTTTCCCAAGCAAAAAACTTCTCCAAAAACTTGTTTCCAAGAAAGAATAATAATAAAAAGAAAGAGCTTAGCTTAGCACATATTAATAAAAAAATTGGTTTCTCTTTTCTTAATCAGGTCATCCATTCAAAAGAAAACTCTGAGAGTCTTTAACTTATTGCTGAAGAATTTCCATGGGTTTATGTTCCTGTCAAAGTTTTCAGGTGTCAGACCACTATTCCCCTACCTGGGATGTGTCTGTTCCTCAGTTAGCCCTGAACTAAATTACTGATGAAATAAATGACAGCAACTCTGAGCACCGAAAGGAACCATCTGGTGGAGATGGGACTAACAGATGTGCTTTCACTGTCGGTGCCTCAGCCCCCACACTTCAGAACTGCACTGACATACACCTCCTTGCTCACCTGCTCATTAATAATGTAGCATGCCTGCTCTTGCAGTGCTGAGGGATCCCATTCATCATGCCAGGCCCTGCACAGTACCAGCCGTTGTAGTCCCAAAGCACTAAAGCCCTAATGCTCCAGTGAACTGTGTGCACTGGCCCTGCAAGAAAATGAAGCGCTGTACCAAATCCTCAGGAACTGAGACAAACAACTGCTCCCTGAATGGTACATGGAGTAATATTGATCACAGCCACACAGGGAATAGGTAATAGTAGGAAAAGAAAGCAAGATCTTTTAAGTGCTACACCTACATATTAATTTCCAATTCAACTCTCCTCCTGAACAGATGAGAGCAAATTCTACTCCTTCCCACTCTGTCTTCTAGACACAGTCTCTGCTCACAGTTTCTTTGGATTTTTCCTTATGAAATCAAGCTCAGCAATAATATGATTTAAGGAGCAGACCAATGTTGTCACTGCTCAGGTATCCTGGACTCACCCAGACCCACATTTGCAATGGTCCAGCAAGGCTGACTTGATAGGTAGGAAGAGGGTTATTCCAAAGCAGAGCCTTGTGACTGTGTTCTCATGGCTAATGCCTAACCAGACTTTTGGAGGAACAGGAAAGATAATGGTAGTAGAAAAATGCTGCTCTGATAGTGCAGGGTCCCACATTTTTCAAGGTGGGAGGTGCAGAAATTTGTTCTCCAGAAAAGTGGGGAAAATATTTAATTTGGGAGATCCACAGTGCTTCCCTCGCTCACTAAGATGTAGGAATTTTGTGATATCTGGGAGCTGCAACAAGGTTACAGCCACACTGTAGTTTCTTGCCTGAAGTCGACTTTGGTACTGTGCAGACTGACCAACATTCATCTTTGTGCAATAAGATGCAGTTTTCTACAATTGATTATGAACCCTTCCCCATCTGAACACTAGCACACAGAAGGTGCAAATTATTAAATAGAAAGACAGCATTTGAGGGCAACAGAAGCTGTAGATTTGAGAGCATCATTCAAAGGGAACTCATGTATTAGGGTGGGTCTGCTCAGCTGCAAACCAAGAGAGAAAAAATGTTGTGAGCTCCTGGTACTGTGCAGTTGACTGTTGCTTTCAGCATGGAGAGACTGCATGGGCTGGAGAGCTGTGCCTGCCTGTGCAGGAAAACGTCCATCTTGAGACAAGCCACCTAAAAACTGAGATATGTGTGGTGTGGACTCAAGGGGATTTGCTGATCCTTCAGAGCTGCAGTGTTCACAAAGCCCTGGAGGAGCTGCTTGTCAGAGACTGCTTCCGATGGGAGAGAGAAGTGTCATCTTGGAGATGAGTGGGCAATGAAAAGGAGGCTGGAAATAGATTTTCAGTTTTATATTTGTGAAGACAGAAGTTGTCCTAAGACAGGGCAATTTCTTCCTCTGTTTGGGGAAGTGATAAGTAGCATCCTTGGAATGACTGGAGGGAAATCTTGCAGCTACCAAAGGCAGTGTAGACTAATTTTACCATTAGGATCGTTGCCAGCCCATGGGATGTTCTCCTCCCAAGGGCTGAATTTGAAATGGGGATGGGATACCTATACAAACCAGAGCTGGGTTCCACGTGTGAAGGACTGATAGCTGTGAATCATAGTGTAGTTCTGGGCTAAATTCCTTGAAATTAAAATATATGTCAGGTACTTCAAACAATCCTTTGTGCAGCTGGGTGTTCAGAAGCAAGAAATGAGGTAATATTTAACTGGGGAGTCTCCAGCCTTGGAGGTACTCAAAAGCCATCTGGGCATGATCCTGGGCAACTGGCTGTTGGTGGCCCTGCTGGAGAAGGGGGGTTGGATCAGGTGACCTCCAGTGTCCTTTCCAACCTCAATCAGTCCTTGATTCTGTGATTTTGTGAATATCTGAAGACTGCTTCCTGCCCATCATAGAGAGCTCCAACTGAAGTTATCAGGACTCTCCTGGAGTCTGTTGAGCATTGTAAAGTAGATTGTACCATGAGGGCTTGCCAGCCAACATCACCATTTCAGTGTGTGTGATGCTTCACACAACCAGTTACAGTCCCACCCAGGGCTGGTGGTGAAGTTGTACCAGTTATTCAATCATCCTCACATTTTACCATCAGTGATGGAACCCAAGTCACGGAGAAACACAGTTCTGGCACAAAAGACACCCAAAGCAAAGGCCTTTTCCATCTTGCTCCACTAAAAGGGACTTGACTGAGGAATTTGCAGTGGATCTGTTTATAGCAATTTAAAACTGATATTCAGGGGTTTCTGCCATATGTTGCCACCATTCTTTCCTCGTTTCTACTTCAAATTGTGCCACATGGCTATGGATGCTAAAAAGCTTTAGCAGAGAGACTTTCCAGCTTTCTGCAGCATTTTGTGAGGCTGCAGCATTTCGTGAGAGCTCTGTCTTTCCCATGGAAACTATTAGAAACAATGACATGGGTTTTGTAAGCTAACTTTGCTATCTCACACCTGCAGATTGTTTGTAGAATTGTTATGATATTGACTAGAGAAATATTTTGGAATGGGTGTTGGGAGAACTGACCAATCACTTCAGGAGGTGGATGGCTTAAGGTCCAATGACCTTATACCATGCAAGAATACGAATGTATAAAATGGGCTGAATTAATTAAATAAAGACACCTTTTCACCTTTTCTTCCTGGACCAAATCTGTGTTGGTTTTCTCTCTGTGCTCGCTTACTACAGTGACACATGGCCATTCCTTTTCTGCAGAAATTTAGAAGTATTGGATAAATATTTCTAGAAAATAACCTAGAAGAGACGCTGGTTTGCTAAGCCCGGCTGCTTCCTTGTATGAAAATAGGCAGCATGAAGGAAACCAGTGGGTAAGTACCCTGCAAGACACATTGTTGCAAGCACGATTTACGCAAGTGTGAAGGCAGAGAAGGAATTTGATGGGAGTCCCAGGCTGCATCTCTTAGTAACTCTGTAGTGACTATGTTGAATCTACAGCATGATCAGATTTCTACATTTCCACTGACATTCCAATTGATTATTTTGATGCTAAGGGAAAATATCCGATTGAGAGACCCACTTTGATAGGGGAGAGACAATATTACCTTAGGTACAATATGGAACCTTCAAAATTATCTGAAATGAAATGGAAAAATCATTGCAGTCAGTGTTGATTTCAATACATATTCCTCAGAGTTGCCATCTGTAGTGATAAGAGTTCAACTGTCTGGATTTGGGGTTGATTGTGTGATGTCCCAACACCTGGAAAGGAGACTCTCACCTCAATTTCATTCACTTCTAGTCAGGAGGGGAAGTGAGAAATTCCAAGAGGCTCAGAAAAAGCCATAAAACATGAGACTGAGTGAGAGAAAGTGAAAGACCTTTTAAGACCCATCTTTATATGCTTGATTTCCTTCCCTGAAGAATTTTTTCAGACAGCCCTTTGACTTTTAATGATTTAGTGCTGCCCTGCCTTGTGTGCTAAAGGGGATGCCTGAAAATGAATTGTGATAAGGCAGTTTTGACCACATGAAAGGGTTAAGCTCACTGGGTTGAGAAATAAAAAAAGTTTCAGATGAGTAGTTTCTTCGAGAAAGTCGAGGACTGGGATGGTCAGAGCTCAGCACAGATGGAGACCCAAGGTTTGAAGGTACTGATGCAATGTAAGAACCTTGCTGGCTGAAATCCCTCTTCCTGTCTCAAAAACAAGGGCTGTGCAAAACGATGGGACAAGATTATGGATGCACACATACATTGTGACTGTGACAAGGATTCAGTAAGGGGAGTATGAGTGAATTATGGATGCTCTTTTGATTGGTTTTCAACCATCTTTTAATGGCATTAAGACAGTGTGAAGTTACAATGTATTGATTTTCTTTTGCCCATGCAGTAATTTGCAGTGGTGGAGATTTATTTTCCCCTTTATGTTTTCCATGAAGCTGGCAGGCAGCAAGGCCAATGGCAGCTGGCAGTTGGTCTCCCATTCCTATGGGTGCTCTTGTGCTCTGAGGATGTGAGTGCCAGGGAACTCGATGCTTAGGGAGAGAAGAGCTGGCATGGGGCATTTCTGTGGCCTCATTTCCACACTGGCATGCAGGGATGTTTTCTGCTAGGCCAAAGCTGCTGCAGTTGCAAACCAGGGAACACTTGCCCTGCTAGCTCTTGGACCAGGGGACCTGTCCTGGCAAGTCTTTCCCTCAAGTGAGCATTGTGAAGGTATTTTACAGTTGGTGCTTTATTTTGTTGGTTGTTCTTTTATCTTTTAATGAATTTTACCCACTTTGGGAGCAGCAGCACCAGCCCTACAGTTATTTTGACTCTGAACACACAGCTAATATAGGCTCTGGCTTCCACTGCACAGAAAACAGCTTGGGGCAGCAGCTACTTTTCAGTAGGTTCACATGCAGTCTGGGGAAGGAAGAGCTGCCTGTCATAACTATCTTTTATTTTTCTGCACAGGTTTGAGATTTCATGGACATCCCAATGAGTCTTCCACCAGCAGATTTAGGATCAGACACTGGTTTCAGTCTCCCCAACACGACTGTTGTGTGCCTGCCCTGGTCTCATGAAGTTCATGCAATGATCTGGATGGCAGTGTGACATTTTTATCAGTTTGACCACCTGCAGATCACAGACCACAACTTCAAGTTAAACTAAGCCATAGCTTTTAAAAATAAAGATTGAACTTGCAACTCTGACTTAAGACCAAGTCTGAGGGTGTTTCATGCTTGACTAGTCTGTTCTGTCTTGTTCCAACCAGTTGTTCTGACTTTTTGGGCTACATTTTGTGTTGGTTTAAGCCTTCAATCATAATCCCTAAGAAAAAAGCCCTTAAAAAAGAGATTGACATGTAACTGTAAGGAAGGAGGATATGGTTATACAAAGAGGGAATGTTGCTGAACACAGAAGTCACAGTGCAAGATTCAGGCTGGATGTTTGAACAACGTAGCTGTGACAGCAGAGTCTGTGTCTGGGTTAGCAACCCCATAAATCAGCCCCCATGGGGCTTCAGGTCTCTTTTAAAGCCAGGCTGCTCCTGCTGCCTGAATTATCTGGGATATCAGTGCGGTATTTGCAGTGTCTCATTTGGAATTCAGCAGTAGGGGCTGCCAGAGCATGCTCAGTCACACTGGTAGATTTTGTGGGCATCCAAGTACTAAGTTTTAAGAAAATAATTTGAAGTGAGGTAGATTTGTGTGTGAATGGAGTCCTCCTAAAGCTTTTCGAGCTTCAGAGGAAAGAGCATGAGGACGCTTGATGGAGCTTATACCAAAGGTTGAGTGGAAGTTGGTGTTAGAAACCAGCTAAAAATGGGATTAGATCTTGTCACTCTAACTGAGAAACTAGAAGCCTTCAAGTACTGCAAAAATTTTGCTTTATAAGATAGAGTAGCCAGAAGAAGGATTGAAAGAAAAGGGCAATAAAATTCAACATCAGTGCTTACACTGAAACTGAGATCCCACTTAATTCTGTGGTTTTACAGCTTCACCCTCCATGCACTGGGTCTTGCTACATGTACAAGACTCCTGAGTCAAAAGGTCCTCAAGCTTCACATCTCTCATCCCAGGAAATGATCCTTGTGGTTCTGCTCTTCACCTTTCTCAAAGCAAGCCCTACTGGAGCAGGACATGACATTTTAATGAAAGTTTCACTCACACTATAGCCAGTGCTGCTTTCTGTTCCTGGTTCCTAGATAGCCTGACCATTTTTTCAAGTAACAAATCTCTATTTCTCTGTCACTGAAGCTCATGAGCAGCTGTTTGTCCATTTTGGTCCTAAAGGCTTTTTCACAGTAACTGATTTTCTATTTGCACTTTCCTTCTAGATGTTCCAGCTGAATGTTTATGTGGCTCTATCAGAACACACTCTGCATGTTTGTGTGACGTTTACCAAGAGCTCCTGTGCTCTGTCATTCACAAGAATCCAGATGACCTATGAAAAAGACAAGATAAAGCCATAATATCTCGACCAGCAGATATAATCCTGTTTTTCTCTGATTTTAGGCTATAACCTCTTTGACTGAACCAGTTTTCTGTTTGATGAGGGCCACCATAACCTACTGGGAGATGCTTATCAGCGGTCCCTCCGCACGTTCCTGTCAGAGCCCATTACAGCCTCCTGGCTGCCAGCTCCAGCTCAGCAGAAGCACTTGCTTTTGATTACAGAGACCTCCAGTGTCAGCCAAGGAGGTGGATATCAAACCTGAGCACGCTGGGTGCTGCCAGCAACACTTCATAAATAATAGTAATGGAGTGTAATTGCTCATTAAGCCAAATCATAGCCTGGAGCCCTCCATCTGGCCAAACTCCCTCCGACATGAGCGGGAGCTTTGCCAGCAGGTGTGCAATAGGACTGGGGTCCCAAGCAGGGCTATCACCTGTGAGGCACTGTAGCACCACTGCTGGGGGCTGATTCAGATCCCCTTGGAACTGCTGTGTGCTTTTGGATTGATTTAGAAGACTTTAGCCAACCGCCCTTGCTTTACACTGCTCAGCCAGTATGGCTACATCTGCGCAGCAGTTATCCCAGATGGAATATGGAGGAGGAGAATTCCTGACACTGAGCTGTGGGATTTTAATTTTAGAGAGGCGATGGAAACTCTTTCCTGTTGGGTCTCAAGTGGTGGTTTGTATGGGCGTGATTGGAGGCTTGAAAATGTCTCAGAAGCCTGCAACTGAAAAACCCCAACATGTAATTGATATTGAAAAGTGTTGTGTCCCTGGTGTAAGTGTTATGAAAGCCAAACAAGCTGGTGTGCCTGCCTATCAATCACCTATTGCTATCTGACATTGGTGCAACCCTTTGCAAGTGAAAATAATTTACTGCCTCCCCCCATGAAAGTTATTTACCATCCCCATTTCAGCCTGAACATTTACTGTTGTGGTTCAAAGCTGTGATGAATTGGTTAGCTATAAATTGTCTTTCCTCTCCCCTTCTCCTCCCACCTCTTCCTAATGTAACACTGGGATGAAGGTTAAGGCATAGGGTGTTATCTGAAGCAAGTGCTGCATTCTCAGTACCCCATACATCCTCGCTAATGCTTATAGCTCCCCTGTGGCATTGGGAAGTGTAATCGCTATTGTACTGAGGTAGAACAGGAGCTGGAGAGAGATAAATGGCCTAGTTATCAAAACTTCCTAGCCTCCCACAGCCCTCCTTGGGAATACAGCTATAAATGACATTCAAATGATGCTGATAGATGTTAGCTGAGCAGGCAGCAGAACGAGTGCGGTCCCGGTGCTGTGCCCGGGCCAGCCCCTTCTTGCTGATAATGTCAGGAGACCTCAGCATGCCGACACTGGCTGCTGACACTGGAGGCATGTGCATGACATACCACTCTGTCTGCTCTCATCTGCTTGTAGACAAATCCCTGGGGGTTGCAAAGGTTCAAAATCGGATGGTGACTGAGACACATTAATGCTCGAGCTTGCAGAGCTGAAGGAAGCAGTGTTTTTTCTTCTCTGGCACAGAATGTCCTCAATTTAGACCCCCAGAGGGTGAAATATGGGAGGGAAAACAGCCTTTCTTCCACCCAGCTCTGCAATGATAGAAGTGTCATTTTTGAGTGACCTGGGATAGTTTGGTCCAAAGTAGTATGGCCTGTGGTGGGTCCAGAAATCACCTCCAGCAGCTCCCTTTGCATCTCTTGTCCTTCCTGGTGTGTGAAACAGGGGAAGAACTGCTCAGATCATAAATCCCTCAGGAATGGAACAAGAGCAGATAGAGTAGGTGGCAAATCTGTTTCTCTTAAGAGTCTGGAAGGGCTCTTGGGTGTTTTGGCATCTCTTCAGGAGATACCAGGAAAACTCCCCCATCTGGAGGAGGAGAACCTCCCATGAAAACAACCAGCAATCTGTAAGGCTTTGTATTTTATTTTATTTTATTTTATTTTTCATTTTATTTTATAATTTATTCGATTTTATTGCATTTTATTTTATTTTTAGACCCTTTCCATCCTCCCAAGGTGTAACTATGCGAACGCCCAGCCCTGAAGGCAGGTTTTTACACAACAGCAGCGCTCAGAGGGGATGTTTCTAGTGCGTTGTGGCAGAAATCCGAAGGCACCAAAGGTGTAAGCACACAAAAGCTTGTCTTTTCCCTTCTTCCTTACAAGGAAAAGGGTCCGGGGCTGTTGATCACATCCCGTCAGGTTTTAGGTCCGAAGACTGGGCCGGGGTGCGGGTTCAAATGGCAAAGCGGAGAGGGGAGTTCTTGGGTCCCACGGGTCGGGGAGGACCCCTCGGGTCTGCAGCGGGGCTCGGGACCGGCGCCGCTCCCTGCAGGAGCCACCCCGGAGAAGACACAAGCCGCGTCTCCCGAGAGAGACCCGCGCAAAAAGGCGCTCCGCGGCGGGGCTGGGGCTGCCCGGCCGTGCTGCCCCCAACCCCGGTCCGCGGGCGGAGGCTCCGGCTGGGCTCGGAGCGATCCGCAGCGGCAGCCAGCGCCTCCAGCCGCCTCCTCGCCGCCTCTCCCGGCATCCTTCATCCCCATCCTCCTCTCCTTCCTGCTTCGGCGGTGGAAGCAGCCCCCCGCCGGGGGCCGGGGATGCCCTCCCCTCCTCTCCCTCCCTCCAGCCGCAGCGGGGGAGGGGGGCTGTGATGCTGCAGGGGGATCCCCGGGAGTCGAGCGGGGTCTCCCCTTCCGCCGGCTGCCGGGATCTCCCCGCTCGGAGCCGGCGGCCCCAGCGGCGGCTGCTGGGGGGTGGCAACCAGGTGGTGGGGGGACAAGGGGGGGCAGTGCCGTGGCGGGGGGCCGGTGCCGGTGTCCCCCACACCGCGGATGACNCCGGCGGCGACCGCGACGGGACGCTGCTGCTGGAGGGAGGCGGGAAGGAGGAGGGCGGCAAGCGGAGCCCGCCGGGACTGGGGCTGCTGGCGAAGACCCCCCTGAGCCGCCCGGTGAAGCGGAACCACGCCAGGTACCGCCGCATCCAAACTTTGATCTACGACGCCCTGGAACGACCCCGCGGCTGGGCGCTGCTCTATCACGCCTTCGTGTGAGTACGCGGAGCGCGGAGCGGGGCTCCCGAGGGCGCGTCCGGGGCTGCCCCGGGGGGCTGCGCCCGGGGCCACCGTTTTGCTTTATCATTCTCGGCGTAAGGCGCTCCGGGGGCTCGCCCCGGCGCCGGCTGTGCGTGGAGCAAGGGTCGGATACGGGGTGTGCTGCTGAGCGGCTTTATTTCTCTTATGTCGTCGGGTTTTCCAAAAGGAGCAGCTGCTTTTAACTCTGTGTTTCTGTCTTGCCCGTATCTCCACGTTGCCTTGGAGTGGCATTCCCGAGACTGTGTGTCTGAGGCACTGGAAAAGGGATGCCAGAAAGACCAGGCTCTGAGGGTTTTAAGGCTCGAAGTGCTTCAGGGGAACGCGGCCAGTTCAGCTTAGCCTGGAGCGTGAGGTTTAACTCGCTGTTACAGACCGCGAGCGAACCGATTCCTTCCGTAGTTGAAAGTGTCAAATGAAAACCATCGGGTTTCGGTCCGATAAGCATCACCCCGCAGTGCATGAAACCCGAGCATTGCAGCGCTGTCAACCAGAAAGTTACACTGACCACAAGTGAACTGAGAGGAAATAAACTCGTTTTATGGCCCAAAGGTGACAAGTCAAGAGAATGACAACTGGTTTGCATTCCTAAAAATTCTGTTGCCTTAAGTTTTCATAAGGAATATCGAAAAGATCATTCTGTGAACAGCATAGTATGGAGCTGACAGAGTTCTATTAAAATAAATGTGTGTTTTAGTGTTGTGAATGTTTGAAAACCCAGGGGTTTATCAGTGATCACGGTGGTACTGTTTTTCTTTGGCACTATAAGGTGTGCAGAGCTCCATGTGACAGAGGATTTAAGCAGTGATTTCTGAAATTGGTTTATTTGCCAAAGACAAACAAACCTCTCTAGGCTGCATGAGTTGTGAGCCTGAAGCTGGATCTCAGGAAGTCCTGATCATTGGCATAGTCCTTGCACCTGCACATAAACAACTTGAATGTAGGGCTGTGATTTTACCTTCAGGCACATTTTTGTTGATGTTCCCAGCGATTTAGCCCTGAGCAAGAATTAAAAGGCAATGTTCACTACTGGAGTGCTCCTTGTGTACCACTCATTCATTGCTGCTCCCCTATTTTCAATGTTTATTCATAAAGTATGTCTTGGGACACGGGTCTTGCTTTCCAGCTTAATTTCTATGAAATTGTGGAAACTCGATGCCGTGACACTTTTTCAGTTCTTTCACCTCTTTTTGCCACAGGAAAACTCATGCTAGCAGGCAGGGAGTGACAGCACTTGAAGTGTGTTGTGCTGGGAAGGCTCTTTGGTCTGGAGCTTGCTGTTCAGTTGTGTTCAGTATTGCATAATGCTGCTTCTGGCTGGGGAGAGTCACGCCTGGACAGAGGGGCACCCCTTTCATCCTGCCTTGGCCAACCCACACACATCAGAGAGGCTTTAGCACACAGCAGAGCATTCCGAGCAGTTTGCACCCCTCTGGCATCTGGGTCAAATCTCTGCCCAGGCTCATGTCTGGATATAAGCAATAGGACAGTGGATGTGTCTGGAGAGGCTCAGGTGAGCTGAGAGATTTGTAATTATTTGCAGTGGTATAAGAATTTCCAAGTTGCAGCATTCATTTTAGCTCTCTAGATGTGTGGTTGACCTTAATATATGTATGCAATATGGGTCACAGAATGGAAAAAAAATCATGATGTTTGTAAGGTTTGATCCTTCTCAGGAGTGGACCTGACACTGTGTGGTCAACTTCTCTTTAATGATTACTCAGTCCTGCAAAACTGAAATGTCAGTCTGACTCACAAAAGTCAGTAACAGTCTTGTGAAAACCATCAATGCCAAATTCAATATTAATGAAAATTAAACAAAACACTTCTAGAAGTCCTTATCCTTAAAGGAAGTAAAATGCCCAAGTCTGTCAGCCCAGCACAGGCACTCCATCCCTTCCCAGGACATCCAGGGGATCCTGCTGTCCAAGTTGGGCCAACTGCGTTTCTGCTCAGTCTCAGCTCCCTCCGAACTCAGTTGAAGCTGTGGGGTCTTACCTCACTGTAGGATCCAACCCTACAAAAGGAATCTGCTGAGTGATGGAAGAGTGTGCAGAGATCTTGCTGACAGGCTTCAGAGCTTGTTCCTGCCACTGGAGAAGGGAGACCTGCTCGAGAGCAGGAGCTGTGGGGAAGCAGCATCTAAGTTGATATCCAGTGTCTTTATTCTTGCTTTCAAATGAATTGTCTTTTAACCTTTTTTCCTTCTTTAAAGGAGTCTGTCTCATTTGGAGGTGCTGCTGTGACACAGTCTAGTTCCATCCCAGCATCTCCCAGTGCTTCTTTTCACACTAGAACAGGTTACACTTTTCCTTGGGAAGGTGAGAGACTGCCAGTCTTCCCATAAAATCTATAAATTTGATCCTGTTTTAATTCTCAAGGAAAGTCCCATTTATCTTATCTTAACGGCATGTTACTCATCTTCTGAGTAACTTGGCAGTAAGGGCCATGCACCCAAAATTAACCAGTAAGATTTTTTCTCTCACATACAAATAACCAGAGGATAAACGGCTGAGGGCTAAAAGGGATTGCAGCATGGCTGGATGTGATGAATTCTTTATAGATCCAAGCATTCAGAGGTGTTCAATGAAGAGATGATGCAAAGCACTCCAATATTGTGTATATCCCAGTGTTTGGGAGGCAGGAAGCTGCTGATGGAAGAGGGTTGCAACTTTTCAAGGCATGCTGAGGGTGTTGTGTGAGGGGCAGGAAGGGGCTTTGACAAGGTCTTTGCAAAAGCTTTGGATGCCACAACTTTTGAAAGGGTGGTACAGATGGGATCTCGTTAAATCCTACAGCGATGCACATATGGCTGCAAAGGGGTCGTGATCCTGTGTGTGTCTCACTGCTGTAATGGGCACATAAATACAGCTCGAGCGCTGCCTCTCGTAAACGCTTGCTTTAGTTGGCATTGGGTGTTCTGAAATGATTCAGTCTGTTGAGTAATTCAAGGAGAACTCATAAATGGGATCAGGCCCTGCCAAGCCCTAGGGACAGAGATGCAGGGGAGAAAGGGTAATTCCTTTAATTCCTGATGGTGATTTTAGCATTCAGCTTTCACTGGCAGTGATTAACAGAAAATGGCGTGAGATACTTTCCTTGTGATTCTTCCTTCTTCGTTGTTCTGCACAAGTGAGTTTGTCCAAGCCTATCCTTGGGGATTTGGTCCCTAAAGAAGCTGACTCTGTTTCCTTCATCATCTGAAAACATTTATTCTCTGGTATCTCTACTAGACAAAAGATTTATCTATCACTCATGATATTCCCCTTTGCTGGGTCACCAGAGTTTGTGGACTTCTTGGCAATATGGCAATGTCTTAGTGACATAGTTGGTAAGAGAAATTTGTTTTTCCCATGAAAAATTTCATCTCTGTAAAGCTAAACTCTAGCTGAACATTTTCAGAATAAAATAAAATAAATAAAAGAAATAAAATAAAATCTGATTTAACCTTTGAGATATTTCATTTGGAAATATCTCTTGGGGGTTGCAGGTCAGCCTACAGTCTATCCCTGTTCTTTTCTGAGCTCATGTCGCTGTAGGTACAGCTGATGTTCCCATGTTGTTCTATATTTCCCTTTGTGTTAGGCAGTGCAATATATTGTAGGAAACCCCTGCAGTTGTGCCTTGTGGGATGTGTGCTGTGGCCAGGGAGACAGACTCGAGACCTGTCCGCCTCCACAAACCATCCAAATGTTTTATTTATGCACGGAAGCATTAATGAGGAGAATGAAAAATTGAAACAAGTAAGATTTTTATTTTTCCAGTGTATTTTTAGTTGCAAGCACAAAATATTTGATAGATAAAGGACAGAGTCTAGAAAGGTAACATAATACAGATCGTTTGGAATTCCAATTTGTGGAAAATTTTCAACCTGACTTAAAGAAAAGACAGGATGAAGGAGAGGTAACTAGGAGATATTCTCATTTTCATACCATCTTCTGAGACAACTGCAGCATTTACTCTCATGGAAAAATAAGAGTAGGAAAAGGGTTTGGATTAGATATCTCTTTTCGGGGAAGTGTGCAATATCACCTGCACTCTGCTGGTGTAGTCAACCCGATGTACGTGCTGATGAGAGGGGGAAGCCATGGGGAACAGTAGAGAACCCTTCTCTATTTGCCATGCAATCTTCTTTCCATACTGCTTAATACCTGGAATAAAAAGAGGAGGCAGAGTCATGCGATCCATCAAATCAGCAGCATTTCTGGGAAGCACCGGCGAGCACCTCTTGCATGACTGATTGTAGGTGGGTTGTTTGCAGAAAAGAGTGTCATGGGATTTCGGGAACAGGTTGAAGGTTTGGAGACTTTCCATTATTTTCCTCTTTGCCCTTCAGGAGATGCTCCATAAGATGTGCTCAACCCCCAGTCTCTGTGAGCCATCTGGAGGGAGATGGGAGAAGCTTTGGGGTGAAAAGAAGGACAAATATGAATCCTTTCTTGGCTTGTTTGGCATGGACTTGTATCTGAGTGAGTCCCTAGAGCAGCAGAGTGAGCCTGGTCCATTAGCAAGTGCCCTTTGCTTATGTGTCTGCCAATATGAGTTCTGCTTTAATTATTTATGCTAATTCATCATAATGCATGGATAAATATTCTGCAGTATACTTTGTAAAAAATAATGAAGTCTTAGTCATTGGAGACCTTACCACACACCTCTGCTCTTGCAGCTCGGTCGAGGCTTGCAGAGCCACCCTGGGACTGTATGTGGTTTGGGGGGATGCGACTGTAGCTCAGCTGCTGGGATCAGCTGACAGGACAGAAAAAAGCTGGGATTTGCTGGGGGGAATGAGAAGGGGCAGCACAGCCTGGGGAAGCCACTGCCTGGGTATCGAGTGGCTTGTGATCCCCAGTCATAGCTCTGGAGTCCCTTCAGCAGCTCACAGCTGCCCAATGCTTGCTTGAGCATCCAAACAGCCTCTGAAATTATGGACCAGGCCCTTTGGTGGGAACAGGTGTTCACCTGCAGCCTCAAATCTCTGTGCTTGGGCATCAGTGCTGAGAGCAAGACCCACTCCACAGTGGGCACCCCCAGGTTGGGTCGGTTTGCCCCACATCCTACGTTGCCATGACTACGCTGCCTACTTACCAAGTTTTGGTGCTGCTCGTGTCTGCTCAGTGGCTTGTGGGAGCTGCAGGCACACGGCTGCATGGGGCACAGGGTGTGCCTCAGTGTCCCCCAACCTCCTGGGGCTGCAGGTCCCTGAGCACCTTTCTGCAGGTTCAGTCCCCAGCTCAGGCCAGCCTCATCTGGATGGGCATCGGGATCCACGGTGGCTGGCGATGCCCCAGGGAGGGCAGGGCAGGAGGGTGGGCAGCAGCACTGCCAGTGCCAGCAAACACTCAGCAGTTGGTCTTTCACTGCTGCCAGCTCAGCTGAGGAACAGCCCCTCAAATAGAAATCACAGTCCCTGGTGTAAGGTCTATAAAACTGAACAGTCCCAAATTTAATCAGTTTGACAAGCAGTGATACAGCAAAGCCACCACAGCAGCCAGAAAATCAGGTTTTTCTTCTCTTTTGAGAGACTTGGTGAGAGGAGCAGCAGCATCTCAGTGCCACCCCAGCAGTTCTGGAGACACTGTCAGTGGTAAAGCCCAGGACTAGACCTATCTCAAAATCTCCAGCCTGGACTCTGGTCAGAGGTGTCACTCTTCATAAAAGCCATCCCAGCCTCTTCACATACCTCTGTTTGCTCCTCGCAGCAAACAGTGGATCGTGATGGGGAACAGCAGGGTCTGGGCACTTCTGGGACAGCTGCTGGGTGGAGGGCACCTGAGCTTTACTTCTTGTTTTAATCTGAGAGGGAGATTAGGGAAATGGTACAGAAGTGAGCAGGGAGAGACCTTCTACGCCCGTTTTGCTCATTTTGATGTAAAATGTAGGAACACTCAAAATAAATTTAATGGAAAAAAACAGCAACTAAAGACTATGTGTCTTAAAAGCTGGATTAAAACAATAATATGTACATATAACACCAATCATAAATCACTGTGCTTGAGTGTGTGCAGGGGAACATGAAGGTGCCCCAGCCGTTTCTGCTTCTCCCAAAAATCACCCCAGAAGCTTCTCACCCAGCATATTTCTGTACCTTTTTTGGTGCTCCCTGTCTTCAAATATCACTCGATTGAATCTTTTGTATTTCTAGGTTACTCACCATAAAAACCCGTGCATGTATGTAGAACATAATTCTGTATCCCTTGACTGTCAGAAAGTCCTTTGTGGCATTGAGGTGCATGTGGAAGGTCAGACAATGGCATGCATATTCAAGGACAAGGTCTGAACTTGAGGAATTTGGTTTAATAGCTAGAAGAAACTTTCTGATCAAAATTGGCCAATTGAGCATTAAGATAATTTATATGTTGTTTACAAACATAAAAGGCTGGTGACCTTAGACATAGCCAGGTGGCTGGGTGCTACCGTGATCAGCCTTGCATGCTATAAATAAATGATAATGTTTATTCTTGTCTTTAATAACATTATATTCCCTTTTTGTATTTAATAACATTATATTCCCTTTTTGTATTTAAGAATGCCATACTCTCTGGTGCATGGAACTTTACAGAA
The DNA here is from genome assembly GCA_013397815.1 of Aleadryas rufinucha. Lineage (NCBI taxonomy): Eukaryota > Metazoa > Chordata > Aves > Passeriformes > Aleadryas > Aleadryas rufinucha. The sequence goes on from VZTH01011698.1 coordinate 645,825, forward strand.
GGAATGGAGTCATGCATCTGCTATTGCTTCTGGCAGATACTGTATTAAATAGGATAACTTAAATATTAATAGCTTTGCAGGGAATATGGTCCTCAAGAGCTGTTAAGTGTATGCTGCCTTCTGTCTTAGGATGGTAGCTGAGAAAAAGCATTTTCTGTGGAGAGAGGGACATGCCCTGGGATATTTAGGTTTTGGTAACCTACTTGGAAAAAGGCACTTTGGGAGAGCTTCCAGGCTGGAAATCTGTAAATTGCCTTCCCCAGTCTTAAGTGAGCAAATTGCATAAAAGTGTGTTTAACTTGGAGGAATTGAAAGGTCCCACTGAAGTCAGGAGGAACCTATCCAAGGTGACACTGAGGTAGTCCAAAGCCCAAATCCCAGTCCAAAGAGTGTGACTGGGATTTGGTGGAAAGCAGCACGAGGTATCATCATCTTCCTCTGCACAACCAACTTGTTCTGCTCAGGCCTGGTGGGATCCTTCTAAGCTCAAGTTCTCCACAGGATCCATCACACATCTTCAGGCTTCCCTAGCTTAATAGCCACCTCTGGCTGTAGTCACCAGGATATCACCTTGTCTTCCTCAGTGGTGCAAAGTGTGCCAAAGTGAAGGTTTAATATCTCTAACTCTGTTAAATCTCAGTCTGGAGAGATGTTGAGACCCTGACATGAGAAGCATGTGGTGTCTCTTGAGATGGCATTTGCTCTCACTCCCCTCTCCCACGTGATTAATCTTGCCACAGTCTTTCCCACTTTAATTTTTCTCAGTTACTAGTATGTGGTGGTGGAGCTGTACAGGTCCATTGTATGGCAGCTGCAGAGGAGGAATCCTCATCCTCTCTCAGTTGCTGTTGCCTTTTACTTTCTTTGACTTAACACACTTTATTTCATTTTATGGATACTTGGATCTCGCTTGTCCCCCTGTTTTCAGAGCTGTGGCTGGGAGCTGTATGAATGTGCTTTGCTTTCCTTTGGCAACATGTTAGTTTGTGATTGTCATGTTGACTCTTCAGTGGTGTTTTTTTCTTTTTAATCTGAAGTGCTTTTTATATTTATTTTCTTCTGTCCTCACTAGTGTTTTGATCACCTTCTAGATTAGTACCTCGTAATTTTGCAAATATTCAATTTAGTTCTTTTTCTAGATCATTAAGGAAACAGTAAGGCTAGAACTAACAAACACCATTCAGCATTTCACTAAATAACAACTTCCCTGCTTCCTGGTTAATACAATATCATTTGTTAGGGCTTTATTTATAGCTCTAAATCCAGTTTTTAATGTCATGTAGTTTCTCCCAGTCATTAATACTAAATTAACTGAATTAACTAGTATTACTGAATTAATACTAAACAAAAGATTTTATGAAATATTGCACCTCTGTCAAAACTGCAAATATTTCTTCATTTCTTTTTGTTCAAACCTGAGTTTCAGGCTGTTCATCTGTTTAGTTCTGTGATGTGCATTTAATTGTTATCTTCCCATCTCAGATTTTTTCATGCTTTTGACATGGTGTGTATCTCATGCAACAAAACAATTGTTCCCAGTGCCATCCACCCCTAGAGTAGAGATAAAGCAATGCAGAAAGCTTAAATATCCCAGTCCATCCAGGTCCTAGTTCTTCTATGTTTTATAGGAACCATTAGAATTGAGCTATACCTAACTTTAGGTCAACTACAGAGATGTTAATCCTAAACCAGAAGAGTCTTTACGGGACATTCCCCTCTGACTGTAAATTCAGAGTGTAAAATTTTCTGCTTTCAGTGGGGATGGAGGAGAAGCAAGTGCAGCTGTTAAGGGACTGATAGTGAAATCCCCAAAGCACCTGCTGGGGAGCTGCCCACCAGTTCTTAGCAGCGCAGCATCAGCTCTGCTTATCTTTGCTCCCTTCACGCCTCTCCACGTAGGCTCAGAGTGTTTATGAGGAGGGATTACACCCTGAGGAGGGAATGTCAAGAGCAGCTGATTGAAATTGCAGGGGAATTAGTTTAGGAAGGTAATTACACGAACTGGAATTTGCTCTTCTACCTTTGCTAACACTTCTGCTCCTGTGAGATGTGCTGGGAGAGTTTCAGTGCACACAGCTGAGGCTCCCTGATCACACCTCAGACACCGTCTGTGCCCTGGCACCAGATGCACGGGGCCATGCAGGACCACCCTCGCTCTGCAGCTCTGACAGCAGCTTTGCTCATGCCCAGAGCAGTCATTAACCATGTCTTGGCTAATTGTCAAAGCTGTGCCAGGGATGTTCCCAAGCAGTGACACACACTGACTGACAACACAACACTGCTGGGTGGTGGTTTTGTTCTGAGGTGACTGGGCACAGAACAAGTGCTGCCACAGACCTGGGACCACTCCCAGTGGGAGTCTGAGTGGGGCTCCCTGCTCAGGAGGGAAGTGAGGTCAGTGATGTGGACACTGGTCATGCCAGCTGGCCTCAGGGACAGAGAGCTGGGATGAGCATCTTTGGGTTAATAGAACAGACATAACTCTTGTGTGTGAGATCTTACCACTCTGGGGATATTCTCCTTGGTCTCTGCAAAAAGCCACTTTTTGGGATGGAATCTTATGATAATTTGAGTTGGAAGAGACCTTTAAAAGTCTAGTCCAACCCCACTGCTGGGGCAGGTACACCTTCAGTTTCAGCAGGTTGCTCAGAGCCCCATCCAATGTGGCCTTGAATGTTTCTGGGGATGGGGCATCCATTACCTCTCTGGGCAATCTGTGACAGTGTTTTATCACCCTTGTTGTAAAAAACTTCTTCCTTATATTTAATCTCAATTGACTCTCTTTGTTTAAAAATATTAGCCCTGGGACAAGACATTTTCCTTAGACAAAGGCCCAAGAAATCCTACCCCACTGAAATAATACAGGTTTCACCCTAGGTGTGTGTTCAATAACACATTTTACATTCTACATCTTTTCTCCTTACTGTTCATGGGACTTTGCCATGGCTTTTGCCTTTTCTGTTTCAACACTGCTTGTGCCGATCAAACTCCCATGGAGGTTTCAACACTTCACCCCCACATCTTGGCATATTAACAAAAAAATACATTTTTGTGATATAAATCTAGGAGGAAGAGCCCGCTGATCATTCATTACCAAACTTCTTGTGTAAAATGTGAAGAAGATATTCCTAGTTATGCTGCTGCTAATATTTGGCTATTTCTTCTGACTGTCTCATTACTGTAGATGTTGCTCCATTACCTTGTCAGGTCCTGGCTGCAGAGGAGGGATCTGGCAGAGGCAGGCTCATGACAGTTCCTGCTCTCAGAATTTGGTGCGATCACAGAGTACAGTGTCAAATACACTGCTCTCTTCAGTGTGAAATTGCTTCCACAAACTGCATTTCCTTGCTCTTCCTCAGGGCTTGAGTGTCAGTCTTTCCACAATGGGATCCATCCATCTAGCACATTATTGGAGGTAGCTCTCTGGAATTCTTTCATAGCTGCTGAAGAAAAACTGGAAGTGGAACTTTCTGGAGTGCAATTAATCTCATTCTAAAGACAATTTTAAAATGGGTGAGATTAATCACCTCTTGCAGCGCCTGAAATATTTTGCTGACTACAAAGGAGACCTCATGGAACTAATTTAAATTTAGGTATTTGCACTGAAAACACCTGAAGAATGGGAAACTTTCTGCCTGACCTGAGGGGCAAGGATCAAAGTCACATTAGGACAGCGAAATGTAAATATGCTCATGTACCTTCTGTGTGTGCAGTAGGTATTTAGCTTCTCTTTATAGTCAGTGGAGATTTAGTCAATTTTAGTCAAAAAATCAATAGATTTTAGGGTGGAATTCATCCAACCAGATGTGAGGGTCTGCTTTGCATGGAGATAAATCACAGCTGCAGCTCCTCTGAGCAACCCTCCCTTGTCTATAGCAGGAGCTGATCTCTGGTAAATGTCTGCAGTAAAAGCCACGTTCAGACAGATGAGTTGTAACTCTAAAGGCAACAGGAATATGATTCTTATTGTTACATAGGCTTTTATTAATATGAGGCTCAAGTCTAATTCTCTTTCCTCAAGAGCTTTATATATGTGACTACTTAATATCCCAGGCCATGATGAGCCTACAGTCATCCCTGACACTATGCTAAAGAAAATAACATTTCACTAACTTTAAGGTCTTTCTCTAGCTGGGATTCCTGAGTTAAGCTTTCCACCTTCCTCTTGTTCTCTGTTTTGCCTTGGGCTTTATCCCCCTGAGCCCTCCCATAAATTTGTTTTTGATTTATGATCGTAATTGCAGTTGATCTTGAGGCCACATTCAAACCCAGACATAACCACCTGTTGTACTGGGCTTCAAATCTAAGGCTGTGATTGACTCTGTTTTCCTTTTGTCTTTTGTATTTACCTGGGCACAGGAGCTACTGTGCTGGGAATTTGCCAGCATCAGTCCTGCTTCTTCCTATTCCTGAATTTCTGTCCATTTGCATTGCTCCTCTTGACTCCATCACTCAACATTACCTCCCAAAATCAATGAACAGACAACACTATTTTCTAGGTGTCTTTTAGGGATCAGAAAACACTTCGAGGGTGGCTTGAATATTGTCCTTTTAAAGCCTGTAGCAAGTGTAGAAGGTCAGTTTGAATGTCCTGGTGTGAATGAGGGTGATCATGAGGGTCATTCATCGGCCCAGACAGTTTTTTAAGTGCTACAGTTTTCTGTATAAAATTGGAGACTTTGCAGAGATGTAAGCACCACTCAGTATTTTCAAGGGCATGCTCACTTTCATACACCAGCTGAGGCAGGGAACCAGCATAATTGAATGTAATGCTGAAAATCATCGGAAAACTGTATGAAATCTGGATGCATGCAAATACCCTGACATAAAGAAGTGTATTTGGGTGGTGGTGTATTCCTTTACCAGCTGCTAGTTTGTGTTTTGATTGTTTTTGCAGAAATACTGAGCCAGAAACCTCTTTTAGTCACGTCAGTGAAAATGTAGAGTAAATCTATTACAGTCCGAAGAACAATTGGATTTGGCTGCCGTACCACAAGCTTGCTCTGGACCCAATACAAAATCTTTTTATTTTTATGGATATTCTGCTAGTACCAGAGGCCAGGATCAAGGTCCTGCACCTCTGGTGAGGTACTTGCTGTCACAACACACTTGTCCTCCCAGTAGGGTAAGACAGCTTGAGGAGTGAGGTAAATAGGAGAGATGGAGATCCCCTGGCAAAATAACAAGCGAGCACCAACCTATCCTGGAGCTGCCAGTACTCACACTGTGGTGGTGATGTCCTGTTTCCTTCATGTTGGGAGCTGGTTTATTCAAATGTGGAGGCTTTCCTTCCCTCCCTGCTCCTCAAAGGCCAGAGAGGATTTTTTTCCTCTCTCATAAATCCAGTTAATTGGGTAACAAATCCAGGGCAGATAAGCTGGAGAAGAAGTTATGCAAGCCAAGGGCTGTCTTTCTGCACATTTCTTGGTGTAGGTCGTGTCTGATACTGGGGCTGTAGAAGGGCGTTGACAACTGCAACCATAAAACCATTTAGTTTGGAAGGTTCTAGAGGTCTCAAGGTTAACTTCAAACTCAAATCAGGTTTCTTGGGGCTGTATCCAGTTGAGTTTTGTGCATCTCCAAGATCTGAACTCTGTTATATTGTGGGGAGCAATAAATTTGGTTGCTCTTCACAGAATATGTTGTTTAATGTGTTACACATAATGTGCAGACTTCTAGGCCCAGAGTCATGGAGAGTTTTCTTCCTCCCCACTCCACTCAATCCTAAATATGCATGGACTGAAGTGAGGTGTAACATCTAGACAGAGGTGCTGGACAGGTCAGCCCACTGTAGAGGAAACAATGTTCATATGTAGCTACAAAGGAAGTTGTGTGTCTACGCTAACTCAAGCCAGTGTTCTCTGTGTTTGGAGTACTGACACTGGGAAATGCTAGGTATAATTTTCATTAATCAGTAGAGTTCATTGAAGATAGGAAACCTTTCCCAATGACTTTTTTTTTTTTTTAACAGATGTTGTAATTTGCTAATTCCACCAATTTTTCATCATTCAGAAGAATCATTCAGTCTCCATTCTACAACTCCTCACTTTCCCATTTCTTTCTCCCTGTCACTCACTCAGTCCCATCTTCCCTCCTACCCTTGGTGGCATCCCTCACTTCAATACTGAAGATCAGCACCAATCATTGGATCGTCCAGCTCTGCTTTGTGTGTGATCCCTCAGCCTTTCCTACTTGATGTGACTGGGACAGAACAATTCAGTCTGACTTAAAATCCCTTGACCTAAGTTCTGATGGCAGGTTGATGGAGCTGGCATGACAAGTTGTCTCTTACTCATACACAGCTGTATTTACTTTTTGGTCTTTTTTTACCCTTTTTTTTTTAACTTACTGGATTTTGACATTGAGTTCACCTATGTCAGGATTAAAACTGTGCCTCTAATTCCCTCAGAATAAGGACTCATCAAGAATTACTTTATCCATATGGAACAAGGTAGTTTAGGTGCAAGAATTACCTCTGAATCACCTTGTGTTTCAACGTCATTAGTGTTTCTTTTCTGGTTGCACAGCTCCCTGATGCCAGGGAATATGGCATCCAGGGGTAAGGTCCTTCCACTGGGCCATCTGTGAATTTTGGGCAAGGCTTTTTGAGTCCCTATGCAAACAAATCCTTGTAGGAGAAGCTCGTGGAGCTGTTGAGATTCAGGCCCACGCACTTGTGAGTCACAGTTCCTGATCACTCTTTGCCCAGGGGTGGTGATGGTATTGGGAAAGAGTGATTTATTGATGACCTGTGGAGGTAACAGCTTCCTTGTGGTGACTCAGCTGTTCTCTCAAGAAAGAGGGAATAAGAAGTGGAGGTAGACACCCATTTCTCTTCCCAGAAAGGATACAAACAGAACTAATATCTGTCCCCGGTCTCAGTGATAGGAACTGGTTTAGGAGCACAGCATAGTCCATGACCTGCATGTTACTTCATGCACAGCCTGAATCACATCTGCAGCTGTTGCTCCCAGTGTCAAGATGCTAATACCATGTCCTCATTTGCAGCTCCGTTTGCTGCCAGTGTTGATAACCAAGAAATTAAAGATGGCAACTCTTGGTATGACAATAAATGGACAGCAACTTTCTCTAGCAATTGAGCACATAGCCAGGGCTGAATTCCTGAGTTACCACATTCCCCAGCAAATGGGATGAGAAAGATCATTGCTCCCAGAGACGAAAGAAGGACATAATTACCTCCAAAGCAACATTTTGTTGGACACCATAGGGAAAATCTGCTGTTATAGAGTAATACCTTATAGTTTTCTGGAAAAAGTAACTGTAAAGAAAAAATCATTGGGATGAGTGAAGAAAAGAGATTTCGAGCAGATGGAAATCTGTCTTCATTGGCGATGCTTGTTTTCACTTACTCTACCAGGAGTTAATTTCCCATCAGCTTAAAGTAGATAATGTGTTTATTAGCATTAATCTGAGATCTCAATCAGTGTTTGTTCCAGGCTATGAAGATGGAGTTTCTGTTTTCCTAGAGGGCTTTTTAATTGCAAAAATGATGATATAGCAGGATTGGAAGATGATACAAGATAAGTTCAGGCATATTAGACCTTACGTAAGGTCTAATAGCAGATCAGATATCTGCTGGAAGAATTAGCACAAGGAATTATCAATTTTCCACTTGTCATTTTTAAAGCAAACTTGGAGAATTTTCTAGAAGACAGCTGTAGGCTGCAGCTCAGCTGCAAAATATGGGCTAAATCAATAATTTTGTATATTCTTGGCTGTTGATTAAGCAGAACTTCAAGTTATAGCCAGGAATATGTTGAGTTTGTGGGTTGTTGGTTTCTTATTTTCTTGTGGTTTTTTTGTTTTTTTTTTTTTTTTTTTTTTTTTTTTTTTTTTTTTTTTTTTTGTTTTGTTTTGTTTTGTTTTGTTTTGTTTTTTAATTTAGCAACAGATAAGCAAATGAGCAATGAAATAACTCAGGAAAATGAGTTTTACTTGTATCTTAACTGTATTGTTAACATCATAATGTAACGTAACAGAAATAGTAGCAGTTACAGTAATTGTGCTGGGATGCTTAAGACTAAATGTAGATGTCTTCTCTGTAAATGTCTAAATGTGTCATTTCAGTCTCCTCAGATGCTGATATAAACCACTGCTACAGGACCACTGCTGATCTTGAGTTCATCCTGAAGTAAATGAGACAGCGATTTAACACACCCTGATTATCAGTGATTGTGCCAAATAAATAGATATCCCTTGACTGTAACAGGAGCTTCAATACATGGCTTAGATGTAGAAATCTACTTTACAAACACTGAGGTGAATCTTATCCTAATCACATTGTTGAAGGCCTTGTGGGGCTAATTACTTTGTGAAGTACTCTGGACATGAGGATAGAACAGAGCCATCCTTTTTGGCCTTGAGATGACTACGCCAAATGCTAAAATCTCACACAGTCTAAAGTCTGAAACACTCTTCTCAAAGCATGTAAACACATGAACCAAGATCACCAAATTTCTTCAGTGTTGAATTCTGATTCAGTCTTGTACCTAAATCTTCTTGTGATGCCTTTTAGGTTCACCTTGTGGTGACCTCTGCTGATGTCCCCTGGGCTTCACATGCATTCAGAAGGTAAATCTCATTTTACAGGTTTGCAGGACTGGGCTCAGAAATTGTTGCTGCTCTTTCTGGTCAGTGTAGTCCCTACATGGATGGCCCAATAAAGATTGCCAGAATGTGGTGTTTTGGTTTTGTTTTTTTCCTTACTGGAAATGTCTCCAAGTCAATGTTATCCTATTCAGAACACAAACACCTAGCTGTATCTCTTCAGTTATTTAAAAAAGCAATTGCAATATGGTCATTTCTTCAGCTGTCAGCTCTGTTGAAGAGTGGGATGTAGTTTTTAGGTGTCCATGCAGTCTCTTTGCCACTGATCCTGTAAGGAGAACAGATGGACCTGTCTGATGTCTGCCTTGTCCAGAGGGAAAAAAGAATGATTTTCAGCCCACTTGGTTAAAAAAAAAAAAAAGAGAAGGGAGAGGAAAAATAAGCAATAAAGCCCATGTTTTTTAGAGTGAGGTAAGACAGCAGTAGTTCAGGGAAGAAGCCAGCAGCTTTGAAAGTAGTTCCAGTGATGGTGACAAAACAGCAGCTGAGCTGGAGAAGGAGGAAAGGGAGATGTTGGAAACAGACTTGCAAAAAGGAGAGGAAGGAGGAATAACCTCGTGAGACATAAAAGAGAAGGAGGAGGGGAATTACCTTACTCTTGTACGTGAATGTTCTAGAAGCGCTTAGTGACAGTGCTGCTTGTATAGAGAAAATGACTTAATTGCCCTCCTGGTGCTTTGGTGGCTGTTTCAGGCAAGTTGCCTATTTTCCTCTAATTGCAAAGTGTCTACAGTGTGAAAACTGATGTTGTTGTTGGTCTACAGGGAGACCCTGTGTGCTCTGGGTGGGCTGAGAACAGCCCAAGACTGGTCAGTAGTGAGGAGTCTTGCCCAGGTAGTGGTGGAAAGCAGCTGTTTGTTGCTTGAACTCTTCCTGCTCTGCAGAGAGCCAGGGGACTGTGATTTCTGAGGTGCATCTGTTGTCTTTGTACATGTCATGGTTGTCATCTCTTGGCAGCACAGAGCTGTGAGTTACATCCCGACACCTAAAGAACAGGAGATTGAAGCTTCTTTTGTTATTCCGGTGCATAGCAGAACCCTCAGAGCTTAAATCCTAGGATAGTGTGCTTTGTGGCCATTTGGGGCTGTCTGGAACAGTGAACCTCCCTCTTTCCCCTACATGCTCATGGATCAGCTGCAAAACCTGAAGAAAATCTAAAGAATAAAGAGAGAGACCAAAGAAGCAGCATTTTCCAGGTATGTTAAATGTAAGAGAAAAGAGGAATAGCTTAGAATCAGAGTCATTAAGGTTGGAAAAGACCTTCAAGATCATCAAGTTCAGCCTTTGAATACCACCATGCCCAAGAAACCATATCATGAAGTGCCACGTCTATGTGTTTTTTGAACATTTGCAGGGATGCTGACTCCACTACTTCATTCTCAAACCTAAACTTTGTTCTCAAAACTGAGAGTTCACAGGACTGGGAGAAGCACATAATGAGGTGATGATTTTAGCTGTTCTCTCTGTTCTCATGACTTGACAGCACTTCTCTTCAGTAAGTTTCAGTTTCTTTACTTCTGTATCTCATGAAATGCCCTACCCTGCAACACAGTATCAAGGTGCAAGACCTTTTGTAATTCTCTGTTATTGGTTTTGTATAATTTACAGGATGTTCCCTGCAGGTTAGTGGTTTGTTTTGTTTTGTTTTGTTTTGGTTTTTTAAGATGAGGCAGAGGAAAGTCTCTGACCTTTCTCTGAGTCAGCAAATCTAGCATAAAATCAGGGTTTTAGTTGGAGATAAATCTTCATGTCATGGCACCCTTTTTAAGCCCCCAAATCATTTTTAGTGGTGATAAGATCATTATTAGCAGTGTGCAGTCATGTGATAAGCTAAAATGAATAGGAGGTGAGTGTGATGGCAAAGGTTATAGGTCTGGCATACCTATGAATGTGTGTATGAAATAGTGTAGTACCACACAGTCACTGCAGCCCCTGTTCCTGTTTGGATGTAGCAAATGCTTTTTTCACTAACCCAGAAATTTTTTGTAGTGTATTTATACATATTATAGAAGCAGCGTCAGGGACAAGCAGAGATGAAAGCCCTTTAGGCTGTGCATCCTTATATTCCCAGAGTATTCCAGACTTCCTCCAGCACTTCTAGGTGCTTCCATAAAACCTACAGCCTTCTTTTGAGAAGCTGATGAGGCATGGACACACCTCCCCTCCTCAGAGAGATGCAGTCCATCTTGCCCAGACATCCCTTGGGCTCTGCACTGCCCAGACAGACCAAAGAGGATCCTTGTCCCAAGCTGGGGCCAGACTCATACATAACAAGACACAGAAAAATCCACGATTTCCAGCTGGGGCAAGTATAATTTAACAAGGAAGCAGTTGTGCTTACTGTAATAATCAGTAGTCTCAGTGCTCCAGTATCATCATTAGTGTTTTGCATGTATGGCACAGAGACAAACCTCCTGCAATGGAAGACGGGAAGGAGCATAGTGCTGGATTTTCTGGTTCCCACAGACTGCTCCTTCCTTGCTCAAGGGACAGACAGTGAAAAGGAGAGTGTGAAAAAAGCAGGCCAGTAAATAGGAGAAGATGGTATCACTGGTGGAAAAGACAATGGTGTCACTCCAGAACCACCAATGGCTCAATAGTGATTAATGTTCTTTGATAACTGGGGATTAAGCCCTTCAGGGTTGTTTTGGGAAGACATTGGGAATTAAAGGTTCAACTTGAGATACTGTCCCCTCTCACTGGCTTTTAAATTATGTTCAAAAGCCATCTGCAAGGCTGACACCCTAACTGACAGTGTCTTCACTTATGCCACAGATGAAATGACATTCTTAGGGCACCTGTGCTTTGTCACTGTTCCTGAGAGGGTGAACTCCAAGCCCAGGTAGGGCTCAGTGAGAGTGCAAGTTGTGGACACACAAACTGTTAATCCTGCTATTTTCACTCACAGGGAGAGAAGACAAACCAGCTAAAGGCTGTCATGTTTCAGGGCTAATTAGTCTTCTTTTATATCAACTCAGCTCACCAGGGATGAAGGAGCTACCAACTTTGGGACCTGGGGACTGTTCTTCTCATAGTGCTGGAGAGAGTGGAGTAAAAATTTGATGACATTAATTCAAGAACATCTATTGTTCTATGGCTGGTGTGTCACACATGGTCAGTCCATCAGCTGTACTTGTATACAGCTGGCTGCTCATACACAGCCTGTGGTGGCGTGGGATATTTGTGTCCAATACTCCTCTTTGCTGGGGCTGGTTGGGTTTGTGTTTCTGGAGGTCCCATCCATTTTATTCTCAAACCATGTTTTTTAGCCACATCTCACTCAGATTCTTATGCCAGCTCCTGGTAGATTAGATGGATTTGTTTGATTCACTTCACCTGAACTCTGTGGTTCCTTCTCATCTTCCCTGGCTTACTGACACTGGGGGACTGGAGAGCTTAAAAATGCATCCTATGTGCATCCTCTGCCCCCACCTGTGGTCTGTCTCATCTCTGCCTTCCTGCAGTGGCCCATCTCTGCATGATGGAAATGCAGGGGATTTACGGAGGCAATCAAAAGTAGAGAATCATGTAACACTGAAGTTTTCTTCCTTTTCTGGGCCACCATGAGCTGTTGAACAATAGCATTTCATTGCAGCTGCTGCTGGATTTTGGAGATATATGGGCTAAATCTGAGTCACAAACCTCGAGGTGAGTTGTGATCCTTCAGCTGGCAAGTGCTCATGTATGTTGTTTTTGTTGTTGATTTATGCAGACAGACTGAGGTTGGCTTTGTTTCTGGCGACTCTGGAAAGCAAAGCCTGTTTTCGTGTCTCTGGATCCCATGTGTGGTGCTGCTGCAAGCAGGGAATGGGGGCAGAATTGGCACAGGTGCTGGATGCTCCTGGCGTGTCCAGCTCTCCCAGTCTACATCGTCTCAACAGGTAGCTTTTGTCACAAGGTGCCTGGTTTAACTGGTGTCTTGGTTTGAGGAACAAAGCGACTGTGAGGAGAGATGGGATGGAAGGGCTGGAAAGGGAAATGAGGTTTTGTCATTCGGTGCTCAAAACTTGTTACAGTGAGATGACACTGATGACTGCAGCTTGGAGGGTCAATGGCTGAACTTTGCTCATTTTTAATTTATTAGGGAAGGAGGAGCAAGCAAGGAAAATGGGAGGCCTGTTCATGGGAAGTAAAACTTTAAATAAAATGTTTGTGTGGCAGCAGCAGCAAGAACCTAGTTAGAGTCTGTGATCTCATGAAAATGCAAATAACAAACTGGTCTTTGCTCAAAGACCCTACAATTTTAGTGTAATTGGGGAATTTACAAGTGGATCCGGAAGAGGAAGGGTGAAACAAGAAGTATTGGCAATACTCACAGTTTGCCCTCAATATTAGCTCTTAATAATGTTGTATATAGTACAGGAACAGCTTATTTGAAGAAAAGCTATTAGAAAAGTCAGCGAGGCAGCTTTCAAACATGAATCTTTGCCTCTTCCAGCTTATGCCAGAGCAACCAATAGATTCGGGGTGAGTGCAATAAAGACCTGACACATGATCAGTAAGGGCTGGCACAGATCTGTGAGAAACTGCTATTCCCAGCAGGAGGCAAGGGAAAGCACAGGAGGAGCCATGACTCAGGGCTGTGTTGCTCTGTCAAGGTGGTCTTGTAGTGCTCAGCAGTGCTCTGGCACCAGGGCTGAAGCCCAGCCCTCAGCGGTAACGCTTTCCTAAGGACAATGTGCTGTGATTTGAAAAATGTGGTGGGTGCTCCCAGTGGAGCTCCTCTGCTCCACGTCAGCTCTTCAGTCTTAGCTGGAAATACCAGGAGATAGATCCTGGATGAAACTTGCAGGGTCCAAAGAGCTTCAGTAGCGAACAAATGGGCACTTTCTGCTGGAAGGTTTTTGTTGTGTCTCAGGAAAAAAACTGTGAGCCCCAGTATCTCTCTCGATTCAGATGCAGAAAGATTTTCCAGAAGGATCCTTGTCTCGTCTGTAAATACATTGGAGGTTATCCCTGACAACAGGAACGGAAAGAAAAATGAGTGAGCAGCTCTGAATAGTGCACTGGAGGCTCTCAGAGAAACATCGTGATTTCCATGTAGCATAAACTGAGCTGGAACTTGGCTGAATATTCTGGTGAAGATGAAGTGAACTAGAAGATAAACTGGCTGCAGAGAGGCCTGTAGTACATAAATGCCAAAAATATGTTTCTGGCAAAGCCGTAAGACATCCTGCCTGTCTTTATCGTTCAGTTTTGTGTCCTTTGGCTCTGTAGCCTGAATTCTCCAGGGAAGAGCAGAGGTGGGAAATCAGAATTATAAGTGTGCAACTAATTTTAGAAATGCTGCTATGGCACACCAGTGCTCACTGATTTATTTAAATCTCTGGCTAGAAAATTGCTGGTTGTGGAGGAATGAGCTTATTGTGGAGACAACAATTGAAAAACATTAAAAATGGGACGGATAAAATGTCTTTCGTATTTCCGTCATTTCTCATAGTAGTCAGCTATTAAAAACCCAAACAACTTCCTTCAAAAAACCCCGGAAGATCTCCAAGGTACAGACAGCTTTTATGCTACAACTCTGAGTTGGAGAACTGAAGAAGTACCAGGAGAAGCTGCTCATTGTGTCTACATACAGCTTTAACTTGGAAGTGTAACCATTTTAAATGTCACCACTGATTTCATAAATTACTCTATTGACGTTGAACAATTTGGCTGGATAACACACATACTATAAAAAAAGAAAAGTCTGGAGTTTTTTTCTCCATTTTTGTGTTTTAAGTCAATGTGATTAGAGAAGCCATTATCTTCCACTACTCTAAACATGCTGTAGGTAGAAGTTTCCAGGATTATAGTACAATGCTGATATCTCTCAAAGGACAGTAACCATGAAACTTATCTCCAGGTGTGTAATGCACTTGTACAGGCACTGTCACTGATAGAAACAGGGACACTCCTGTAAACTCACAGACCTGCAAGGCACAGACTCAGCCCTTCACAGCTCAAATGCAGAAGTGTTTCCAAGTTGTAGCTGTTCATATTTCTGCATTACAGTCACCTCCCAGGTGCCTCTCTGGCTGTGCAGGGGAGGGAGATGTAATGGATGAGCCAAAGCAGGAACCTGGTCCCTCTCAGAGGTGCCACATCCTTGGAGTCTGTCACTGTGGCTCCTGTGCCTGCAGCCCTGGGGCTCCAGTGGACCCAGGGAAGAGCTTCCTTTTGAGCCTCTGCTGTGTGACAGGACAGTGAATTTAATAGCATTGTTGCCATGGCAGGAGGAGCTGAATGGGTGGTTATGGGAGTGGTTAGGGTTTGCTGCCTCTTTCCACCTTGGGTAATCCAAGTCTCCAGTGCAAAGTATATTTTACTCAGATTTTTTTTTCCCCTGCTTAAAGTTGTCAGTGCTTTTTCAAACAGAACATTTTCTATAAATTGATTTTTTTCTGGATACAATGGGTTTTTGGACATGAGAGTTTTGTTTGGGAGGGAGCTTTCCTTGTCGCTTTAGACAGCACAAACCCTTTGATATATGAGCACCTAAATTTGTTGTAAGGTAGTATATCGTTAGCAAAAGAGATTGATATTCCAACTTTTCTGGACTACCTGGGGAGCAGTAGTGAGTGAAAATGTAGTTCCAGAGAAGGAGAGGAGAGCCTGTAATGGAGCAAACACCTTTCACTGTTGTGAGCTGAGTGATAACCAAGGCAGGTAGACGCTGGAAACAATCAAGTGTAATTGGTCTGTTGGCATTTTAATAAAACCTTTAAAGCAATAAAAATGCTTTTATGAAAAACAGGTTTGGGCATCTTTTCTAAGGAGGTCTAAACTCTAACTGCTGGTTTAAATGTTAATTATGGTTTTGTGAAGCATCTCTTCACAGCAGGTGATAAGCAGCAGAGAGGAGGCCTGGTGTAGTCAGCCCTGTGCCCGTGAGATCACGTCCCTTTGGAGCACACGGCTCCACTGTGGGTTCTTCTTCATGTCCATGTCCTTCATGAAATTTGGCCAGCTCCAGGAAGATTTATAGACCCCCTCCTGCAGACTTCTTGGGGTATCCACAGTGTGTAGAGATGCAAGGAATCTGTGGGTTTGCTGTGTCATGCGAGTGAGGGCTATTTATAGCCAGGGAAGCTGAAAAGGTAGGTATTGAAAATAAGCAGATTATGTAAAGATCAGTCAAATATTCATTTTCCGTCAGGTTATAAAACAGCCTTTGTTAAAATAGGAAAGCACAATCTTTAAGATATATCTGTATTTTTTTCTGGTATTTCCTGTATATTAGTGTTTGAAGAAAGCACAGGGATCCTTTTACAAAAATAAGTTTCATAGCTGTTGTTGCTAGCACCTGTTTAGGAGTTAAGAGTTGTAAAGCCATTTGCAAAGAAATCTTTCTTTTGTATCTCCTCCTAATTAGGAAGAAAAAAAACAACCAACAAAAACCGCTTTAGACCTATATTGTCTCTATTTTATCATCATTAGGCAAAAAATGCTATAGAAGAAACTTAGACATATTTGTTTATTGAATTTTGAATTACAGGTGACCTGGCTATCTCTTAAAAAAGGTGTCTTAATGGTGCTGACACCTAGTTTGAGTACAGATCCCAAGATACTTGCAGAGTTTCTTGCAATCTTAACCACAAGGGGCCCTTTGTGATAATTATAGCAGATTTTTACATATATGTTAATCTTCTTTATTTATTCCTTTTGCCTTTGGAAGGTTTACGTTACCAGGCAGTCACAGAGATCTAAGTGTATGTATAAGCTTTCCAAAATACTGGGAAGTGAATACTTCCAGCTCTCTCAAATTTGCTTTTTTAAAAGAAAACTTTGATAATATAGAAATCATAATCTTCTCATTTCTCCTGGGGGCTCAGTTCTGATTTTCCCTGTGGAAGTCTGCTGCTGTTGTATTTTTCCAGAAGGGCAGAAATGCAATTTTTTGAAACATAACAGATTCATAGTGTGAAAAACATATAATGGTGTGGGTGAGATTAAGAGGGCAAAAGAAGAAATAGCTGATACAGTAAAGTGGAAAAAGTGACAAGTAGGTATTGTGTGAGACAATCTCCCATTTACTTGTGTGGTATTACAAGTGCACGTGGTCAGTGGGTACTGCAGTGGGCTGCTCATTGCACAGCCGTGAGGTAAAATTGGTCCTTCCCTCATGTGCTCAGGCATCTCTGCCTGAACATCAGGAGACACTTTATAGCTCTCAGACTCCCTGGGCAAGCTAATGACAGAAGTATTTGGAGGTAGGAGATTTTAATCTGTTTGTCTGAAAAGAAGCAAGCACCTATAGAAGAATCCAGGACAGGAAGGAAATCTTTGCAGGGACTGAGTTCTGTTCTCTTCTATATGAGGCAGGAACATAATGGTCTTTTCCTTAAGTGAATAAAGCTTTTGTGAAGGCTAATTAGAGTCTGCCCATACTGGGCTCAGAACAGGACTGCAGTGCACTCCTGGACTGGCACTAGTTTTGAATGATGAGCCCAGGTGTCAGTAGCAGCTGAGAATGGAGCTCCACAGGGGCCACGAAGGAGGCTGAGTAGGAGGCAAAAAGGCTGGAATACTCAGCAAATTAACCCAAACTGGGGCCCGTGTTTCTGTAGCCAGGCAGTTCCCAAGAGTGAGCAGTGCTCAGAGAGCTTGGGCACATCTGCACATCACTGCCGGGCACACGGATCCTGCTGCTTTGCTCCCACGGCTGCTATTTGAAGACTGTTCAAGGCTTTTGCTATTTTAGTGGCTCAAAACCTTTCAAATCCATATCTATATTTATGCACAGCCTGTGTATATTCATTTCTTTTGCCAATGCTGGTTTTCAGTTCAAACAGCTCTTCTGCTTCCCCCATTCCTCACTTTCCCAGCATAATTAAAGGGAGTAGTCATCTTCTATCTTAACAGCTTACTGAAAAGATAACGTTTGTGGATCTAAGGGGAAAAATACCCTAAAAACAACCTTCTGATCTTTTTTGGGATTTCTTCATAATTTTTGCCACCTTGTTTTATAATATTTTGTAATATTTATAAACATGAGAGACCTTGATACTGGATCTACTTCTCTTAAAGATTTCTTAAAAATATTTAAATTTAAACTCGGGTTCTTTTTGTACCCTTATGATTTATTATAGGAAAAATAATATAGACAAGAAGAGTGCCTAAAAATACACATATTGGTTTTTTTCTTACTTTATATTTTAGAATATTGGAAATGTCAAAGCTAATCTTTGTTATTATGGAGGAGGCTCTGGCATGTGTTGGAGCCCAGCTGCTGGAAGCTCCTGAGATCTCAGTCTAGCTCTGTTCCCTGAGTACTGGGAAGCAGAGCCAGTGGCACTAGAGAGTCCCTTGGTGGCCAGTGCCTCACTGACACCTCAGCTGCATCTCCAGCAAAGCCCACAGGTCTTGGCTCAGGCTGCTCTACAAAAACAGGCAGCAACACTGATCCCCTGAGGCGGTGTCAGTGACTTTGCCTCTCTGATTAGCAGTTCCCTCTGAGCTCCTTACGAATTCCCATAATTTCCCTTATGAATTTCTCCAAACTGTTTAAAGATGCTCCAGGTATAATTCTGGTGATGTTTTGCTCTTTGCTTAATCAATTTCTTTTAACATCTCCTCTTAGGTACGTCTATTCTTGATTTCCACTTTTCCATATTCCTCAGAACAGATGAGTATTTCCTCTAAGTGATAACCTTAATGGGACAAAATAACTTCTATATTTTGATTTAACTTCACATCTGAAGGATGCAATGGGATTGTTCAGTGAAGCTAAGCCCCAGCATTAGGAAGGGATCAGTCAAACAGATTACCTTTGTACAGATGTCACATTTATAGTCTTCCTTTACCATAAACTGCTAAATTAACCACAGGCACGGGCTCAGGTGTGACTGAGCTTCACTCATGATTCGTGGCCAGAGCAATCCAGGTTGCAACTGAGCTGCTCTGTCGAGGGAGGCAAAGTCACTGGATGTTTGTGACGAGGCTGGGCACTGGTTTTACAGCATTGGTTTCAGATGGTGGAAATGCATTAATTGCAGCTTCCTCTGTGATTTCTGGATCTTGTCACAAGGTAGTTGCAGAGGTGGGGAAAATGCATAAATTATTTTGCAGGAATGCTGAAGGCTCCCATCAAAGATTTAACAAGAGCAGTGCGACAGGTGATGGGAGCGGTGCACAAAGGGGAAGCATCTGACGCTGTCTCGTACAGCTTTTGTTTTTAAAGCTGTGCAGATAAATGGTGACAGAGAGAGCAGATAAAAATGGTTGTGATTGACTGGCCCCTTTGTGTTAACTTTGGGGCCAATGATTTAATGGAGAAGGAGGAGGAAAAAACCCCAAGTAACTAATAGGCATCCAGGATATTTTAATCTTTTTTTTTTTTTTAAATTAATAGCTTCTAAAATTTCATTAGAATCCAGTGGATGATTATCCTGTGTTATTTATGAGCTTCATTAGATGTCATGTGGAGTTTGGGGACATTAAAAAGCCACTGTAGTGACATAGGGCTGGGAAAAACATATAAAAAGTAACCTTTTCTCTCCTCTGGAGTCCAGTTTTATTAAACTAGCTTGGAGAGTAATTTTTCTACTTTGTAAGGGAGGAGAGAAGACTTTGTGAGGAAGACGTTTTGAAACCTCTGAGTGTTTTACATTTTTAAAGCACTTTCTTGAACTCCTCCCATTCCTTTCATGTTCTTCTGAACACCAGGAGTAGATATATAGATATATACTGCCAAATTCAGTATAACCTCAAAATGTAAGATTGGGTGGGACCTCAGCTGGTCATCTTGTCTACTGCTAAAATAGAAACCAAAGTACATCAGCATATCTGCGTCTTTTATGAAAGATATTTGTCCAGTCTCTTCCTAAAAGTCAGAAATCATGTTCAGTGAATATTGCTTTAGATCATCTACCACCATTCCATGACCTTTTCTGCTGGACAATTTTCCTCCATGTCTATTTGGAATCCATTTTTTCTCACATTTGTCTCTCTACTCACTTTTGTTTGATATGCCTATTATAAGTCACACATCCCCATTTTACTGCTGCAGCTAGAATTCATGTCATGACCATAATCAATGAAAAATTTCCACCTGAATCACCTTTTTTTGGGTTCATGGTTGATTTTTAGCTGTGGTAGATGATGTATTTTGTAGTAGTGATTTGTTCTCCTTACTTTCTACCTCCTGCCCTGTGCATCACTTCAGGCTTCCCTGGTAAAAACAATCTCTCAGTGACCAAAGTGCTAAACCAAGGGGCAGTTCTTGGGAACAGCTTCTAAAAGATATCTCTCATTGACATCTGTCTGCTGAGCTCTGTCAGTAATGGTGGTAACCCATCCACTGTATGTTACTGAAAGATTGTAAAGCCAAAATGCTGTGGGGTACTAATTCACGTGTTTTTAAATAAAAACACTATAATTAATTGATCAATTGTTCTTTAATCCAAAAAAGGGATGGTTTTAAAAACCCACTTTTTCAAGTGAGATCATGCTGGAGGTTTTAATTACATTTTTTCCTCAAAGTTTTGGTAGTACAGTCTAGAATTCAGTTTTACATATTTACCCAGGATCAGCATCAGTTTGGTTGGTTTGTAATTCTCTAGTCCATCCCTTCTATACTTTTGAGTATTCAAATTATGTTGCTAATCCTGCAGTCATTTGAAATTTTGTTGCCCAAGTTTTGTTGAAATATTAACTTTACCAGGAGTTCCTCATCCCTTAAAGGCTCTTGGTGCAAGATATGTGTCTGTTGTTTTTAAAAAATGTTTAATTTTAGCAAATGCTACCTCACATCCCCTTTTCATCACAGATGGCAATCTTTCTGTTCCACCCTCGGTATAAAATTCCTGCTCAGTTTGATATACAGACAAAAATATCTATCCTCTGAAAATTTTTACTTTTTCTTCTTGCCTAGGAACAGTTTTTCTCTGTGCCTGTAGCAATAGCTCATGTTGAAAAAAAATTGCTGTAATTATTTCTATCTGTATTGGTCATTTCATTGTTCCTTTCATTTCCTTATAATCAGTCAAATGTTTTGTAAATTATAATTACCATTTCCTTTCCATTTTCTTCTTGACTCTGCAAATACATAAACATTAATGTCTTACTGCCATTTCCATATCCTCTTTCAATATTTAAGAAGATTTTTTTTCCCAACAGAGCACTGACATGACTGGGGGTTTCTGGCTTTTGGAGCCTCTAACAGGAAATGTGAGAACAGTTCCCAATAGAATCGTCTTTTAGAATTTCTTCCTTTGAATTTCTGTCCCTGTCAGTGATGCTGACAATCTCACTAGTTTGGCCAAAATTAGCCCTTTCAAAAATTCTTGTACTGCTGGTCACTGGTGTTTTCTGTTTGCACACAATAAATGTAAACAGATTGTCACCATAATCTTCAGTACCTAAGTAACCACTCATTTTTAGGTCATAATTGATTTTTCTTTGTCCATCAAAATGAGGTCTAGTATTAAGTTCCACTATGCTAGGTAGAAAATTTGCTCTTCCAAGAAATTACCTGTTATTTTTAGAATGTCTGGGGAAGTTTAATTGTTGCTTGCACTTGTTCAAAAAGGGGATCTCAAGTGAGGTCACCTATAATGATTATGAAGCCCATGGATCAAGTTTCTTAATTCTCCAGTGATATATAGAAACTGAAAACAGGTAGTATCCAGTTCTCCTGAGTCAGTGACATTATGATCCAAAGTGTCTTGTTTGTTGTCGCTCAGAAAGTTGATGGCATATTTCGGAGAGTTTACTCCTACCCTATTACCATGCTACATCTGGGAAATATCAGAGCACTGGAGTCAGAGTCTGCAGCTACTTCTGGATTCAGTGGGGTAACAACCTTCTCCCATGCCCCCAGGTGAGGCTCAGCAGGCTGAAAGACTTTACCCCAGCTTTCAAAATATTTGAGGTGCCTGTTTCTCATGGCAGCACATGGCTCTTTAGCTCTTTTCAGTGCCTGGGAGATCCTGAGAAGATGAACTCCATAAACTTCTAATCTGAAAGCCTTTTTTTTCAGCCTCCTGAACATCAAACACCTCTTTCAGGCATCACAGCAGCATTGTGGTGGTGCTGGGTGTTCCTGCAGCAGCAAATTGGAGCTACTGTAGGCACTGGAGGGCCTGCTGAGCTATTTCACTCTTAGTAGCCTGTGTGACTTCACATTTGATGTAATTTCTCACATGTTAGGTGAATATTCATTAATTTGAAGATGACACACTGCCTTGTGAGGTGACAGCAAACCACTAAAGGATTGAACACCATGAGCCTTTGGGACCTGAAGTCCAAAGGTAAAAGCTGGCACATGATGTATGATTAGGCTTCAGACCTGTTTCCTGAAACATCTTGAGACTTTGGGGAAAACAGGAGAGATGGAGCTCCAGACTTGGTTTCTTGTTGGCAGCTTCAGGAACACATGTCAGGAGAGAGATGGACACGTCAGAGCAGTAATTCATCACGTGCAGGGAGTCCTGGATTTGATGATGCTGTCGAAGCATCAGCTCTCTGCTGACAGCCCAGGCGCCCCAGCTGCTGTTTCCCTCTGCTTTTGGGGCTGTGACTAAAGGAGTTGTCTCATGAATCCCAACTTGCAGGTCATGAGACATGTCCAGGGTCACACAGAAATTCACTCCAGGGCTTCCAGTCACCCCCGGGTCTCTTGTTCCACATTGGCACAATCTAACCCTGGAGTCTCTGCTCTTGTGCAGCGCTTGCTTTGCCCTGTCTGTGGAATGCAGCTCATACAACTGCATTTGTGTGTGTACTTGGACATGCCACTCTGTCTTATCCTTGGCACACCAAGGGTGGAAAAGCAGCTCTGCTCCTGAAACTCCAAATGAATGTTCAAACACACATACTTATTTGTAGATGCTAATTAATATTATGGATAAGGGATTCTAGGGGATTTGGGGAGGGAAATAATTTCAAATAAGGAAATTATTTAATTTAGAAGTACATTTACTAGACATAATAATGGACAGCTTTCTTATGGTGCTTTGCAACTTCAAAGTACTTTGCAACTATTAATTAATTAACATGTGTGCTCTTTTGGAGGTAGGAAACTAATTATTAACAGCCCAGTCTTTCACACAGGGAACTAAATGATAAACATTCATGTTATTTAAACAATTTAGCCATTGTACTGCATGCTCAATTTGTCTCTGCAAGTACCACTTCTCCATACATAATGTGGATTGATGCATATGCAAATGAATAACTTAAAGAGCTGCATTCATACAACACATGACGATCATCATGAATAATGATGTGCCCAGTGCTTTATATCTTAGGACTCCCTTAAAATGACAATTAGTCATCCTTGTTTGTGTTCTCTGAAGGTCATTTGAGATTGACATTTGTCCCCAAATGGGAGCTGAAAGATGATATGGGCCAAGAGTTGTCTGGGAAGCTGGTCCTTGAAGTAGAAAGTTCTGGAGAGAATCCTGTAACATGGTGGGAAAACAAGCTTAGACTGCCTGAAGCTAGTACAGCATGTAGCTGCACACACTCATGTGCCAAAAAACCCAACTCAGTCCCAGTTAAGACAAAGGGGAAAAGATCAGTAAAAAATCCAGGCTCATTTTGCTGTTGGCAGAGCAGAGACACAGTGGCTCGGTCAACATGTTGTACCCAGTCTCTTATTGCCTTCACCTTGTGCTGCTGTTCCTATAGGCAGCCTAAGCTAACCCCCATTTTAGCCTGTGCCCAAATCCTAGCAACTCTATGGCAGAGAAATCTCTGAGTAATTTAAGGAACCTTTGTCTCTGCCAAAAATCAGTGAAGGGATGATGCTGTAAAGATGGATGGGACAGATGATTCTGTTGGAACCGGGCTTGTGCCTCAGTGACAAAACTGTGCTCCTGTGGATCATTTGAGGAGGGTGAACTTTCATTTCATCCTCCAGGAGCACCAGGTGATCACCCAGCAGTATGTGCAACCTGTGGATAGGCAGAAAATCTAGACTGAGGTTGCTGCTGCTGCAGAGCAGCACTGGCAAAGCTGAAGAAACAAAGTGACCTCCTCAGGGTCCAGCACTTACACATTTTAACAAGTCATTTAAGGCAGGTTGATAATTTTTCTTCCCTGATGTCCATTTGAGGTTTGAGATACTGGTGATGCGAGGCGATTTTCACCACAGGCACAAGCAGACACACAGCTTATCCAGCAGTTCTGCCAGGAGCAAAAGGCAACGTGTAACTTGTGATGAACTTCCCACCTCTCCGTGATGAGAAGAGAAGCTGCGCAAGAGAGATTTAAGACTCCCTGAAGAAAACAGAAAGGACATAAGGAAAGCTGAGGAAAGCACCCTTGGGAAGGCACAAAAGGAGTGTGACAGCTGAGGGAGGAAAAGCAACTGCTAAGTAAGCAGAAGTGTTAGCAGGCTCAGACACTTGGAGAGCTTAGAAAAGGCAACAGGAATGAAGCACCTGGGAGTGTGTGAGAGCCTGGGGGATCTGAACAGAAGTGAATCTGTGCAGACCCTCCTCAGGCTCCCAGGACACCCAGTCCGTGGGCTGGTGAGAAATTGCCAACATGGTCTTCTGATCTCTGCATGGCTGTGTGTGTTCCACAAGGCTTTCTGTGCTGGAACGTGGACTGTCCTTATCGCAGCTCCTGACTGTTCCACTAACAGCTTGCTTCAATTTTCTTATTTGCCAGTAATCCTATTTCCTTTCTCCTGGTCTTTTCTAACTCAGGATTGCCTCTCTATGCTTTGGGCTTCCCTTTGCCTTCCCAGTAATTTCCACACCCACTGTTTAACCCATCCCATAGAGATACCCAGACACAGACAATTCATGACCCCTGGATGACACTTGAATCTCTCCTTGCAGCTCTCCTGCTACCTGCTGTTCCTTCCCACATTTTTATGCCTCTTCTGATATTCTCAGCTTGTGCTGGGATACACTGCCCTATCCTCTTTATACAGCTCCTGGCATACTTGTTTTTGTTCCTAGCTGATGTCTCTAGGCATTGCCTTCATGCTATTAACAATAATGACCACATGGCTTTTTAATTTCTTGATGCATTTTTAAGAAAACCTATGTTTAGCTCTTAATCCTGGCATAGACAGCATGTTCTTATCAATAATTGGCCTATTAGGTTATGGGTACAGCTGAGTAAATTCCATGCTTATAAAACTGCTTGAGCAGGCAATGCATTTAGCTGACTGCAGACTGGTATTTATGTAGTTCCAGGAGAGTAAATAAAGCCTATTGGGTGGCTATCATTATAGCATTATTTTACCTCCCTCCTTCCTTTGCTCTCAATTTCACACAAAAACCCAATCTCATGCACAGTCTCGTGCCTCCAAGAAGGCATTAAATTTCTTCAGCTGCTACCAAAATGAATGGCACTGGTAACATTCCCTGCCTTCCAAGACCAGGCTCCAATTCCCAAAGTGTAAGTAGTTATGTGGCTGTTTCTAATGTCCATTCCCACCCCGACTGGTGATGTTCAGTGCAGGACTGGTAGAACCTTTGCCTGTCAATCTCCTGTTGTACTGTACTGATCACAGCCATTATGTGATAACTAAATTAACATATACACTGGGTAGGGGAGTGTTTTTGAATGCTGAGCAAAGTCGAGATTCCACATGTTTTTCTTCTAATATTTATGCTTGAAATAACTTTTCTGATTCTTCTTTCATTATATTGTAAGTCATTTGCAAAACAACCTTCTACAATGAAATGAAGGAAATGTTTATTTTGAATTTGTTAAAAAGGCAGCTACAGCCCCTGTATTCCCCAGGAGAAGTCTATGTGCTTCTTGCTATTAGTGTTTAAATGCCAGCTCTGTAAAACACTCCACATGTGCATTGCTGTCTTTCAGTTTTAACAGTTTAAGAACATCAAATCATGAAATCACAGAATGGTTTGGGTTGGAAGGGACCTTAAAGATCCCCTGGTTCCAGCCTCCCTGCCATGGGCAGGGACACCTTCCACCAGACCAGGTTTCTCCAAGCCCCATCCAACCTGGCCTTGAACACTTCCAAGGATGGGACAGCCACAGCTTCTCTGGGCAAGCTGTGCCACTGTCTCACACCCTCACAGTAAAGAATTCCTTCCTAATATCTGTAATCTAAACCTACTTTCAGTCTGAGGCCATTCCCCCTTGTCCTACCATTACCTGCCCTTTTAAACAATTCATCTCCAGATGATGTTCCTTTCCAGATGATCTCTCTTAAGATGCCTGAGTGGACCTCTTCAAACTTATGTGTAGGTTTAAAACTAAGCACAGCCTTGTAATCAATGTGTTCTAGGTCTGGGTCTCCAAAATGTTGTCCTAGGCAAAAAGTGATCAAGGCGTGGTTCCCAGAATAATTAAATCTTTCTATCTGTTTAATGGAAACCCACCTTTTTTATTATTTAGGACTTACCTGTCTTGATGCTCAAAATAAGCTGATATAGGCAGAAGTGAAAGCCCATAAATGTACTAAAACTCATTAAAAGCAGATTAGTAATGACAGTCAATAGCTTAATTATAAGAGACTGACTGGGAGATGTGGAGTGTTTCTGAAGGTAACGAGACCCTGGCAGCTGCCGGCACTTTGGAACGAGCCTTTTCATGTTCCCAGTGGACACCAATAACTTAGTAGCTGATACCAAAACGATTGCCCAGTCTAGAGCTGCCAAGTGCCAAACTGCAGACATACCATTTGCTTGGACAAATAAACTGAAATTAGGTTGTTGTGTCACGTAAGACACTTGTAAAAGAGTGTGTGGAGCCTGAGGAAAAATGAGAGTCAATCAGTCCCTCTGGAAAGAGAAGCACAGCTGGAAGGAGAGTGAGCCTACAGAAATAGCCACGAAACCGGATAAATACATGACAGCATGAACAGCATCTTTGCTGTAGATTACAGACACTTGATTTTATGACCCCAGTGTTTCCCAGCCCAGCACATCCTTTTATGAGGATTTCCTGTGTCTTTTACCATGTTGCACTAAAAGTGGAGGGTTTTTGGTTTTTCGTATATTTGTTTTTTGGTTTGTTGTTTTTTTTGTTTTGCTTGGTTTGGTTTGTCTTTGGTTTTTGGTTTGACATTTTTGTTTGTTTGTGGGGTTTTTTTTGATTGAAGATTTTTCTTCTGCCTTTCAACAGCAGGTGCCATCTCCTCCAGTCAGGGGAGAAGAACTGTGCTGCAGTAAAACTGGGATGGATGTGAGGGATGAGGCCCTTGAACACAGGGACAGGCAAAGTCATTTCAACACAGTTTGGACTGAAGGAAAAGGCTGCGTATGCAAAGTGTGAGTGATTAGCTATTAGGACAGATGAACCAAGGAGGTGTGCCCAAATGCTGCCTGCCAGCAAGTCTTTTTGCTGCAAATATCTCTTTCTCTTTCACTTAACCAAAAATAACTGACTGGATTCCAGAAAATGTGTGTGTTAATTTCTGCGTTACACCAAAAAGTCAGGGCAGATAATCCTAATAGTCCCCCAACGATTTTCTTGTGCTCCTCCCACTATGATCAATCGGCCTGGCCTGCCATGTCTTGTGGATCAGGGATTTCTCTGTGGAGATTTTCCAGCACCAACCCTGTCCCTTGTGATCTCCAAATTGATGCTTCTCACTCTCCCAAGCTGACACATGGAGACAGTTGGTGCTTGGAACAGAGTAATCCAGATCTCCTCACTCCCACACCCCTGCTGTGGTGCTGCCTTTGCCATCCCTCAGATACAGCAGAGCCACAGGCAGCAGAGCAAACACACGGATCAGCTCTTCTGGCTCCAGAGAGCTGGTGGTTCCTCTTGGCTGCACAGGCTTAGAAAAGACAGGGAGTATTTTTCACAATGAATTATTTAAAGTGAGCCTTTTTGACCTCATTTTCTATATGCATCTCCTAGCAGAAAGTTGAAGCTAAAGTCATTTGTCACGGCTGAGTGTAAATCCAAGGGGAGCAGATGGGGGTTTCCCTGCCACGTACCATGCAGACAATGTGTGCATGAAAATGGACTGCCTGGGATGAGGCAGGCAAAACCTCCACAAAGGAAAATGGATTCAGCTAAATGTTTTAAAATCAACCCCCTGAGTTTATTGGTGGGATTTTGTTCTCCTGTGAACCTGGTCCAGGTTTCGGTCAGCTTGGAGGCAATGTCTTCATTAATTAATTCAACATCTTCACTTACATTTTTAGCATTGAAAAAAAATTGCTGTCCAATAAACTGTTTTTCTTTCTGGGATCTGCTGGTAATGGCTTTGTGGCATACCATGGAAAGGGCTGAGGAATTTTCTGGGGCTTAGTAGGAGTGTGGAAGATTCTCTGTAATTTGAAATCTGCACACGCACTTTAGTACCTTCTTGTGTTGTCATGCATTTACAGACTTGGTGAAGAAATTATTATCATATAATCAGTGGGCTCCTAATGGTGACAGAATAGCTTTCCATCTTCCAGGGAAGCCCCTTTTAGCTTTCATTACTGTGCATAACTGCAGAGCCTGCCAAAGAGCAGTATCGATTCCTGCGCATTGAGCAGATCAGGGCTGGGTTTGTTGTGCAAATAACAACCCAGCAGCAGCACTGCAGACAGCAGGAGCAAAATGAGACAACGGTCTGTGTCAGGCACTTGAATTTATTCATTCTGCCTGGTGTTTGCGGTGCAGCATGACGAGCTGCCTTAGTCTCCATGCACGTTCTCCATACGAGCTTGATGCACTGTGGGGACTTCTGGCTGTCAGCTCTCGATGGAGCATGCCCTTCGAAAGGCTGGCATGAGCTCTTAAAGATGAATTATTTAGACAGCTTCACAAACATCTTTGAGCCAAAGCTAGAGATACATCTGCTTGTCATGGGCAGCCATGAACCTGTGACGAGAGCAGAGGGGTTTCCCCGTGACACAGCCCAGCCTGTTGCTCGTTGCTGCAATGCTGCGCAGCACAGAGAGCAGGAACAGTAGGAAAGGGAATGCTCTCCCCATAGGAGGGGTTTGCTTTTACCATAGCCTGTATCACAACACAAGCTTCAGCTGAATCAAAATCACACACTCACACCTGGGTTTTGCTGAGCTTCTGGCTGATCAAGTGCAAGACTGGTCTGGTGTGGTTGGTACTGGGAGCTGTCACTTGTGCCACCCCTAAGGCAGTTTGCACACACAGATGATGTCTTTTAATCTGAAAATAGACTCTAGTGGGGTTTGCAGCAGTTTAAGCCCTTCCTCGAGCCAATGCCGATGACTGCATTATGGATTTTTCACTGATGTGGTCACATTGTAGGGAGTTTCCTCAATGCAAACATGGCCCTAATGCCTTAGGCAAAGGATTTAGCATCCTGTTCTCCTTTAGTTGTCAGAATGACAAGGTGCTGCCTGTCTGCCTTGGGTGATGAACATTGCCTTATCATTTTAGTTTTAGCTTCCAAATAACATGAGGTTATAACAAGAATTTCCTTCAGTTTGGATTCCTCTGTTCTGGGTAGCTGTGAGATTTCTGATACCTTCCTCTGAACTCTCCTGTGGGGGATGAGATGCTGTAACTGCAGAGACCTAAGGCTGAGCTGAACTGGCAGTTCCTCCCCTCCTGCTGGTGTGGGAATTAATTAATATTTTTATGCTACGTGCAACCATGCAATGGTAAAGCAAAATGTGACGATTAAGTGATTCATCACTAAGCTTGTTTTAAAGGTATTTCTTGGTGCAAAATCTCTTTTTGACTGCTCAGTGCTGTATTGTGCACTGCTATGAAGCCTGTCTGGAGGAATTGCAGTAGTACTAGTAATAATAATGATGATAATAATTTCTAGCTCTTGTATAACCCTCCTTTGCAAGGTTTCTGGAAGTGCTTTTCCAAGGAGAATAATGTGTTAACAGAAAGAGAAAATTATTTTCCTTGGGTCTTTTGAAGCTCATGTGATGCAGGTAGGAGTGGAGGTGGATTTGTTAGGTTTTGTATCCTGGCAGGCACCACCTCTGAGGACACCAGCTATTGTAGTTTACTCCTGGAAATTGAAATGAGGTGTCTAAATTGCCTGTACAGTAGGTTTGGGCTGTTTGTGCAGGCTGCAGTTGGAAACTGGGGAGAAGGACTACAGATGCCTCACCTGCAGGTTTTGGGAAAAGAGCAACAGCCTCATTTGCACATCTCAGTCTCTCTGCCCCAGTTTTCTTTTCTTTTGCATGGGTTCTTCCATAGCTTGAGTAATTAACATCCTAAGTGGGAGGCATTAAGTAGAGCAATGATGACTCTGATGCCTGACTCAGTTTGACATTGAGTGTCAGGAAATGGTGTATTTTCATAGGGAAACAATGAAATCTAAGTCAAAATTAGTCTTAGGTAGGAAACTTTAGGACCACATCTCCACCAGTACAAGGACTCAGGGTTTAGCCCTGTCAGTGCTCCTGGATTGAAAAGGGCAGTAGATTTCAGGAATATTGGCAGACTAGCAAACTATCAGAGGAAGAATCAGGCCTAATCCTCATTCCAGGGATAAAAGCTTTATCCCAGAGACAAATACCTTCAAAGCAGAGACCCTGAGTGAAAATAGCTTGAGGCTGAAAAAGGGGCTTTGCCCAAAACCATTGGGAGCCTTGACACTACAATTACGAGTGAGGTGGCAAAACTCCCTGTATCATGTCTAGAAATGCTCAACAGGGAGCTTCCAAAAAGCACCCCATTTTGTTTTACTTTTAAAAGAGAAATCATCCCACATATTTGGGGACATGATAGTTTTTCGTTCATCATGGCCCAACAGAGGGTTCCTCATAGGTGGGAGGATGGGCATCAGGCAAGGGAAAAGGGGGCACGTATGGACAAGCACAAGAGGAGTGCTTGGACCCAGACTGGTGGCTCACACCTCACTGGGACTGTCACAGTGGCTCAGTGTCTGGCCCAAAGGAGGGTTACCTGAGCTGATGGCTCTCTGAAGGCGAATCAGGACCTTCTGGACATGAGTCAAAGTTAATCCAGAGGTGAATCTCCTGGAGAAATGTAATGCTGAAAAGAAAGAAGACTGAATTCCCTGTGCTGGGACTAAGACACAGAAATTCTTCTAAGGGATATTATTCTGGGTATAATTTGAGAAGAATGTCTGAATTCAACTTTCAGTCAGATTTTCCATTTTTCACTTTTATTCAGTGCTCACTTAGGTACTTTGATTATTGCATATTAAATGCTGTGTACAGGCTTGGAAATGCATCATGAGTCAGCATTACCAACAGGTATGTTGCAGAATTCATGTGGAGTTTTCATGGTTTTTTTAAGAGCTGTTGCTTCTTGCATGAATGGCACATTCTGGTGAGATACATTTCCTGGCTGTTCACAGAGGAAAAGAAGAGGAGTAGATTTGAGGATTCTAATTTATTGGGAAGATAAACAGTTTATGGCTAGAATCTTAGAGCTGCTTTCCTATTCAACAGCAAAACACACAAGCCAACTCTTGCTCTTGAGAACAAAAGATGAAATAGTTGCTTGGAAGATTGAATACGTTATTTTCAAAACCATTTGGTTTTGATGTTTTGAGGAACAGGGAGTGTACATTTGAGAACGATTTAATTTTGTTAGAGAATATTTTTGTTTGTTTGATCTTGCTTTTTTTGTTAGATTATTACCAGTCTTTTGTTATGCATTATTAAAACAGATAAGGAGATACAATTCTTGCTCTAGGGTATTTTCTGTCCTCGCAACTAAAGGCTTTACAGCCAAAGAAACTACAACTAACAAGACAGACAAATGGGGGAAGGAAGACATTATTGTCTCCAGTCCTGAGGTGGGTAGCAAATTACAAGGAGATTAAAGCTTTAGGTTAGCAAAACTCTTAAATGCATATAACATGCCTAGATCCAGCCCATGAAGGCAATGAGGATGTCTTTAAAAGAGCCATGGAATCCAAATAGCACAAACAGTCAGGCATGAATTTGTTAATTAAAGATATGCTTTTGGACATTTGAACTTTAATATGCAGCCTGGGATTAAACACATACTTCAGGTGGGACTGGATTGGGTTACAGACCTTTGGGCAGGGATTAGATGGCAGTTGATGGAAGATTTCAAGTTCTGATGCTATTTTAGATAGTTACAGTGTGAGTGCTTCTTCTAGGACCTCCTATTTTCCTGGCTTATCTGCCAATAGAACTGACAACTGTCCATCTCAGTAATGTGTTTTATCCTGATCTAACACTTCCTGTTACTCTGTTGTAGATGGAAGGATGCAGTTTCATACTTTCGAGATTTGATTCAATGTGACTTTAAAATCACTCTTGATACAGATAGTTCCCATTTCAGAATAAAATAATCCCTTGCAATCTCTTGTCCAAGCAGCCGAAGTGTAGGTCAGGCTTACTGATCTTTTCAGTTTGTCAATCCTAGATATGTGTTCTATCTACTCTCCTCTCCCAAAGCCTTTAAATCTCTCTGAACATGGTTTAAAAAAGGGTGGATTATTATTTTTTTGCATCCATCAAATGACAAAATTTTCTCTGGATGCTTTCTGCTCTTGCAGTCAGTCTGCATTGAATTTTGCCTTTGTCATTAAGTCTGTAGACTTATTTTCTAAGCTTTTATCTTCTGTGCAAAAGATATATCAGCTGCACAGTCTCTGTTGTGGCACTGGCTGAGTCATTCTTGCATTCACAAATAGTCTCAGTCCTGCTGTGCATTGATAATATCGGTTGGTGCTCATTGATGACCATTGCTGGGACCCCTGGATCTACCTCCTACTGGTGTTCTCCCACTTCCCCTTCAGGCCCTGCACAATATGTCTGAATTTGCCTCTCCCTGTGCACTTTGGGGGTCTGACCTCTGATGGATTTTCTTCTTCAGGGGATGGTACTGCAATACACCACTAGATGACACCACGTCGAGAGAGATGATGGGGAGAGGTGTCGACAGCACTCAGATGTCACGGGCTGGTGATGCTGAATGGGGGAAGTGGTGCACCTTGGAGGCATCTCCTGGGCATCTTGTAATGTGCCATGCTTCTCTCCTGCCTCCAGCACCACTTCTCTTAGGGCCCTTTCCCTTGTTGCTGGGAACAGCTGGCAGATTGGCAAAGCACTTCTGCTTATTCTGTGGTATTTGGGGACACAAGAGAGGTCATCCCTGTGCACTGCAAGGGTGTGAGGTGCAGGCATCCTTTGGAGAGGAGGAAGCAGTTGTGTGAGCCCTGTGCTCTGTGTTTGACCTGTAAAGGTCTGGGAGTGCTGTGGGACAGAAGTGTTTCATTTTCTGCTCGACCCCTCAGACCTGAGGCACA
Source organism: Aleadryas rufinucha (assembly GCA_013397815.1). Classification (NCBI taxonomy): domain Eukaryota; kingdom Metazoa; phylum Chordata; class Aves; order Passeriformes; genus Aleadryas; species Aleadryas rufinucha. The sequence continues at coordinate 678,577 of VZTH01011698.1, forward strand.
AATGAGATCTGTCCCAGCATGGCAATGCCCTGCTGGTGCACATACCCCTCACAGCCCCTTCTGGGCTCAGTCTGAGTGATACAGCTCTTACCTGAGTTCCACACTGGTGCACTCCTTGCTGTTGCTACCTCTGCTACTCTTGGTTAAGCTGCTGCTGCCAGTGACCCAAGCTACCCTGTTAGCCCAGAGAAATACAGTCCTGGGCATATCCCCTACAATATTGCCTCAGGAGACACTGTTCAGCAGTCTTCTTAGCTTTGCCTTTTGAATGTCTACCCTTCACCTTGATTTTTTACCCTATCGTGCAACTTGAGAGCTCCCATCATAGTATGTGGCTTGGGCTTGTGGCCACTCTTTTAACATCATCTATACTTTTCACAGCTTTTATCTCCTTTCCAGAACTATAATCAATTCCTGAAGATGGAGTAAGTAAGTGAAGAAAGTTAATTTCGATGTGTCCTTCCCAATAACCTCATTTGCAAGAAAATAGCTCAAATATTGTCATTAATCATTCTTTTATGCAATCACTTAACCAGCTGACTTTCTTCTGTTTTCTCAGTCAACAGTTTTATAACAGGACTGCTCAGCTGAGCAAAGGGCTGTTTCACTGCAGGCTGCAGTCTGGGGCAGGATGAGGAGGGGAGAGGTGGGGAGGGGGGTTACCTTCTTGTTGAATCACAGCTAATTTGTGTTGCTGTATGAAGGGCAGGATGGTGAAGGGGGTGGTTAAAACTTCTCCATCCTGTAGTGCTCCAGTGAATGCTCTTTGCTTGATAATGAGCCTTTCTTACCTGCAGATCAGACACCTGAGCAAATATTTAACAACCTTGGAGGGTTTAATAGAATCATAGAATAGTTGGGGTTGGAAGTGACCTTAAAGATCACCTGGTTCCAACCCCTTTGCCATAGACAGGGACACCTTCCACTGTGGAATACTGTGGGTGGGAAGAAACTCAGAAAGGTCATCAAAACCCACTCCTGACTCCACACAAGTGAACATAAAAGTGAAACCAAATATCTAAGAGTGTTTTCCGAACGCATTTTGAACACTGTCAGGCTTGGGGCCATGACCACCTTCAAAGGGAGCTTTTTCAGTGCTTGACTATCTTCTCAGTCCAGCTCATGCTTCAGAAGAACTGTGAGAATCTAAGCAGATGTTGTTTTGAATTGTACATTGCTAGCCACGGTGGTAAAAAGATTTCATAGGTCTGGGTTGGAAGAAAACACACAGAGAAACACGCAAGCAGGNGGGTTGGAAGTGACCTTAAAGATCACCTGGTTCCAACCCCTTTGCCATAGACAGGGACACCTTCCACTGTGGAATACTGTGGGCGGGAAGAAACTCAGAAAGGTCATCAAAACCCACTCCTGACTCCACACAAGTGAACATAAAAGTGAAACCAAATATCTAAGAGTGTTTTCCGAACGCATTTTGAACACTGTCAGGCTTGGGGCCATGACCACCTTCAAAGGGAGCTTTTTCAGTGCTTGACTATCTTCTCAGTCCAGCTCATGCTTCAGAAGAACTGTGAGAATCTAAGCAGATGTTGTTTTGAATTGTACATTGCTAGCCACGGTGGTAAAAAGATTTCGTAGGTCTGGGTTGGAAGAAAACACAGAGAAACACGCAAGCAGGGCTGCTTTGTTTTTTCATGTGATCTTTAAATGCCATCCAAGAGCTAACTAAGATTACTAGATGCTGTCTGCTTTTTCGTAGTGAAGCTTTTTGGTAATAGGATCTTTCTTCCAGAAATAAAGACCTTTGGTTTGTTAAGGTATCCCAGTTTAGGTTAGTACAGTTGCTGATGTACATTAAATTGTATTTACAACAGAGCATCTTACAGTTACTCTGAAAAGGACAAGACTTTCTATCCAAATTTGTCCTATTCCTTGTCCTACACCAGGATTTCACTTTGCTATTTGAGGTGCCTTTACCTGCTCGGCCACTTCCTTCCCTATCCGTGTTTCAACAATGGCCAACTCAAATTCAGATCAGGTTGCTCAAAACCCTGTCCATCCTGGCCTTGAACACGTCCAGGGATGGGATTTGCCTCTCCAGCTGGAGGGACATCATTGCAGTTAGGGATATTAAGCTTGGGTAAACTGGGTGTAAAGTGTGAAGAGAGCTGTGCCAGCAGCAGTCCTTGCACAGAGCATCTGAGGCCAGGGGAGCTGGCTGTAAATAGGCAGCTTTTTGTTTTTTCCCTGAGTGCAAGCACAGAGGTTTATATTCTCTCATTTATTTGCATAATTCCAGCACATATTTTGACAAATGTCTTTCCCTCTTCTCATTTAAATTAGATTATTTGTGGGAATTGCACAAGATTTCCCAGGCTGTTGCCATATAACGTACGAACGGGATAACCTCTGTATCTCAGTTCTCCTGCTGGCATTTGAAGCTCCTTCCTGGTTTCCATTCAGCCACAGACACAATTAATTTTTAGCATCTGGCTGTAAATAGCATTTTGTCTGGCTGTGACAGGGAGACAGGGAGCCCAATTAACATAGCCTTGAATATCTGTTAGTTTGCTTTCCAAACCTGTTTCTATTTTGTGTTAGAAAGCTTAAAGCTTGGAGCAAAAAGAGAAAAATAAATTCTAGATGCAATATTGTCTTATTTAATATTAATTTGGTGAATACAATATGATAAATACTGTTGAATGCATTAAACAACTCTTTCCCTCCCAGTCATACGATGGTGGTAATTATATGTGCAGAATGCAGTGAAATACTTCATCCAGTGAATTGCTTTCAGAGTCATTTGGTGGGAATTCTTAGTCAATCAATAGATAACAGGGAGAATAGGATTCTGACTGTAGGAGTAGGAGAATACTCAGGAGGTAGCTTAATTTGGTGGATACAGTACTGTGTCCAACTTTAAAAGAGGTTGTTGAAAAAATTAGAGAGGTTTTGGTAAAGTATTGCAAGACATATTTGAGGTTTTCAGAACGTCTTTTTGAGAAACACACCTCAGATGATGGAAATATTTAACTTTTCCAGGGAAAGATTTTGTTAAGCTCCTAAGTTTATTTAAGAGTAGTTTGTGGAAAACTACATGGGGAAGACATTGCTGAGAGTTGGTTGCTGTGGCAGAAAAAGCAAAAATGCAACAGAGGTTAGAAACTGAGGCAACTGCTATGAAGAAAAGACACAGAAAATATATCTTGTACTGAAAAAACTTAGTGGATGTGATACTGGTAGGTTGTCCACTGGTTGTAAAGTCGGTTTGAAAGTATGTTTCTTCCACAACAACATGCACAATGTCAGATAGAAGTTGGTGTTTTAAACAAACTCTCTGAGGAGGAGCCTGCATAACCGTGAGGTTCCCTAAAGGCTTAAAAACTCCATGTGTCTAAAATACTGTTTCTCCCAGAATGTGTTTTAACAGACCAATACAGAAATTTTGGTTGTGGTTCCCTCAAGAGAACATCTGTGGAAAGAGGAACTTCCCTTGTCCTTCTTTGTGTGTTTTCCTGAATGAATCACACTAATTTTGGGCTATAGTGTGTCCACTTCAACCACTTAAAGCTGTGGGTCATCATCAAAAAGCCTGGGGCTGGAAAGGGCATTTCAGTGCTCTGACTTTTCCTCTCCAGCCCCAGAATTTTTCAGAGTCTGTGACAGGACAACACAGGTTGTCTACTTTTCAGTGCTTCTTAAATATTATGCAAATATTCAAATAGATTCAATTATCATAAACAAGATTGTTATTTCTGTAGGCCCACTGACTCTTCTGATGATGCTTTTCAGGCTCTGGATCCAGAGAGTTCCAAGAAGATTCCTGCCACTTGAAATGAGATCCCAGCACAGTAAATTGTGTCAGGACCATCATAAGGGCTCAGAAGGAACCTCTTTGAGGAGTCAGGTTCCAAGTGCAAAAACATCACAAGATTTCCAAAAGTCAGAAGATAACAAAATGTGTGGCTCTTCTTCACCAGTGTTTGAGCAATCAGGCTGCTCTGGCTTTTCAAGAAGCTGTGACAAAAGCAGCACAATGCAGTTTAATCTCAGAACAATATTCATCCTCATATGTTTTCATTGCCATCAGAAATTATAAAGTGTAATGTAAGGTGCTAAAGTCATTTCTTTGGCATGGCTAAGAAACTGCCTATGCTTCAGGATCAGACTTTCTAATTGCAATTTCAAGTCACAGAGACATTTTTCCATTTTGGACATATATTTGGACATTTACTGGCTGGACTTGAATACTTTCTGTTAAATTTTGTGACACTGATAGACCTAGTGCAGATATTTCTGAAATGAGCAATTTCCATGCAGCAGAAGGAATGCTTCATGGAGCACTTCATATTGAAGGTCATTCTAGGAATAAAATCTGGTTTGAACCTTTCTCAACTGTGGGTGAAAACAGCAGCTTCCTGCAAGTTGGTTGCAGAGAGGTGGTTTGTGCAGGAAGAAAATAGACTTACTGCAACATCTGCCCCACTTCCCACTCACTGCTTGAAAGCTTCTAATCAGAGACTGAAAGCTGAGTCTTTTCTAGGTGACACTTATTGGGAGAGGGGATGGATGCTTTCTTAAACACAACTGAGTGTCAACAGTAGTGTTATCAGAAAAATAAAAAAATTCAAAAATTACAAATCATATGTTCTGAGATTGTTAAATTCTCCATCACCTACTTCTCTGCCAATTGCTAATTCTTTTTCTGGGCTCATTAACTATTCTTTGGTCAATTAATGAAGTTCATTTACCTGAGCAAAAAGGCCTGTATTATGCTCATTAATTTTATACCAAGGAATATCAGTAGCTGAGCTGAGACAAAAAACAACCCCAAACTTGTTGACTACAAGTTTCAATGTTTTTGTGTATTTATCATATAACTGAAACTCAAGAGTTCAAATTGTGTTCTCGGGGTTTTTTTGGTGGTGGTTTGGGGATTTTTTTGGTTGGAGCTTGTTTTTGTTTTTGTTTTAATTACTGAAAGTGCTCAGGAAAATTTTGAATGGGAAGCATCAAAACAAGAAGTATCAAGTTCTTGGACCAAACAAAAAAAATGTTATTGATTCATCACTGAGCATTTCAGATACTGATTTGCAAATGACTTTTAGTTGAAACTGATGTTCTTGAATTTAAATTTCTTTGGATAACTTGAGGGAAGCACATTTGAGGGAAACATAAAATGCTACCATATCAGTTTTATTTTGCTTGTGTCAGTGTTCCCAAAGCAAAGGGTTGTGTCTTAAATTTCCTCTTAAGACCTTAAAAGCAGATCATGCAGAATCCCACCAGTCCCCAGCTGAGGTGTCCCAAAGAAAACCAAACCACAGCTGAAAGTAAGGTTGCCAGCTGATACATCACCACTGTTACTGGGTTTCAAGCTGTGGTCAAAAACTAAAATCCGATCTTTGGTTGAAAAAAGCAATTCACAGAAAATAACTGAAACACCTTGACTCTGCTTTTTTTGCTGGTAGGAGGGAAACTTTCCCAGTGTGAGCCACTTCACTATGCTTTATTAAGTCCATGTGGCTTGAGAGAACCTGACAGAGATGTGTAGGGTGGAATGATTGCATTTATGTCTGAGTTTTTGCTCACATACCCTGTCATGTTGATTACCTATGTCAGTCTATAATATACAGCATCTAATATTTTATTTTGGCATCCCCAACTTATTGCAGCTGAGAGAACTGTACTGAATATTGTTATTTGAGAGAAGAAGGAGCCCACAGACAGGATGTGGAAGATCTGCCCTGGAGAAGCAAATCCCTAACAGCTCTTCAGAAATCCAAGTTGAGCCAAACTTAAGGGCCACATCCACACTGGTGTTCCAGGTAGTGGTCACCAGGGCACGAAGTGTGATACTAAGCTGTCTGACAATATAAATGTACTGAAAGTGGCCAGTTGAGCAAGAACATTGAATTTTTTGGCAGGATAAGCTTTTTGTATGTCAGTTGGGGGAAAGTAATACCCACCCTCCCCCTCCAGTGCCTACCTTCCTGCTCCATTCAGTCACGAACAGGGCATTGAGCAGATGCAAACAGCTGCCTACACACACATCCTGTTCAAGATTTACACTATAAAGCATTAACATATTTTAATAAATCAGCAGGTTAGATTTTCTTCCCACCTATTCCCAATAAGTGACTCTTAGATCTAACTGTTAGCTCCGAGATGGTGGAGATAAAAACCTCAGTTTACAAAATGCAGGACTAAGTCTGGGATGTTGCACAGGCACCTTTTTCCCCTTTCTGTTTGGGTACTCTACTCTCTTTACTTCCTACGAAAATGTCCAAATCTAAATACAAAGAGAGATGATAAGAGTAAACAGAAGGTTCTTGCTGATACTGACTAGAGGACAGTGGAGGCACATTGACATCAAATAAACCCCAACATTCTATTTTAAATTAGTCTCTTCCCACTGTATTATTTCTCCCTTAATATCTAGGGAATGTTGTTTCCCTGAATATTCTCCTGTCCTCTTGCTAGAGCATGCCATCTGCCTCCCCATCTGAAAAATGGATGTACAAGTGAAGAGGCATTGAAACATTAACATTCAGAAACTTATAGTGCAAAGGAATGAACATGAGAATGACTTTTAATTCATGAAAGGTGAGAAGGACATTCTTTGAAGATTGGGCACTGCACAAATTTGGCACAGATTCATTCTTACTGAGATATCCTGTGCAATTAAATGTTGATGTTTAAGCACTCATACAGAGTAGCTCTAAATGGAAACTCAGAGGTCCTCAGGCTCATTAATGAAAAAAACCCCATAGTTAAAAGTATTGCCAGCCAAGTGCTGCAGCTGTACATCACAGTCCAGTGCTCCTGACTTCAGCCTGGAAGAGCAGCTTTCAGTGTTCAGCTCTGCCAGTGCCCTGCCAGCTTGCTCAGAGTGTGTCTTGGCTCTCCCAGTGTTGGTGGGAGATTGAACTTTTGTTTCATGAATGCTTCAGATGTGCTGATGGAAAGAGCTCTGTGAGAGCCCACAGAGGAAGCCCTGGCCCGCTGCAGGAAGATGGGAGTTGTTTGCTCAGCCCAAGCTGGCTCTGCAGCAGCCCTTGCTCATGCTCCCATCCCAGCAGCTGCTCAGCTCATGTTTGGTGCAGTGCTGCTGTTACTCAGCCCGTTTGGCTCAGGGTGAGCAGAACAGTGTGGCTGGGAAGGTGCTGACAAACCCACACTGCTGTGGGCCATAGTCCTCTGCACGTTGCCTTTTCTTAACGTGTTACAAATGTACAGGAACCTGCAAACAACCATACACAAGTTTATCTAAACTTTTCACTGGAAAGGTTGTCAAGCATGGGAACAGGCTGCCCGGGGAAGGAGTAGAATCACCATGCCTGGAAGGGTTCCAAAGACATGTAGAGGTGGCACTCAAGGAACATGGTTTGATGGCGGATTTGGCAGTGCTGGGTTAATGGCTGGACTAGATCTTAGAGGTCTTTTTCAACCCAAATGATTCCATGATTCTCACACCACGTAACTTCCCTGGGTTACCTGACACTTCTGAACCCACAAGAGGATAACATTTTTTCACGTATGTTACTGTTAACTCTTTTGCAGTTCCCTTTTCTAGTGATTTTAAGGTGGTTGAGAACTTGTCCTTCCTCATCCCACTCTCCTTTCCCTGCTAAATTTAGGAGAGACTCGCCTTTGACTGAAGTGGCAGCTGGAAGTGATGTTACAGCTGTTAATTAATGAGTCCTGACTGCCTGAAGAGGAAGTCACACACTGTGTTTTGGGGTGATTGCATCAGCAGGAGCAGCATCAGCCAGCAGTTGGCTGTGCACAGAAGCCGGGATGCTGCGAGGCAGGAGCCGGCAGTGGGAACATGGAGCTCACACAGCCCTCTCAGTCTCAATGCAAAATCCTCCTTAAGTTTCTGGTGCCTTGAAACTTCAGATCTCAGCTGTTCTCCTGCCTCTTGGCAGGTAGTAGGAGAAACAAGAGACTCAATGAATAGAAGAATCTGTTTTTTTGAAAAGAAAATAAGAAAATGCTGCACTTCTGTATTCCGTAGTGACAGTAAGTAGGCGATCCTTCTGTATCAGATACAGGCAGGACTGGTACTGATGTCTATCATTAACAATAATTATACAGTACTGGCAAAATTTTGACCATTGTCCCCATCTGAAAATGTGATACTAGACCTTTTTAAATTTTCAACAAAAACAACAAGCTATTTCAGAAAATGAAATCAGGAAATATTTTTTATGTGTGCTAGAAAGGGATGCTACACTGAAACTTATCACATCTTTATAACTGTGGGTTTAGCTCTGGTAAGAAGCATTGCCTTTATGTCTGGGATATTTTATTTGATGTTCCTGTAGAAGTTTCCATATGTGAAGAAACTGTGAAAAATTCTGGTCTCTTACAAGAAAGTCACTGAAATTTGGCAGCTGACTTCTTCACAGATTCTCCCAGCTCTGATTCAGCTTGAGGTGAAAGGTCTTGGCTGAACTTCCCTAGAGACAATTTCTTCCCAAGGAATGTCAGGAGGCTGGAAGAGGAGTGTTGCCTTACTTTCCTCCTTGATGCCCCAGGGAGGGGGAGGAGGAGGAGGAGGAGTGAGTGTGTATGTGGGAGGAAAAGGGACAGCACTTCTGCAAGTCAGATGTGCTCATCACTTCTAGCTGCAGACAAAGCCAGTGAGAGCTGTGCTGTGGACTGATAAAAACGTTAAGAATAGGAAAATGAAATATGGTGTCCTTATTCTGAGATGTCAAAAATTAAATTGTTCTTTTGATCCAGTCCTCCAGCCTCGGTTCCTCCCTCAATAAAATAAATCCAGGACCGCTCTGATGTCACGGCAGATTTATGAAAAGGAATTTGTGTGGGTCTGTGAAGTGTGCAGGGGTTTGTCACGTTGGGAGTGAGGAAACCAATGGTCTTATTTTCCCAGCAGGGTTTTGAAGTGTGCAGCAAGGTTGTACTCAGTGCAGATACAGGGTGCAGCTAGGAGGAAATGTATTCAGAGGTTTGCCCAGCGTGCCTCATTCTCTGTGCATTGAGTTGTGAAACCTGTAAAAATAATAATATATGTTCACTTATAATTAAAGGTTCATCATAATGCATGAGCACAGGGGAGGCAAATGAAGGTTTGTGCATGTGCAATTATTGAATAACTTCCTAAATTACAGCATCTTGCTAAAGCAGCAGAGGTTCAGGCTAATTTAGAGAGTTATGGGAGAGGTCTATAATACTGTTCTGTGCAGAAGTTACCCCCTGTAACATAATTTTACTTTCTTCACCAAAACTTGGTGTATTTAGTTCAATTTTTTATTTTATGGATTCAGGAAAGGGAAGGGTGAAAATAATTCTTAGGGGTTTTTGCAGGGCAGAGACCACTTGCTGCTTTGCAATTGTACATTACATGGCACCAGGGCCACCATTCTTGGTGGCTGTTTGGTCCCACCACATGAAACATAAGAAATAATGTTTTGAGCTCCAGATTGCAGTAGGATTTTATGTTTATGCATATATATAAAATCATGTGCTTTAAAGAGCACTGTACTTCAATTTATTGTTATGTTTTCATTTAATGGCCACAGTTAAATGGGAAAATTCTAATTTTTTTCTATGGAATTTTCTAACAAACCTTTTCTCAGGATGTGTGCACAAAATTTGATAGTGAGGCCTTTCTAGAATCTTAAAAGCTGAGATGCCATTACTTCAAATAAGGACTGTTTGGATTTGATTTCTCTTTTTGTGTGAAGATGTTGGAGAAAAGAAATAGGGGTGAAATCTTGACCACACATAAATTAATTTCTCCACAGCTTTCAGTGACATTGGAATTTTGCCTTATATGTAGGAAAGCGCATTTAGCTGTAAACATTAGGCCTTTGTTCGCTGCATTTCATTCTCTTGAGAAGGTTCATAGAGGTATTTCTTAGTCTCACCTGTACATTTTTATCTATGGCTTCTGAAGTTGATGCTCTTATGTAGAAGCAGTACCTGCTTCCCATTTTTTCATGCTCAGACACCTCTACAAGGCTGAGATATGCCTGAAAGGGTAAACTAAGAAGTGCATTCACAGTGGAGGGAGCTGGGCACTTGGCTCCCCCTAACTCTTTATAATCCCCATCTGTACTGAGCACACCATAAAATCCATTACTACATTCCTGGACTTTCAATGGACATTGGAGAAGTCAGACTCTGCTTCCAATAAGATTATGGAACACTACTGGTTTTCTGGACTGTTTAAGAGCCCCAAGAAAGGTTGTGGCAGCATAAAATAGTTTTATGTTTATCTGCAGTGACCTTTCTTGAGCTCTGAGAGGAAATCACTGTGCTGAAATCTCCATTTTAGCGCAGGTGAATTAGGTGCAAATTCTGTAACCACACAAAAACATTTATTTGCTGCTGCAGCAACCCAAGTGCCCCATCCCTGGAAGTGTTTAAGGCCAGGTTGGATGGGCATTTGAGCAACCTGGTTTAGTGGAAGGCAGGAGCTTGGAACTAGATGGTCTTTAAAGTCCTTTCCAACCCAAACCATTCTGTGATTCTATGGAATCTGTCGTGGGTAACTTTCCACAATGCTTTTAATCCCTGGCATCCACCTGTCGAGTTCTTTTCCAAATCAGCTGAGACAGAATCCTCAGAAAACCCTTCTGGGAAAGGGCAGTCATGTGGGCAAACTCTGGTGTAACACAAAGATAGTTTGCCATCTCCAATATGGGAACAAGGCTAACATAAAAAAATATGGAAATATGGAATTGACTTACTTCAGTCCTTGTAAGGCACATAAGATGCTTCATACAGGAAATTTAATTACATTACCCTCTGTTCCTATTTTCAAATTAGAGACAGGAAGAGCAGCCTATGGCAGAGAGGAAAATGACATTAGGATGCTTGGCAGTGCTGCTTGGATTCATTGCAGTAGTGCCCAGTGACCTTTCTCAAGGATAAAGACCTTATCCACTGGTCAGTGTGAAAACAGTGTAAAATACATAACACAGCCTCTGTCCCAGGGAATCTCACAAGCCCCACCAATATGACTATATTTATATATGACATATATAGACTTTGACTATGACCAATAGTCAAAGCAGGGAAGCGAAGAGAAAATGAGAATTTAAGTTAAGCAGAACCTTTCTCTGACAGCTGTCCTAGATTATGGAGGTAGGCAGCTCCATTGAGGTAATTTTAAGAGTCTTTATGTTATATTGCTGGATGCTTGGTTTTCCTTTGTTGCAGGACATGTCTGAACATCAAGAGAAGCTTGTTCCAAAGTATTCCTTTGCTTGGCTTAATAAACCATTAGAAAGATAAGAAATGTAATAATAACATAATTTTATTTTTTGAGTTCCAGAGGCCCAAAATCTAATAAGAGAGGAACACTGCATTTTATGTTATTTATTTATGTCGGGCCTTTTTTCCAAAGTAACTTTAACAAATAAAACCAGACCAGCATAAAAGCCAAAGAAACATCCTGCAGAAAAATAAATTGATGATCTGGGCACAAATTATATTTATTAGAATGATTAGGGTTATGGACTTTGAGAAAATACAATATCAAAAGCAAGTTTTCAGTCTGTGCAGCTGTGGATGGTGGTCTCATTAGAGAGAGCCTGACCTTAAATCGTGCAAATGGCCTTCCTACAGATAAGAGTTGCTTTTTGGAAGCTAATTAAGAGTATTAGTGTTCCAGCCATGGGATTATATTACAATGTCAGTTTAGACAGCAGGATCTTCAAATGCCCACACATTCATAGCACTGCTATGCTTATTAGGGAATCATCTGGAAGATTAGGACATAAGTGATCTGGAAAAGAACTGGAATCAAAAAACCTGGCTCCATCATTGAGTCTTTCATTGATTTGTTTGGTATAACTTATTTTTTACCTCTTTGGGCCCCAGTCAGGATGTGGAGACTCATGAGTGTAATTGTGGTACAAAGAAGATGACACTGTCCGCAGAATCTCCTGAGCGGCTCAGAGCTCTCTCTGTTGTATGGACACCAGCAGGATAATAACTTCTACCAAACAAATGAAACTCTTTTTCTCCAAACCTCAAAATTTTTCAGTCCCAAAGTGACAGAAACTGGGAACAAATGGGGAAAAATGGCTCTTTGGTAGATTGAAATCCAGTTTGACATCAAAATGAGATGTTGGCAGAAAACTTCCTAGCAGCTGCACCTCAGTCTCTTTGGAAGAGGCAGGTCGTTCTCGTGAGCAGATGTAGGTGGCAGAAAACAGTAAGTAGGAGACAATCATCTGTGGACTTCTGCTGCTGTGCTGTCTCAAGGAATTCCTGCCAACTCTGTGCTCTTCTCCTCCTGGCTAGCACAAATATCCTGAGGCATGTACATGTACACTGAGACCAGAGAGAAATATTACTTCTAAGGTAGCGGACTTTCACAGGTTCTGTTGAGCTCACTCTCTGTAGTTTAAAAAAAGATCTGATGAAATTGAGGCATTATTTGTATTATGGTACTATACTCTTTTTCATTAGTAAATTCAAGCAGTTCTTAAGTTGTATGCATGGCTGAGAATGTTTTATTGGTTGTTTTATTTCCATGAATAAGATCCACTTTAACAGCTGCACAATATTTATTTTCTCACAGAGGGATTAATATGGCATAATATAGTGCAGGTTCTGTCACACTGCTGTATTCACTGCCAACTATAACCTGATTTGGGATAACGTACAGAAGTACATTAGGGAACATCTGATTTTATAGCTTTTAAATTCAGTATAATATAAACTCAGCTCTCTTACTGAGAATTAAAGTCATTGCAGGACAGAGGATTTTTGAACAAAGAACAAATCCATTATTCATTATACAGAGTTCTAGACACAGTGTTTTTCCTTTAGATTCATTGCCTTTGTGTAATAGTGCCTTTATTTGAGAAAGTTTGGGTTTTTCTCATAATATGAAAGTAACTTCTCTGAGTAGTGATTTTTATCTTGGATTTTTTTTTTTTTTT